>OY856410.1:233716906-234139406 GCA_963693085.1 Alisma plantago-aquatica
CGATGTTGTTGCCCATGGATGAGGACGTGTCTTGGGGGATATCCTCCTAGGCCACAATGCACTTTCTACAACAAGTTAGTCCATCTAGAAGAAAAATTATATTAAAAACACAATCATCCCTATGGCTCCGATCATGACACTTGGACTGCTCATGATGTCCAAGGATCTGACAATCAGTCCATTACCATCTTTTATGATGAGTATGAGCAACTTCTGTAGGCCGCTCAATAGTCTCCTCCACAATTCACATGATTTGAGGATTCTACAACCATGCAATATGCTGCAACATCTGCAATGCATTTGGACTCCAACCAAGGTAATAATGTAGATCTCTATGATGGCATTCAACTCTCATTGTAGTGTTGACTATGGGGCCACCCAACATATGACTAGTATGGGAGACCTTCCTTCCTTCATTGAACCTCATATTTCTACCTCATCTATCATTCTAGTAGATGGGCCCACTAAAACCGTTCAATAATGTGGTAGTGCTAGTGTCTCACCTGATCTCAAACTTTGATGTGTTAACTATATTCCTCAATGTTTCTTTAACTTAATGTTCGCTGCTCAGTTAGTTGATGCCTTTACTTGTAATGTCACCTTTGGTAGTCATGTTTTCATGATATAGAATATCAAACTTTTCAAATGATTTATTCAGGTTCTAGAGTCGATCACCTTTATTACTTTGGTGATGTCGTTCCATATTTAGTTCTTCTTGTGAGCAAACATGTTCAATTACACCAACGTTATGATCATCCGTATCTTAAAAAGTTGAACCACCTGGAGCCCTCTTTATCTAGTTTAAAAATCTTCAACGTGTCTCATCAGAGTTTGTAAATCATTATAGGAGTTTGTTCCCTAGAAAAACTTGTCTCTATTCTAAAGCTACCTTTTATGTTATTCATAGTGATATTGTGGTCCATTTTGAACCAGTAGTTAAAATAGTTTCTATTATTTCTTTACGTTTTTTTATGATTCCCCTCTCATGATGTGGTTGCATCTATTGAAATCTTGTGATGAAATGATCAATATTTTTTAGAAGTTTTATAAAATGATTTCAACACAATTAGACAAATCCATTAAAACTTTTCAAACCCACAATGCTTTAGAATATGTTTTGGATTAGATGTCTTCTTATTTCTCTTGAACTAGAACCATCTAGCAACGCTCTTGCACCCACACCCCACAACAAAATGGGGTGGCAGAACGAAAGAATCATCACTTACTAGATATCTCTTATGCTCTTATGTTTTAGGGTAAATTACCCTTATTGGTCTAAAATTGTTCTCACAGTCTACTAGCTTATTAGTCGACAATCTTATCTGTCATTTAGAACAAGGACTGCTTTTTTGGTTTCCCCCCCCATGAAAATGGCTTTCTCTCTTCTTTTACATGTTTTCAATTGTATTGCTTTTGTGCATAATTTTGATCCAAGAGCAGATAGACTTAGTCCCCACTCTATCAAGATGGTTTTCCTTGGTTATTCTACCTTTTTATAAAGATTACCACTGTTATAGTCTAAGAAACCAACAAATGCATGTCTCTTATGACATTACCTTTCATGAATATGAGATGGTCTTTGATTCTACATCAATATCCTCTCCACCTCATCCTCAACCTCACATTGAGTTCATTGAGCTTGATCTTTTTGACCCAATGGAGCATGAACCCATCCCACACCCTCCTATCTTTCCTCTTCCTATGACATAGGATCCTACACCACTGTCCACGTTTGAGGATCAAGGAGTTGTTGTTCCAAAAATGACAAGAAGAGGAAGGCTCAAGAGAAGTTGTTCCAAATACTCCAACAAAAACTCAATGTGCCAAGTGTTCCAAATATCACATAGGGGAGTGTACATTTGGAACTGGAGTTTGATACTTATGTAGTAAAGCACGCCACATTATGACCAACTTTCCCAAGATCCTTTAGAAGAAAGGGCCCCATGATAACAAAGCCCCTAGGGATAAACTACCATCTAGGATCTTTCCCATGGTGGACGAGGATGAAGAAACTAAGGATAAATAAGGTACAACTTAACTATGAAGTTTCTTTAGTACCCTTGCACATATAAGATATATGTAAGGTTAGATCATGCCTTGGATATACATATGTATATAATATTAATATAGAATGACAATATTAGGGTGTTAGAGTTCATCATATTAGGGGTAAGAAAAATCATGAGGTGGTTAGACTAGTATATATTCATGGAAAAAAATCATTTAAGGTGGGGTAGGTTGTAAATAAAATCATCATAAGAATCATCCCTAGTCAAAAACTCTAATTTTCAAATTTCAAAATTTCATGCATCAATTAAACCCTAATGTGTCAATTATACCCTATTTTACTATTCAAATCAAGTTTCAACTACATTTAAAAACATTTGAACACTATCTAATCCATTTGTAATTTTATTGCACCAAACCTAGATGTAACTGATAAATAAGTGACATGTGAGGGTTAAAAATGAAATCTACCTCATTACCATACACAATTTGGAGCAATTAAATTTGTATGAGTGTATGATGATAATAATTTTCTCAAAATATGAGTCTCAAACTGTTATTGATTACCCTAATTTAATTTATGTTTATTAGAATAAGGAAAACCTAGATAGATTTGACTATTAAACTTAAAAAATAATTGGATTTTTGTATTCCTCATAGTTAATTTAGGTAACACACCAAATTTGATTATATTTATGTATCTGTAGACGTTCCAAATTGCTTTAGAAAGAAAATTAATTAAATAACTAGATAATCCTAAATAACATATTCCTAAACATAAGACTTTGATTTCAACTTGGGTCTGAATATGATAAATGAGTGTCACACAACTTCCTTAGATAGAATCCCACCTTTGAGCCAGACTTTTAAATATTGGGGATAGACACGAGATGGGGTTCATCTTCCTTGTTTGACTCCCTTTTTTAATTGAACTCTATAGTTTGTGATCCCCCCTCACCTTCTATCTCCCTCTCTGGAAAATATCCTAACAAGTGAACAAAAGATTGGGCTTCTTCGCATCCACCCAAGAAAACCAATACCAAACTCATTAGGTTTTCATTTCACAAAGACTCTAGACTAATAAGGGATCCCACTTTTGCTTGATATCAAACTCCGGACCTCTTCTATCCTTCTCTGATATGTTATACTTATTAATAACTTCATGAAAAAAATTCCCCAAACCAAAGAACTCATCTCAACAACCACGACAACCCTGTATATCCTACTCTAATTTCCCAAGCACTACCTTGCCCCAACAAACTCTGACAGTTTGAGGAAGAACCTTTTGACCACTTCCGCCACCGTAGAGGCTTTTAGTGATCTCCAACAACTACATGTGAATTTTTTAACCAAGTTACTTGGATCAATTTCAGGTAATTATCAATTTTTATGTCTATCTTATAATATTTTGCAGATCCATGTCTTGACCATCGAAAAACTTCCCTTCTACACTTAACCCATAACGAGACTCCCTTTTTTGTTTTTTGTGTTTGATTTTTGCATGCATTTAATTAATTGTTTGGGTTTTGATCTATTTCCCTGACCAATCTTGGTGATGAGGATTTTGGCAGATTTTTGGAACCTCAAAAAGTGACGTTATGCTTGTCTTGGTCGATTGAAACTTTCTAATGGGTTGTGATCATTCACTAACACTACTTTGACAAGACTTGCCAATTTTAGCAGCAAGGAGTGGTTCAAGTGGTCAAGAACAGTGTCCCCTCATGAAGGGACCTGTGTTCGATTCACAGCTGCCGCCTTATTAATTATCACCCTCCGGAGTCCAACCTCCTATACAGATGGGGGGAGAGGGGAGAAAATCTTCTCTTCTAACCCAAAAAAATACTTGCCAATTTTTCTCATCTCTAAGAGACAATGTTTGTTGTTTTTGTATATCTTCAATTTTCATGTGGAAGACATTTGATGTTTGATCAATTTTACCCTTATGTCTTTTAATTACATCATGCTAACATGGACATTCTAGTGATTGGAAGTTATGTTTGATAAATCACCATGATTTTGTGTCAGGTGTTTGACTATTATACCATGTGACATAGACAAGCTTTAGTACATTATACATTGTCATTCTAGTCTTCCACTCAACATTTTTGAAAATTTTATGGTTTTTTCTCTACTTTCTAATTTGTCCAACACAAAAAATTATAGTAATTTATTTATACATCAAAATATAACAAAAAGATTCAAATGAAAAGATAAAAGTGTAAGGAAGAATCTTTATTTTCTTTCTTGATTATTATTACATGATTTCACTATTGAAATGCAATCATGTATCTTTTTCACTCAGAATTGGGACCTTTCTTATGCCTGGGACATCAGGGGTATGAATATTTGGCATATTCCAGCTCTGACTTCAATATTAGGAGATGATTCTGTACTACTATTTGGTAGAGGAAATATTATTTCAAGATGGAATTACCTAAGTTGTTAAAGAACCATGAAACCCTAGAAATTAGGTTGAATCCTAATTAACAGATATAAATTTTTGAACAAGGTAATTAGGATTTCATAAATCTATCAATAGTAGCACCAAGAACATTAAGTGGTCCATGTACTTTGATCACGACTGATATATATATATATATATATATATATATATATTTCTTATTATGTATAATATGCATGCAATGACATGAATGTATCAATCATTCTTCAATTTCTTTTGTAAAGATAAAAATTATGAGATCGACAAAGTAATTATATGTTTTTTTTAATTTCAAGAGTTATTATATCACTTTTCATGCATGTTAAAATAAGATTTAAGATACTTCAAGAACACATATAAGTTGATTAAACTTTTATAAGATCCTTGCTAAGGTGCTACTCAGAGAAAATTAAGAGGCACTTTAGTTGAAATTAATAGGAACTTCATTGCAAACTCAAACATTCTTATTAACTCACATAGAAGATAATAATAAAACATAACTTTCAAATTTTATGATGTAAATATTTTTTGTAAAAGTATGTGTTATTTGATGTTACAAAATTTACAGCTCCACGTTGACTTTTTTAACAATTGGTGGGGGCATGATGTTTGTAGGTGATAAGGAAAAATAAGGCTAGATACATCTATCTCCAGTTCAAAGATTTCAAAATTCTAATATGATGGGGTGCAATCTATCATATAGCATTTAATTTAGTTTTTCTTTTTGTATACGAGGACCTTATATTAGATTTATTTAAAGTTCAAGTTTATTTATGGTATGTGAGACATAAAAATTCTTATGTTTGTTGAATGAAACTTTATTTTTTGAAATAATTATCATGTTTGTAAAACCTTTTTATAAATGAGAGGAATGTATGGATCTGCTCAATAATTTGTGTGTTTGAAGCATGTGATGTTACAATATGGTATTATAGCAAAAATTATCACTGGACACTAGATTTTTCTCAAAATATAATTTATTTATGTTCCCTTTGTAGATGGATCCCAAGTACATGTTCAACTATAAGGAAAAGACCCCTTGAACTACTGCGATCACTCTGTGTCCATTGGGCAACCTAACATATATGGTTTTCTCATTGTGCCCTTTGACGTTATCATCAAGGCCCTAGCCATTACCATGGGAAGAGGAGATGACAAGCCAACCAAACCTAGGGTCAGCTCCAAATTTTCCCTAGAGGACTTTTTGAAGATCAAACCCAACATGTATACTGGATAGGAAGAGTTGGATGTGGTGGGAACATCTGAGATCTAATTGTAGAACATGGAAAATTATTTCTGCGATATATTTCCCTAACCACTCCAAGGTTTGTTTCATGACCCACTTGCTAAAAGGTATATCTTGGATATGGTGGGAGAACCTCCTAAAATCTTAAGGAGACAACACTCCCCCACTCACCTTTACGTAATTCTCTTAGGCTTTTCACAATCATTACATATCTGAGGAAATGATCGAGAAGAAAGAAGAGGAATTCCTCAACCTGGAGCAATTTCGTGACACCTCCATCTCCCAATACCCCATGAAGTTTGGAATCCTATGGAATCATGATTGCGTCGAATATGAGTATCACACATGGAAGAAATTCATTAGAGGCCTCAAATCTAACGTTAGTTTTCACTTTTTGGAGTGGCATCACCACATTGCAAGCTTTTAGAGTTAGAAGAACAGTCACGAAAGCCATGGAAGAAGGGTAACCACAACCATACATAGAACAACTCCAACAACCATAATGATAAGAAGCTGAATGATCAAGGAGAGGTTGCTCCAAACCCTCCCATGAAAACTCAATGTGCAAAGTGTTCCAAGTATAACACATGGGAGTGCAAATCTAGAACTAGATTTTGCTACTTCTGTGGTGAAACAGGAAACACCAATCCCAAATATCACAAACTCCTATAGAATAAAGAGCCCCATGATAGCCAAGATACTAAGAAGAAATGACCATTTAGTATATTTCCCATGTTGGATGAGGATGAATATACTAAGGATAAGCATAGTATAGTTTAGCTTCAAAGTTTCTGTGGTACCCTTGCACATATAAGGTATTGCTATGGTTAGTCATACCTTGGATATACATGTATGTATTAATACAAAACTGTATAACAAGATTAGGGTGTTAGAGTTCTTCATATTAGGGATAAGGAAAACCCTAAGATGGACAAACTAATACAGTTTCAAAGATGAATCATCTTACAAATAATCCCTACTTAAAATCATAATTTTCAAATTTCAATTTCTTGTCATTAACTAAACTCTGATGTGTCAATTAGACTTTAATTTACTATTCACATAAAGTTTCAACTAATTGAGAAACATTTGAACACTATTCAATTCATCTGTAACATCATTACAACAAACCCATCTCTAATTAATAAGTGACCCATGAGGAATAAAAATGAAATTCACCTCATTAGTATGCATAATTTAGACCAATTAGATATATATGAATTTAATATGATACTAATTGGATTTCCCCAAATCACGAGTCTCAATTTTTTTTGTATTCCCAGACAATTTAATACATATTTATCTTAGTAATGAAAACCTAAACAGTTTGACTCTCAAACCTAAATGAAATAGATTTTAAGATTAATCATAGTCATTAGAAAAAGCACCAAATTTGGTTATATTTTTCTAGTTCTAGATGTTATAATTTGGGTTAGAAAGAAAATTACTTAAATAGCTAGATTATCCCAAATAAGTTTATCTTTATCATAACATGCTTTGGTTTTAACTTGGGTCTTAATATGCTAAATCCCTGTCATGTGACCCCTTTAGATAGAGTCTCCCATTCAATTCAAACTCTGGGACTTAGGGATATCCGCAAGATGGATTTCATCTCCTTTGCTGGACTCCCCTCTTTCATGAACTCCACATCCTATGACCCCTCCTCACCTTCTATCTCATTCTTTGACAAATCTTCAAATAGGTTAAAAATTGGATTTCTTCACATCCTTCTAAACAACCCTTTTCCAAATTCATTGGATTTTCAGTTCATATATGAACCAAGCCTCCCACTTTCTCTCGGTTCCCAACTCTAGAACCCAGTTAGCCTTATCTAATCTTTAAAACTTACAAAAACTTAATGAAACCATCCCCATGATCATAAAACTCACACGAACCACCAACCCCCTCATCTACCCTGCTACCTCCCCACACACTACCTTGCCCCAACCAACTATAGTGGTTTGAGGCTACACCTTGACCATTACAACCACCATAGAGGCTTTAGATAATCTCCAATAACTAAAAAAAGTTTCCTAGCAAAATTATTGGACGGATTCAACTAGCTATCATATTCCTTTTTTTCTATCTTTTACAGTTTTATCGATCCATGATCCTTTCCACCCTATAAACCATGGAACAACTTTGTCTCTTCACCTAAACCTTTGTAAGACTATATTTTCTTAGTTTCCCATTCGTTGATCATTGTTTGGTCCTTTTATTTATTTCCCCAATCTGTCTTGGGAGTGAGGGTTTAGGCAGATTTGACACCTTCACGACATGTGTTTGTTCTCATGTTGGTCGACTAGAATTGTTGACGAAGTTGAGAACGTTCCCCAACACCATTTGAATGAGAATAATGAGTTTTTCTCATCCCCAGGAGCCACAACTTTGCTGTTTGTCAAGCTCCAACTTTCAGAGTGAAGACATGTGAAACTTGATAGATTTTAGCATTCACATTTTTTATTATGTCACGCTATCATGAGAATTCCGATAGTTGGAGGATTTGTTTCGCAATACATTGCATGCGATTTCATATAGTGTGTTTGACTATTATGTCCTTAACACACATATAGTTCAGTGCATTACACGGGCGTTATAGTCTTTCACCGAGTATTCTTAGATTTATGGGTTTAATTTTCTCAAATTGATTATTGGTCTGAAAATAATTGGATATAATCATTGCAATGATAAAGTGAAAAGAAGAATCCTAAAATATATTAAAGACCATTTGACCCTGAATATCCCTCGATTATTAAATAATCACGAAACCTTATATATTAGGATTGATTAATAATTATTAATATATGTTAGTTGATGGACATGACAATTAGGATTTAGTCGACCTAAATATATATACTAGGGATTTTTTCAATGAACAATAAGTCACCCATGTACTTCAAACATGATTAATGGACATGTACATATCTCCACTCAATAATACAAGTGTTTGCAAAATGAGATGTCATACAACACACATTGCAAGAAGATTAAGCAATACAACAGATGTTTAACTTTCACATCTATAACAGAGCACCAATCTCTAATTAAGCGTTACATAGACATCAAACATCATCAAAAATCTTCTGAGTCTTTTCATAGGAGGTCAACAATATAATATCTTTATCCAGATTGACTCGACTGACCAGTGAAAGAGAGCTAATAAAATTTCAAATATAGACACAGAGAGAAGTTAGACAAGCATGGTTCTTCTTATTAATTGTCAAACACAAAGTTAAGTCAGACATAAATATCAAGAAAATTTATGTAAATGACAAGATGATGACATACTTAAAGAAAATGATCACTTTTCAAAAACCATAAAGGCAGTGGTACATTTATGAACCTACTCCAGATGATCACGAAAGAGACAATCCTCCTAGTGGATTGGAGATAAGAGGAGTTTTAAGCTACATTCTAACTAAGTATAGACATAATAGAACATACACATATGCTTTGTCAATGCTAGTAAGGATTACATCTAAGTATAAATAATATAACTTCCTAAGTACAACATAAATTACTACAACATAAAGTATCACAAGGAGTTGATAAAAAATTTATAATGTAGTCCTACTTGTTGACTTGAGGGTTATACATTGCCCATATTTTGATAATGACTTAATCATTCAATTCCTATGTATCTAATATGTTTGTTAAAGATTGATTTCAGGCTTTAGGTACATGAAAAGGATCAAATTACACAAGCCCTAGCTTGTTCAAGTTCAAGTCAAAAGCAATGCAAGTGTGCATTTTGGGAAATCACTCCAAATGACTTTATATTAATTTTGTAATCACTTCTATTGATGATATTTCTCATAACTAAGATGAGACAAAAATCAGGGACACTTAATTCCAACGTTTAGTCACTCAAAAATCAAATCAAAAAATTTGTCACATGCTGTTTATCGGTCGAGTTGGAAACTGGACCGATCCAATGATGGATTTTATGAAGATGACCAATCAGTTGAGTTGCACACTCATAGAACTCAACTAATCGATCAACTAAGAAAAATTTATTTTGACTCATCGGTCGAGTTTCCCAGAACAAACTCAACTAATAGTTTGAAAATTGGCTTTGTCACTTAGTGGATCGATCAAGTTACCTTTAATGAAACTCAACCGAATGTACTATACGGAAAACATAGAAAAAGTGATTATAACCATTGGAGAGTTGTTTTGAGAGAGTATAGATCCGTTGTAACTTGGAAAATGGCTATATTTTACCCTTAAGTGATCCCACACTCAAGGGAACACCCCTAGCTATAAATAGGACCCCTTGGAGTTGATTCCAAGTTTGCTCATTCATGCTATTCTAATTCCTTGCTATAGTTGAGTGTGTTGCAAGTCCTTGAGCCCCTTTCTCTCTCATTTACAAAGCATTTCATATTTATGAGTGAGTTAGGTCATTTGTAAGAGAGCTACCTCCATGTGCTTGTAAAACACTCATTTCATTCCATCTTTATCACCCCATTTCTCAATGAGCAAAGGTTGAAGAAAGCTACTCTGAGTGAAAGTGAAGATGTTGCTATTCTTCTTCAAGGTTGAAGAACATGAAGGAGAAGGGCAAGGCCAAGATTCAAGAAGAGTGCGCAAATTCCTTCAAGGCCAAAGACTTGAGGCAAGTGTGGGTAAGTCCTTGTTGAATGTTGAAGACATCTTGATCAAGTGGGTAAGCCCTTGTATAGGTGGAAGACTCTTATCTTGAATAGGTAAGCCCTTGGATATGATGGTGTCCTTGTATCTCTAATGAATGAATATAAGTATACACAGATTGCAAAGTCCTAGAGGTTGACCTCTCTAGGTAGTGGATTGACTCTCTCCTAGTTTGGAGAGTGGAAACACTATAAACTGCCTTGTCCAAGTGCATGTTTCAATTTCTCTCATCCTTGTTATACTTGCTTAGTTAGGACTTCAAATTTCTCTTAAGATATTTATTTTGATTGATATAATTTGAAGGTCTAACTTATCTTGTGAGAATTTTGAAGCTCTATTCACCCCCTCTCTAGACCCCTAGATCCAACAAGTGGTATCAAAGCCAAGGATCTTCACCAACAATCTCCCACGAGACAAGAACATGGGCGACAACCTACTTAGTTCACTCAACCTAGAGGGAGACTTCTCCATGCGTCCTCCGGTCTTTGACGACATCAACTTCCTCTATTGGAAGAGGTGTATGCAATTCTGCATTCAAGGCATAAAGATATGTAGAAGGTGATGGTCACACCATACAAGGATCCAACCAGAGCTATTTCAACATGGAATGAAGCTACACTAAAAGAACCCCAGCTCAATGCCAAAGCCATATGCATCCTCTATGCAGCCTTTACCCCAACGGAGTTCAATCGCATCTCCTCATGGGATACTGCCTATGAGATTTGGGATAAGTTATACATCACCTATGAGGGCACAAAGCAAGTCAAGGAGGCTAAGATCTACATGTTGGACAACCTTCTAGAGAATTTCAAGATGGGCAAGAAAGAAGGGATTGCAAAGATGTACTCTAGGTTCAATGTCATCATCAATGGCCTAGCTTCTTTGGGCAACACTTTGGATAGAGGTGTAATCAACTCTAAGATCTCGAGGATGCTACCAAAGAGATGGGAGTCAAAGGTGACCTCCATTGAAGAAGTGAGAAGCCTTGATGACATCCCAACCAAAGAGCTCATTGGTAACCTACAAGCTCATGATCCAAGGCTTGAAAAGAAAGAAGAAGAAGCCAAACAAGAAGATAAGGAAGCCAATAAGATCAACAATAGTGCTTTCAAAGCTCAAGTGGAGGCAGTCATTCTTAAACAACAACTTGTTTGCCGAACATCTCCCTCCTCCTCTAGTGGAGATGATGGTCCTAGTGAGCATAAAGCCAACTATACAAAGGGCAAGCACTTCAAGGGAAAATCAATCCTTCTCCTCTACTCCTAGATGATACAAGAGTGGACAAAAGGGGCACTACAAGAGTGAATGTCCTAAATCAAGAATGTCACACCACAAGGGTATCTCCAAGAAGGAGGAAGAGTACAAGAAGGAGAACAAATACAAGAGGAAGGAAAAGAAGGAGAAAAGACACAAGAATGCAGCTCATGCAACTTGGGAAGAATCATCCTCAAGTGGCTTTAGCTCCAAAGAAGATGGAGAATGCCACCTTGCACTCATGGCCTCTATAAGTGAAGAAAGTGGTGAGATAAGTGAGGTAAGTAAGGTAATCTTGCAAGAGTTATCTAAGGAAACTCTTATTGATATGCTTGTTTCTACTCGTTCTTCTTTTGCTAAATGTAAATCTAAAAGAAAAAGGTTAGTAATAATTATTGACGATTTGTATGCTAAACTTGAAATTCTTGAGCAAAATGGGAAAACTCATCTTGAGAGAATTGATAACTTGCAAGGCCAATTTCTTGATCTTGAGCTCCAATACAATGGAGTTGAGGTAGAGAATTGTGTTTACCTTAACAACATCGAAACTCTTAAGGAAGATAACCAAAAGTGCCTAAATGAGCTTGAAACTCTTAAAACTAAAAATGCTGAATTTAAGCTCATTATTGATGCTCGTAGGGATGAGAGGGATGTTTATCTTAAAGAAATTCAAGTGCTTAAATCTTAAAATGCTAGGTTGCTTGGTCAACCTAATGATTTATCTTCTAGACCTATCTTGCCTAGTAATGATGTTACTTCTACCTCTCTTGAGAAAGTATCTTATTTGACTAAAGCCCTCTGTTTAGAGGCTGACCTTGTTCATGGTAGAGATGATATTTCTAGTTTGTCTTCTACTGTTATATCTCTTAATGATGACAATCATAGACTTAGAGCCTCTCTAAAGGGAAAGACTCCCTAAATTAAATCCTTGACCATTCTACCAAACAAAGTGGTAGTAGTGATTTGGGATTTCTAGGAGGAGACCTAAGGGCAAGAATAAAGCCAAAGGTAAGAAAAATAGTAAAGAAACCTCCTTTTTCATTGGAGAGTCTTCTGGCACTAAGAACCCTACAGTTTGTTCTCATTGCAAGTGTGATGATCATTACTCTACTTATTATCCTTACAAGCCTAAGGGGACAAACCCAGATATGAAATGGGTCCCCAAGCTAACTACGGGTCCCAAAGTTTGAGTTGGTAACCGACACTCTCCTTTCTTACAGGAAAAAGGTAGATGGATTGTTGATAGTGGTTGCACTAAGCATATGACAGGTGATATAAGCCATTTCAACAACTTCACTAAGAAGAAAGGAGGTTCAGTTACCTTTGGGGACATCAAGAAAGGTAAGATTAAAGGTGAGGGTGATGTAGGTGAACCATTGTGTATCAAGAATGTTCTCTTTGTGGATGGCCTACATCACAATTTATTTGTGTAAGTCAATTATGTGATAATGGTTACCTTATATTATTTACTTCTTTTGAATACTTGATTCTAGATTCCCTCACCTATCAAGTCATATATAAGGAAACTCGAAGTGGTAATGTTTATATAATTGTGCTTAACTCCATTAAGCTTATTGTTGGTAGATGCCTAGTAGTCAACTCAAATGATATTTATCTTTGACATCACCGACTTGGTCATGTAAACATGCATCAATTGAAGAAGTTGAGCAAAAAGGAGTTGGTCAAGGGACTTTCCAAATTGGATTTTGAAAAGGATGAAGAATGCCAACCTTGTACAAAAGGAAAGAAAACCAATTCCTCCTTCAAATCCAAAGGAGTCCTTAGTACCAAGAGAGCTCTTGAACTTCTTAACATTGATCTATTTGGACCAATGATAACTCAATCGCTTTGTGGTTCCAAGTATTTCCTTGTTATTGTCGATGATTTCTTGAGATATACTTGGACATTCTTTCTCATTTCCAAGAGTGATACACTTGATGTTTTATCTAATTTTTGTAAATGAGTTGAGAATAAAGATTCATTCTGGATTGTTTCCATCCGTAATGATCATGGGGGAGAATTTGAAAATGATCTTTTTGAATGCTTTTGTGAAGAATCTGGCTATGCACATAACTTCTCTTCACCTTGAACACCTCAACAAAATGGGGTTGTAGAGAGGAAGAGTAGATCACTACAGGAGATGGCTAGGACCATACTTTTAGAGTATGATACTCCAAAGAACTTTTGGGCCAAAGCCGTCAGTACATCATGTTTTATGCAAAACTGGGTTTTTACACATTCTTCTTTGAAGAAACCCCCTATGAGATATGACATGGTTAGAAGCCTTCCATTAAGTATTTCCACATTTTTAGATGTACTTATTTTATTTTGAATATGAAAGATTCTCTCGACAAGTTTGATCTGAAATCTTACAAGGCTTTCTTTCTTGACTATAACACTACTAGCAAGGCTTATACAACATTTAATGTTGATTTTGCTAAAGTAGAAGAATTCATAAATGTTAAGTTTATTGAGACTAACCCCTCTATTCCCAAAGATATTGTTCCAAATGATGATGTTGTAGGTGAGGTAATTCTCATTCTAAAAGAACTCGACATCACCCAAAAGGGAAAAGAGGTGGCCACTCAAGAAGAAAAGAAAGATGAAGAAAAGAAGGATCCAACCCCTGATTCACAAAGAATCATCCAAAAGAGCCGATATTGGGTGACCCATTTGAAAGGGTGAAGACGCGAGCTGCATTCAACAAAGAACAAGCCAACAACACCTTCATCTCACAACTCGAGCCAAAGAACATCAAAGAAGCTCTTGGGGATGATGAATGGATCCTAGCCATGTAAGAAGAATTGGAGCAATTTGAAAAAAGCAAAGTTTGGACCCTAGTACCCAGACCAAGTGATAGAAAGATCATTGGCACCAAGTGGGTCTACCGCAACAAGCTAGATGAAAGCGGCAAAGTGGTAAGGAACACAGAAAGGTTAGTGGCTCAAGGCTAGAATGAGCAGGAATGTATAGATTTTGATGAAACATATGCACCTATAGCTAGACTTGAGTCCAATTATAAAAGCTTTCTTCTTTATCAAATGTATGTTAAAAGTGCATTTTTGAATGGTATAATTGAGGAGGAAGTGTATGTTGTACAACCCCCAGACTTTGAACATGATAGTTTATCTAACCATGTTTATTTGTTGCAAAAAGCTCTCTATGGATTCAAACAAGAACCTAGATCTTGGTATGAGAAATTAAAGAACTTTTTGTTAGATCATGGGTATATTATGGGCAAAGTAGATTCTACCTTATTTCTAAAGCACACTTCTAACAAATATCTTATCATTCAAATATATGTTTGATGATATCATTTTTGGCAGAACTAACCTTGATATTTGGAAAAAAATTAGTGATCTTATGCACAGTGAGTTGGAGATGATTATGATGGATGAAATCACATTCTTCCTCAACTTTTAAATCAAACAAACTAAAGGTGGGAACTTCATCAACCAAGGAAAGTACACAAGTGAGCTACTTAAGCATTTTGGGATGGAGAACACCAAGCCGATGGACACACCCATATCAAACACCACCAAACTTGATACAGATGAAGAAGGTGAGAAGGTAGATGAGAATCTCTATAGAGGTATGATTGGAAGTTTACTTTATTTAAATACCTCTAGACCTGATATAATATTTAGTGTTGGCTTGTGTGCTCACTTTCAATCAAATCCCAAGAAATCACATCTTATAGTTGTTAAGAGGATTTTAAGATACTTAGCCAAAACTTAAAATTTTGAACTATGGTATCTCAAGTCAAGGGACTTTACTCTTACATCTTATAGTGATGCAGATTATGTAGAATGCTTGATTGATAGAAAGTGCACAAGTGACACTTGCTTTCTCCTAAGACCATGCTTGGTGTCTTGGTTCTCCAAGAAATAGAACACAGTGGCATTATCAACTATCGAGGATGAATACATTAAAACCAAGAGTTGTTGTGCCCAAGTCCTATGGATGAAGAAAATGATGCAAGACTTTAACATTCATTTTGATACTTCTCCTATCTATTGTGATAATACTAGTGTAATTAATCTGTCTTACAATCCTATATTGTATAGTAGAGCTAAGCATATAGAAGTTCACCATCATATTCTTTGTGATTACATTGCCAAAAAGGATATCTATATCACACACGTGGACACAGAAAATCAGTTGGCAGACATTTTCACTAAACCTCTAGCTAGAGAGAAATTTAAATTTATTAGATCTAAACTATTCTTAACTGCCTTGAAAGAATTTGATATTCCTTCTAGCTAGTTGTCATCTATCCTATATGTTTTTCTTATATTTTGATCACCCTTGCTTGGTAATATGCTAAAAATCAAATTTTCATGTTCTTTTTACCTTATTTTTCTCTCTTTTTGGGTATTTTTTTACAAACACTTATTTTATCACAAAACAGTACCCAATGATGAGTGGTATGTGCCTAAGTATGTTTAACATGCAATATGGATAAGAAAAATAAATTCAATTAGCACTTTAATAGCTAGAAATTAGAATTTCTAAAGTTGGTTCAGGTGGACCATCGATCGAGTTGCCAACTCGACCGATCAGTGGCCAAGAGGTTTTTTAAGAGCCTATCGGTCGAGTTTCTGAGTCATTGAACTCGACTGACAGCCGGGCTGGAGCGAACATAAGTTAGGTTTGGCCAAATTTTCTCCCTCTCAACTAGAGAAAAATCGGCTGATCCAACCTCTAGATCCCTCTAGCTCTCAACCCTAGCCCCAACCTTCCTCTTCCTAGCTCTAGTTTGACCTAGTTTGACGTTGCTTGACCTCTTTCCCATCAACCCTAGGTGCGTGGTCAAATTGTGGTGGTGTTTTCCTCATTTTTTCTCTCTCCATCCTTCTCATTTTGTCTCCATGGTGTCAAATAGGAGAAAGAGAGCAGTCCCATCCGAAGCACCAACTTCCCCTTCCAACTCGCGTCTCATATCCTTCGACGATACCTTCTTTGTCTCCGATGAGGCTCTTAATAGGTACAAGGAGCTCTTCCTAGGAACCCCTTTCCATTTTGTGCCCTTTTTGAGCCAACCCCATGTAGACAAAGGGTCATCAATCAAGTAGACGAGTTTCTATACGATCACCACCTCTCTGCCTTGTGTGTTGAACACACATGCTACCACAATTCCATCACAAGCATAAAATTCATTCATGAATTCTATGCAAATTTGCAATGAAATTATAACACACTCATACCCCCGCCGAATGCATTAGTAGTCCTCACTTCCGTGATAGTCGATAAGAAATTCCCAATCTTCGAGGATACCTTGAACATCTTTTTCTCAGGTACTGAGGTGACTAATACTTGGAGGAAGGACTACTCTGAGTATTTTGACCTAGTTGACTCCGAGGCCTTCTACAAGTAGTATGATCTCACTCTTCCTGATATTCACATATTCTTGAAGAAGCCTTATTTTCCCTATAGGAAGAAGTGTACCCTTCCCTGATCTGCCTTAGACCTCAAGAACCACATACTCGCCCTAGTTATCAACTACAATATTCATCCAAAGAAAAATCAGATTGAAATTGCAGAAAACACAACAATGATTATGTTCTATCTTTTAAAGAACATTACAATCAAATGGTCTAGTTATGTCCTTCACCACATGACCTATTTTGATTTTGGAAAGAACACCCATGGAACCCAGCCACCCTACCCAGCCCTGATATGTGGTTTTTTCCATACTACCACTGCCAAATCTCTTTTCCATGACCTTCACTACAAACCTGCACAAAAAAGAGTTTGCATCAGTGAGACCACACTTTAGAAGTTTGTTCCTATCCCTTCCTCTACCACACATGAAGCCTCCACATATACCTCCACCCGTGCACCTCCACCACCTCAGCCTTCCCGACATGTGCACATCTCGTTCCATGTATCAAATAAAATTCTCATGGGTTACAAGATTAATCAACATGCATATAACCTTTAAGTTCATGAGCACATGTATCGGGATCTCTGTGCCATCATGTCAAACATGAACCTTTACTATACACACCCTTATCCTGCCTACCAGCCCTACCCAGGAGGTGACTATGCATCCTATGCATATGATCACTTTCACCCAACCCCTCCACCTGCTGCTTCCACTACTACACTCTCTGCTGTTGGTGGATATACCCCTATTGTGCTACCTCTCTCTGTTGGTCCTACAGATACCTTACTTGCAGGACTTGGTACTTCTACTCCTTCTTATCTTCAAGACCATGAGTTACATGACCTTGGTGTGTCTTGGGCTGAGCAAAATGCTAGGTGGCCCAATCGTAGTTTTGATTCCTCTACCGATGAGGAGATGCCAGACCAGGCTGACGAGGAAGCTGCTGCTACTGATGAGGAGGATTTTGAGGATGATGATGGTCTTGATGGCTTTGCTGGCGACTCTGGTGAAGAAGATGATGTTGCTGCACCTTCAGACATAGATGACGACTATGAGCCATAGGCTTCTGATGCTGATGTTGATGATGTTGTTGATGATGTGGACATATATGACCTAGATGTTTTAGCTTGTAATCTATAGATGCTGATCATATATCTTTCTAGAATATTTTGTACTAAAACTTTTGGACACATTTTCTAAGCTGTACTATTTATCATCATGTTTTCATCATTTTGTCTTGTAGTTGTTTCTGAGGACATTCTCTCTAGATTGTAATTTTCATCATATGTACACTTACTCTTTGATTGAAAATATCTCATGAGTTGGTGCCATATTTACCATATTTTGATTATGACTTACATTGCTTGCTTCTCTCATCTCTGTTTGGTGTATGCTTTGAGATTACATGTTTTCTGATTGTGCATGTATGTTTGGTTGTGCTTGGAGAAGACATGTTTCCGTGCTCTTCTACCCCCCTTCCTTTTTGATAATGTCAAAAGGGGGAGAGAAGTTCAAAATTTTGAATCTCAACCATATTTCTTTTATTGCCTATGTGATCCTTTTCTTGTTCATTATATGCTTTATCATGTGACTTGCTAAAGGACCATATAGTATATATGTTACATTGTTTTGTGTAGAAAGACTAACTATGCATGTACAAGTAAGCATAGATTGAGGGGGAGCAATTCAAATTGTTCAAATCATGAATCTCCCCTGCAAATTCACAAGGCAAAGGTATAAGTTTATATATCATTTTCAATATGATTGAAGAATGGTTTGTCATTGTCAAAAAGGGGGAGAATGTTGACTTGAGAGTTATGCATTGTCCATATTTTGATAATGAATTGACAATTCCATTCCTATGTATCTAATATGTTTGTTCAAGATTGATTTCAAGCTTTAAGTACATAAAAAGGATCAAGTTACACAAGCCCTAACTTGTTCAAGTTCAAGTCAAAAGTAATGCAACTGAGCATTTTGGGAAATCACTCTAAATGACCTTAGATTAATTTTGTAATCACTTGTATTGATGATATGACTTGTAACTAAGATGAGAAAAAAATTAGGAACACTTAATTCTAATGTTTGGTCACTCAAAAGTCAATTTAGAAAATTTGTCACAGGTTGTTTATCGGGCGAGTTGGAAACTTGATCGGTCCAGTGATGGATTTTCTGAAGATGACCAATCGGTCGATTTGTACACTCACAAAACTCGACCGATCGATCAACTAAGTAAAACTGATTTTGACTCCTCGGTCAAGTTTCCCAGAACAAACTCGATCAATAGTTTGAAAATTGACTTTTTCACTTAGTAGATCGGTCGAGTTACCTTTATTAAAACTCAACCAAATGTACTGTACGGAAAATGTAGTAAAAGTGATTATAACCATTGGAGAGTTGTTTTGAGCAGGAATAAATCTGTTGTAACTTACAAAATGGCTATTTTTGCCCTTGAGTGATCCCACACTCAAGGGAACACCCCCATCTATAAATAGGTCCCATTGGAGTTCATTTCAAATTCGCTCATTTATGCTATTCTAATTCCTTATTATAGTTGAGTGTGTTGCAACTCCTTGAGCCCCTTTCTCTCTCTCATTTACAAAGTATTTCGTGATTATGAGTGAATTAGGCCAGTTGTGAGAGAGCTACCTCCATGTTCTTGTAAATCTCTCATTCTATTCCATCTTCCATACCCCCTTTCTCAAGGAGTAAAGGTTGAAGCAAGCTACTCCGAGTGAAGGTGAAGATGTTGTTGTTCTTCTTCAAGGTTGAAGAAGAGGTAAAGATATTCTCCAGATGGAGGAGAAGGACAAGGCCAAGATTCAAGAAGAGTGGGAAAATTCCTTCAAGGCCAAAGATTTGATGCAAGTGTGGGTAAGTCCTTGTTGAAGGCTGAAGACATCTTGATCAAGTGGGTAAGTCCTTGTGTAGGTGGAAGACTCGTGTCTTGAATAAGTAAGTCCTTGAATGTATGGTGGTCACCTTGCATCTCTTATGAATGAGTATAAATATACATAGACTTTAAATTTCTATAGGTTGACCTCTCTAAGTAGTGGATTGACTCTCTCCTAGTTTGGAGAGTGAAACCACTCTAAACCACCTTGTCCAAGTGCATGTTTCAATTTTTCTCATCCTTGCCATGCTTGCTTGGTTAGGACTTCAAATTGTTCTTAAATTATTGGTTTTAACTGATATAATTTGAAGGTCCAACTTATCTTGTGAGAATTTTGAAACTCCATCCGCTCCCCTCTAGAGCCCTAAATCCAACACTACTTGCACCACATATATGAATACATGCGTATAACCTTTGATATCCTCCACAATTATTAATTGTTTCTACTATTCTACAGTAGAAGAGCTAGAGAAAAATAATAATTGTTGGTCTCTTCCGATTGGACCAACAACACACCTTTAGTCAAAAATAATATTTGACGACTATCAATATATTATCGGTGCCCCAATAGCGACAACCATGCATCTTACACAAAGAAACACTACAACATGTTAAAATTTGATTTGGAAGAGCGAAAAATGGGGCGATCATGTCACGAATTGAGATGGCCAACTCAACCCTCAATATGACAAGCAAAGAAGCAAATGAACAATGTCCTAAAGCCATCTTATAATAGATGATACAATTCTCCTCATCCTTATCTTTATTCTTGAGTGAGAAATTAATTCTATTTATGTTCTTTTTTATCTTTGTTTTTGTTCCTAGATGTGTAAACTGTTCTATGTAACTAAATCTTATGAGACAAATGCTAGCACCTTCTTGCGATTAGAAGATTTTTTTTAGTTCAATATTATGCCTTCGACTTTGAAAAAGATCTCTACCATACTACCTCAACTCACCAATGGCGCTTAATACAAAATGTTGACGTGAGGGAAAAAAGTTCATTTATATAGTTGAAGTTTGATAATGTCATATCAAGCCTATAACCAAAGGACCGACAACTTAAACCGCATGTCTTGATTCAATGCAAGTTCTTTTTGTTCTAAAATATAAAACTAACAGAGAATAGTAAAAAATCAACATAAACTTCAAATATAATTATAACATCAACATATAACTTGAATTACGTTATTTTTTTAAATATCAAGTAAATTACTTATCTTACCAGTATTCCTTAATAGAATATCAAAGATAGTTCCGACACGAAATTCAATTAATTATTTCTCTAAAAAAACCACGACATTATCAATAAGTTTACAAATTATGATAAAATTTAGTGAAGTATTGAGAGGTACATTAACGAAAGACATGAAAGAAAGTACAAGTAACCACTCAATGACTTGCCGGTGACTTGGGACGTAGATATTATAATACGAAATTATAATACAAAATGAACTTAAATGTATAGAATGAATTGAAGAAACTTTTTCGTTATCTCACAAGTAAAATACAAAAAGTATTTATAGTCAACTTTTTATAGCAAATAATTTATTTATATCATATTATTTTATTTTTCTCTTCATATATATTAATCACACAAAAGATGTACATGTTCCGAATTGCTTTTCTTATTTCTTCACCATTAACATTAGACTTACAATACTTTTCTATATGATAAAATAGTCAAATGAAAAGACAAAACCATAACAATATTGTACCTATGGCTATAATTGATCAACTCCATATTACTTAATTTTATTCATATCAGATCTTGATTGTTTATAAAAAAAGACATTCATGGCTTTTTGACCAACATCATCCTAAATATCCTGTCCATTCTAACTCCACACAATGCATTCTATTTTATTTTCATTTTTGTGAATTACCAAATCCCTCATTTCACATCTACATTCAATGTTACATAGCTAACATTTCACAAATATATTTACAACGTTAGAATTACATATACTAAACAAATAATACTAAACAATCTATTGTCTATCCACACATTTTTTCAAACTCTTGTTAGTGTAAAGAGCGTATGATTACATTACTTCTAAGACAAATGTTCTCCTTAACTATACATATAACAAGTTTGCAGAATTCAATTTTCGTCATGTGGCCATGGTATGTACAAAAAAATATTTTTAAAAATTCTAAGGGCCGTGGTCCCTAGCCTTCAATAAAAAGTTTCACTGCCAACTGGAAGAAGAATAGAAGAACACGAACATTCGTTAGAAAAACAAGAGAACTGCACAAAAAGAAATAGGACTGGAATCGACACATTCATTTTTTTCTCTCTCAATATTAATATTTGTTTATCTATTATTATTGAACTTTTAGCGGGCCGGATTTGGAAACTCGGGAACTTGAATATGCGCAATTCTATGAACTTAGTTGCTTCATTATGTTATAGGTTTGACTGATTTGGTACATAATCGTTTTGACTAAAAGGCATGCAGAATACCTTGACCTTTGGTTTAACTTCACTGGAGATTCTACAGCCTACCTAGAGGTGTGTGCCTTCCAATTGACTAGGGACTTAGAACCACAATCATTCATCTATTGGGCAGCAAGAGGAACTTAGTTACCACAAGAATTAACTTTTTACTAAACTATAGGACAGCTTTCACAATCTCAACCAACATTCACATTAAACAATGAAGATAAGTTTCGCATACAGTACTCAAACAATGTAAATAATACCACTTTTATATTTGCTCTATAATCTGACTCTATGTTCTAACAAACTATTTAGAAGAAAACTACAACATACATCCAAGTCGCACAATTGAGTACGCACGCGGATCACACTTTTATTCATCTCCATTTTATTTACTGTACAAGAAGTATAACCAAATATAATAACGACAATTGACACAATATGTAGACCTGACTAAATGTAAAAATGCATAGCTATATTTACTCCCCACGCATCTAGTAAAACCAGTGCAGGGGGCATTCAACTCACGGTTCTGTAACCGCACAGAGAAGCTACATGATCCCGTCATAGCGGCGGCGGCGTGTACTGCGAGCACAGAAATGGGATAAGGAACAGATCACATCTCTAGCAATGAAAAGGACATGGTTGCAAATTCCACAAGGAAATGAGAAATGTTAAAGGTAATAGAAGCTGTAGCAGAAATGAGACCCCATTTGTCATCTTGATAAGAAGAAAAATGGAGGAGGAAATTACTACTTTCTTCCTCTATTTTTATTGTTCTCTATTTTTATTGTTATGGATGCAAGACAAATGAGGTCCCATTTCTAGTTCAAACTCCCAAGGAAATATAGTTACCGGCCCCGATCCTGGCTTACCGGTGTACTGAAACTCTGAATTCCCTGAAGTGACAGCAGCCTTTGCACCTCCACCTCTCGCAGGCCCTTCTGCTTTCCTGGCTTGTGCGACGCCGCGGGCTCATCTTGCCTACTCTTCCTCGTCCCGACTTCCAGCCCTGCTTTGACCCTCCTGGGCTCCTCCTTCCTGGCATCTTTCCTGTTCTGCTCCCCCTTCTCCAGTGTTTTGACAGAGCTCGCGCCAGGGATGAAGCAGCCCTTTGCAGGGGAGAACAGGGACCCAGGATGCAGGAGTTTGAACAGCAAGCCGTGAGACTTCCCGTCACCGCTGGACTTGCCTTCGGCCTGAGGCCGTGGGCCTGTCGAGACAGGAGCGACACGGCGGCGGCCAGCTCGAAGCGGATGCTTCTGGTTCTGGTCCTTAACTCGTCTCTTCTCCACCTTCGTTGCTCCTGGAAAATAATTAAGAATGAACACTTGGAAAATACAGGCAGGGGATTCTTGATCTGCCGATTTTACCTTTGTATTCGTCGCCGAAGGCCGCAGTGTTCGGTTCATCCGACTCCAACTCTCTCGCTTTCATCTCCGCTTTCAACTACGTGGAAGCAAGGAACATGATCAATCACCACCGTAAGAGGGCAGCATACTTAGAGAAACGTCGCTTATGCTATCAGTAATACCTACTACACTACATGCAGTATATCGTACCTTGACAACGTGGTCCTCCAAGCGGCCGATACGCGCCAGCAAGCTCCCTTTAGCCCTGACCTGCACCGCAGCCTCATCCGCGGATACTACTAGCCTTGGGGACACCCACGACTGCCTCGGCCGCATGGCCGACGTCGCCGACGACTCGTCGTCCGAGGAAGACGAAGTCGCGGAGTCCATACCGCTGTCACTGGTAAAGCCGCTCCAGGTGGTAGCGGACGCGGACCCGCCGGAGATCCAGCTTTTAGTACCTGCAACAGGGCCACCTTTCCCCTTCGCCTCCTCCAAGTATGCCATCTGCATGCAACCCATGAGGCAAGGACGCCATGTCATGAAGAGGCAAAAGCAAGAGTAACCGTGTAATATATCATGGCTGACGCCAATGCCTACCATGGAGTCGAGATGTTTGAGACGGGAGAGGATTGGGCTTCCCCGAGACATCAGCGGCGTGGTTGCCGCAGACATAGCCATCCTGTACAGTCGGCCGCCAACCTCGGTCTACCATGAACACTCCCCAGACTTCCTTTTAGCGCCGACGATCTCCACCGGCTGGCCTGGTGCCCAGCATGCAGACGGCTCGCTTGGGAGACTGGCGAGGGAACGGAGAGCTAAGTAGTTAGGAAGGGAGGGCGGTCGGAGCTGCGGTGGATAAGTTTATCCTCGGCAAGCACGTGTCGGAAGCTGCGCCGTGAATCGCCGCGGCAGTGACAGTGGCGGGAGCGCATGTGGCACCGATGCGAGGCTAGTGCCAGAAACTGGAAACATGCAGCTCGTGCTTCCAAACCCTGGCCAATAACCGGGACGGTTGAAAATGGTTCGGGGGTACAGCATGTTGTGAACACATGTGGAAGAATAGAGTACAAATACAAACATAACATAAAGATCTTGACACCAACAGTGTTTGAGAGCAATGCAATGTGATAATGGGAGGCACTCCTAAAACAAGCCCCTATAAGATGCGCATAAAAGTTAAAGAAAATGTATCTACGGCAACATATGCGGGTAATGAAGACAGTCAGCCAACAAATGCGCTCCGTGGTCATTAGAAGCCTGCATCACCTCACTCAATCTCCTCCAAGGTGTATGTGCGGACCGGGGTGTGGAAGTTCATTTCTTTTGTCAAGGGAGATGGGGCGGAGCCGTTGTTTCTATCGTCGTCACCTGGGCAGAGCGAGCATGAAGTAAAGTAGCTTGTATGTTAGTTTTAACTATGTCATCCGGATGAGGTGAATGATATCTACGATGGTTTCTCTCGTTCCAGATGTGCCAAACTATGATGATGGTGGTAGAAGCGTGGTTAATTTTGAATCTGGATGATGTGGTTTTAGCAAAATGTGTGGTGATGACATCTCAGAATGTGGACTGGGTGAGGTGTGTGAGATTTAGAAAATTGTGCATGATGTTTCGAGTGTATGGACAAAGGAAGAATATGTGGTGGATGTCCTCACAGTCCATGTAGCAAAGATGACATCTAGATGGTCCAAGAATACCCCGATTGTGAAGGTTTTGATCGGTGAGAAACTTGTTGTTCCAAAGCAACCAATCGAAAAGTTTGAATTTGAGAGGGATGTTTGTGTGCCAAATGTGTGCGATGGGATTGGTGTAGCCTCTATAGGAGAAGAATATGTATGCTTTTTTGGTGGAGTATCTAGGGCCCCAGATCCAATGCACTTGAGAACATATATCATGTTCTAAGATTCGAATTACATTTGAGGTGGGGGTGATGGGGAATTGGTGTGTCAGGGTATGTTTGAGGATGTTGTGTTTACGGCACCTACTGAGTGCAAGGGCTTTCTGAATGTTGATATTCTGAAGAGAGCGTGGGATGTCATGTGAGATGGAGAAGTTGGTGATGGGTTGATTTTGGTACCATCGATCAGACCAAAAGAGAACGTTGAGATGACTGTGTGGCGGCGTGTGTATTGTTGCTTGGATGAGGTAGAGAATTCCGTTAAGGTGTTTCCATAGGGAGGAGGTCGATTTCCTCTTGATAGGGTGCCATGGAAAATGTTGAGGGTAGTATTTTTGCATGACATGGTCAGACCAGGAAAAGTTCCTTCGTTGGCAAAGTTGTGCAATGATCTTGAGGAGAAGGCAAGCATTGTGTAATCTGATGTCAATGATGCCCCAACCCCCCTGGTCAATGGGGGCTGTGATGGATCTTCAGTTGGTCAGGTGGATGTGTTTACCCCTGTGATCCCATAGGAACTTTCTACGGATCTTGTCAATGCGGGTAGGGAGATGCAACTCATGTAGTAGGTGAGAGTGGGTGTGAGGGAGCTGTTGAGAAGCGTGAGCCGACCCACCAGACTCAGGAAGTTTGATTTCAATTCGAAGAGTCTGGACTCAAGGCGATTAATGGCAGGGACGTCCCAAGCAGAAGAAGGGATACGAGTTGGGGAAATGGGAAGTCCAAGGTATGTGAATGGGAAATGTTCCTTTTTGCAACAGATAAGATTTTTGTATCTATCCATATCGTCGTTGGATATATGGATACCGATGATGGTGGATTTTTGTAGGTTAATCTTCAATCCAGTGAGGTATGAGAAAATACCAAGAAGTCTGATAGTGTTGATGATGTTTTGGTCAGAGGGGGTGATAAAAATCATGGTATCATCTGCATATTGGGTGATATTGAAGCTACAAAAGTCAGGGGTGTGGATCAGGTGGTTTTCAGCCATGATGGTCATCATCCTAGTGAGAATAGATGTATAGAGAATGAAGAGGTATGGTGAGAGAGGATCCCCTTATCTGAGCCCATTCATCCTGTCAAAATAGCCCTGAGGGGAGCCGTTGATGAGGGAGGAGAACTTGCATGTAGAGATGCAAGACATGATCCAATCATTCCATCTCTGCGGGAAGTTGTGATTTTTGAGGCAATATGTGATGCTATCTGATGTGCACAAATCATATCATCTTTTGGATCATGTTTGGTTGCATATCCATGTTGTTTTGACTCAATTATCACTCTCATTCATGCTAGATTCTATATTTTTAGCTATTCTTACTTGTCGCATGGTTTGGATTGTAGGTACTATATTTTGCAATGAAATGATGAGGAATATATCATATTATCTCTTATTGGATCACTCCTCAAGTATCTACATGTTTTGGGGTTTGAAACTATGAAAATACCACTTTTTATGGCATGTAATTCGGACCTACACGCTGAAAGTTATGATCAGAATACACAACAACCCAGAACAGCCAAGTGCACGAGGTGCACCAAAAATGCACGACGTGCACCAAAAGTGCATGTCGTGCACCAAAAGTGCACGCCGTGCACCTGGGGCCGTGCACCTGGGAGTTAAAAGTTTATGGAAAGTTGCACGGAGTGCATTTCTTCAGTGCACGCTGTGCACCTGGGAACTAAAGGTTTCTGGAAAGTTGCACGGTGTGCATTTCTTCAGCACACGCCATGCACAGTGCATTCTGGAGAAAATTGAAAGTTTCTGGAAAGTTGCACGGCGTGCACTTTGGGTGCACGGCGTGCACCTGGAAGTTTTAACATTTTGAAAAATACGAGTTGTTGTTTAAAACGAAGTAGGAACTTAATGGACGGTTATGCTTGGTCATTTGTGTTAGTTCTCTCGTCCTGGAGCAAGCCTAGAGCATAGGAGGGTGATTTTGAGGGGAAAGGAGGTGGTTTCTTGCCAAAGAAACCCCATTCTTCCTCTCTTCTTCTCCAAACTTCTTCTCCAAGGTGCAGCAGAGCTTCTTCACTCCACAAAGCTTCTCGGGTGGTGTTTTTGTCTGGTTTGGAGCAGCTGTAGAAGTGGGATTTCATCCTCAAGTCAGAATTCTACCTTCCTTTGGTTACACCTTGGGATTGCTTAGCTTTTCCTTCTCTAAACCATGTTTAACTCTGAAATTTCTATACATTTTCTACTGTACATCATTATGGACGAGTAGACTCTTTTTCTTGGGCATGGGAGGGTAACTGATCGGCCTTTTTCATGCGTCCGGAAATGAATGTGGGATAAAGGAAGGAATCAAGCTTTAAATTTATAACCCGAAACCTTCTAGGCCCCACAACTTTATTATGGGGTCGAAGTAGATATACGAGATCGAACACAGGGATGTGGTGACGTTTAGGACGCCATAGATCTCGTTCTTTAGTCAGATAAGCCAAGACGATAGTCGATAAAAGTAAGTGCTAGAATTAGTCTAGCGGGTTGTCACGATATAAAACAAAACAAAGAAAACAAAACAAAACAAAACAGAGCTCGTGATTCTACTAAACAGAGAAAGAGAGTTCCTGGCTATGTAACCACAAATGGGAGAGTCTATGCACTCGTTCTCAGGCATAGGCAACCCTTGAACACCAAAGCAAGCATCTAGTATGCACGGTGGCATCTGTCCTATGGGGTCATCCCACTCGCTCTCGCGATGCGTGACTAAAACCATCAAGAATATGTCAATGACCCTCTCTCGAGGAATGACATATCAACACCTCAGAATACACTAAGTTCCCTCTCGGGTCTTGGGATATTCTGGGGTGTTAGGAACAGAATACCTTGGATCATACTCCTCTCGGGTTCAGATCCAAACTATCATCTCTTAGCTATTCCTACAACGGATCTCTCGATACAGGAAGAAATAGAAGCTCAAGCGAGTAAGAGATCAACCAAACTAGCAATCATAACTTGGAAAGAGAAAATAGAACATGCAACATACTAGATCTGATATGAATCTACTTGCTTCGGGCAAAAGTACATATACATGCCTAGATCGGGCTACATAGCCAAGAAGGAGCTAACTAGCCATAGACAAGCATAGCTGGCACCAAACAAAGATGGATAAACATCGTTTGTACAAGAAACAAAGGAATGCAGTAGAATGAAAGAGAAGAGGGAAGAGATATAGCCCGTAGAGGAGAGGTGGCTCTCGCTCCTCGACCTCTGTGCAGGTCAGATCTCAGCCCTTGGGTCTTCTCTTCATCCCTCTGGACTCCTCAGCTCTCTCTCTCTCTCTAGACCATATCGGGCAACCGTATCGGGCAGACCGTATCGAGCAGACCATATCAGGCAGTAGACTTTTGGGGAACTCGACACACTAGCTCTTTGATCTAGGCACTAGCTTTTGTAGGGTCCTCCCTCCGACTCCTCTATGCTCTGTAGGTTGGCAGCTGCTATTTATAGGTAGCGATTTGATGGGAGTTGTAGCTTTTATTGGTCCACGTGTTCTTCATCTGTGACTTTGATCTTGAGGCATCAGGTGGGCCAATATGACTGTCGCCCGAAGACCGTGTCGGGCAGGGGGAGTGTCAGGCAGCTGTATCGGGCAGCCATATCGGGCAGACTGTATTGGGTAGCCTTATCGGCCAGACCATATCGGGCAGCCGTATCGGCCAGACCATATCAGGCAGGCTGTATTGGGCAGCTGTATCAGCCAGACCGTATCGGCCAGCTGTATCAGCCAGCTGTATCATCCAGACCGTATCGGGCATCCGTATCGGCCAGACCATATCGGGCAGCCATATCGGCCAGCTGTTGGAATTCTTGTCTTTTCAGGTTCGGTACTTGAGAGTCCCAAAATTAGCTAGTTTCGGTGCTTGTAAGTCAAAAATTGGCTAATTAGCTACATTATTGGCTATTTTTACTACTTTTATCTAATGCGAGACAGAAAGCATAAAACATGAACAAAAGAGTGCATATTAAGACTAAAGTGGCACAAAACTATAGATAAAATGCATAGAAAATATGCACTAATTTGGGTGTTATCAGTAACTCCCATGTCATAGCTTGTATGAACATATGAATTTCATACTAAATGTTAGTTTCTTGCATATTCCAAGAGTTGTTTCACATCTAAAATGCTTGTTTGTGTGATTGGCCATCATACTTGCATGTTTTATACTTTCTTTCATAATCTGAGAACATATATTTGAGAGTATGGAGTTACTCTTTTGGCAACTTGTCCTTGACCACGAGAGTGGCTGGGATTATGTTGAGGAGTAAGGTTTGTGATTTGAAATGAAATACATACATGAGAGTGATGTATGGAGTTAAAATCGTCATCACTTCACCGGGAGGTGAGTGATGACTACAAACCTCCTTTGCAATTTAATTAACATGTTTAAATTCGTATTTTAATATAAGCTATGATGTGATAGTGAAATCCCAAGTCTAAGATCCTTCCAAATCTGAATCTTAACCTTTCTTAAGTGATAATTTACTATTTTGTTTTAAATATATAATTTAGTTGTTCTAATCTAATCATCTTGTGTACAATGATCTAGATTATTGAAAATCATAACTCTTGCGCCTAACTAACCAACACTCCTTGTGTTCGACCTCGACTACAACTACTCTCGTATACTTGCGGGATATAGCTAGTTGAGTAAAAGATAATTATTAATGATTGAAACTCGTTAGTGTAAACAACCAACCCGTTTCTGAGTTATTCATCGTCTTCTCAACACAGGACCCTTTGCCAAGAATGAAACACAAGGTGTAGTGGGAAAGAATGATCTATTCTTCTTATGGTGCTTGGTGAACAATGAGCAAATAAGTTCGGGCTACTACATTATCAACTAGCTTCTTGACACTAAAAAGCAAAAGAAAAGGGAGGCAGGTGACATTATGTGTGGCAGACGAATAAGCATCCTTGCAATGCAGCTGGGTTTAGATTTGGGTTCCCTAGAACCTGCACCGGGGAAGAACCTTGTTGATATCAACTATCTCATCTGTTGTGGTCTGATCTCCAAACATGGAAACATCACATCTAAGTTCAAGTTTTTTTATCACAAAGAAGCAGTTCATCACCATCCCCGATGCAACTCGGAATGACATCAGGAACAATGCTACCTGGAAGGTAGAGCTACAACGAGAGACTGATGAGGAGACACCCACCCGGGGTGCCAGCAACTCTACACCAGGGCCTACACCAGCAGCCCCTACTCTGCCACGTCCACTGGTACTCAGACAGAGTACAGTTGGACAATGCCAGACGTGCAACACCTTTACGGCTATGTGCAGTGGAGATTTGATCACCTAGACACCCGTCTTGACCAGATGGGCGCGCAGTACGACACCCAGTTTGACCATTTGAGAGCATAGTACACTACTATGTACGACATGGTCAACATGATGGATGTGTGGCACATCTCGCAAGGTCACTACCCTACACCGCAGTCTTTCCAGACTCCTCCCCGCCAGGAGACCACAGTTCCAGAGGTTCCACAACACAATTTTCCCCAGCAACAGCCACAGCAGGACCAGCAGCAGCAACCAGATTCATCCACCACGCCGATGGACATCCCTGACATCATCAGTCAGTTCTTCCCTGAGCAGGGAGGCGGCGAATCCTTTTTCTGATTTCTTCATGATAGGTATCTGGTTGTAAACTCCATAAGTTCGATTGAAGCAGTGAGGACACTGCTGATTTCAAGCTTAGTGGGGTCCCAACCGGCCAGTAGTGGTAGTCATTTAGCATTTTCCTTTTTCGAGTCAGTAGTGTCAGTTGTTTTTCTTTCTTTCTTCCATTTTATTCCATGTTCTTATCCTTGATGGCAATATCTATATGATTTGAGACTACCTTATTAAGAATGACCCCCCCCTCTAGCATGCTAAATTTTTCTGTCCTCCACATGTTTTGGCTATATTTAAGAGAGAAAAATTAAGAGCATGTTTGAATGAAATGGAAGTTGAATTTTCCCATGCACTTTGATGTGATTTGTGTTTGTAGTTTGATATCTCAATTTTTTTACATCTTAGACTACTCAATACATGTAATGGTTTCAAATTCTTACAGAATAATTAACTTGCAATATTTTTTAGAATATGGGATATTCTTGCCAAACTTTTAGTCCATTTGCAAATCGACTTTTCAATGAAATTTTTTCAAAAGAATGATCAAAATCTTGCTAACTTTAACATTCTAGTTGACTCTTTGGTGTTGCACAATCAATAGTTTATCTTCACCCAATAAAATATGGCATATGGCCCACATATTATGCTAGCCTAGTGTGAGTCTGATCTGGCAACGATGGTTAGGTGATATGAAAAATCAAAAGAGGGTAAAAACAACACCCCAACTGACATTCCTCGTGAGCATAAGCCAAAATTAGCATCTGAATGTCGGAAACCCAAAAATCTCATCATCATATCCATATGAAAAAGAGTGCAACTAAGTTTTGTTAATGTTAACATCGTTTTGATCATCTTATATCCATACTAACTGAAAGTTTGTAATGTACATGCACTGACCGTTTGGCTTGTTTATCCAAACTCTACTTAGTGTTGCCTTGTTGAACTTTTCGCTTGATTTGAAACCAACTATGCTGAACTTAATATTCTATCTAAGATGTTGAAAAATTTGAGATGATAACGATGAACACAAACACAAAGTACATAGTTGACTGAGCTGAATGCATATTCTCTTTTCGTTTCATTCATGCATGAACAAATTTTTCCTACTTAAATATAGCCATGTTCCTTTTTTGCTTGAGGACAAGCAATAGTTCAAGCTTAGGGGGATTTGTTGTGTGAATTATATATCATCTTTTCACATGTTATCACACACAAATTTGGTTCATTCTGATATAATTTAGTCTCTTTTCGTATTACTTTTGCCATCTTTTTGTTATTCTACTTATTCCATAACTTGCATTGCAGATTTACCACAAAAAGAACTGAATTTGGATGTTATTTCTGCTGAAACAGCAGAATGCACAGCGTGCAAGTCGAAATGCACGACGTGCACCATTCCAGAGAAAGACTGGTTTGCTCAAACAGCAGAATGCACGACGTGCAAGTCAAAATGCACGACGTGCACCTTTCCAGAGAAAAATCGGTTCGTTCAACCAAAAGAATGCACGGCGTGCACGGAGAAAATGCACGGCGTGCTTGTTTCCAGAAGTGCATAGAAGGACGAATGCATGACGTGCACACCGGTGCACGGCGTGCACCTAGAACGCAAGCTGCTAAAGAAATGTTCTGGAAAGTCACACGGCGTGCATATCCTCAGCGCACGCCGTGTACAGATCAGCCCGATGCAAACTGCACTGCAGGTGCACGGCGTGCACCTGGCAGTTTCAGAAATACAAAAATTCAGAATTCGATTTTAAAATAAAGAGGGAAGGCAAGGGACAGTTACGTTCGGTCATGTGAAGTGCACCTGGCAGTTTTAGAAATACAAAAATTCAGAATTCGATTTTAAAACAAAGAGGGAAGGCAAAGGACAATTACGTTCGGTCATTTGAAGAGTTTCTCTTGTCCCAGAGCCAGGGGAGAGCAGAGGAAGGCGAATTTGGAGGGATCCAAGGTGGTTTCTTGCATAAGGAGACATTTCTTCTTCTCCACTTCTCCATTGTCTTCTTCAAGGTGTAACCAAGCTTCCCCAACTCCGAGCAGCTTCTTGGAAGAGGAGCTAGTTCATCTTGGAGCAGCTAAAGAAGGAGAATTTCATCCTCAAGCCGGAATTCTTGCTTCTTGTGGTTATATCTTCAGTTCTCTTTGTCTTTTCCTTTCTAAACTATGTCTAGAACTGAAATTTCTGTAGAAAATCTATTGTACATCATTATGGACGAGTAGACTCCTTTTTCTTGGGCATGGGAGAGTAGCTCCCATGTCATAGCATGTATGGAACAAGTAATTTCGTACTAAATACATTTGTTTCTTGTTTCCTAACCATGAAAGTGTCGGTTTACTCTTTTTCTTGCATGTATTGTTGGCCACCTTATGTGCATATTTTCTGCCTTCTTGCTTGATCTGAGAAGATAAGTACGAATGTATGGAGGTGCTCTTCTTGGAAACATCTTCCTCTTCTACGAGAGTAGAGAGGGATGAGTTGAGGAACTGTTTGTGATAAAAAATGAAATTCATACACGAGAGTATTGTTTTGAGTTATGATCGTTGCATTTGTACCGGGAGGTGAAATGTAACACAACTTTTCCTTGAAACGTGACATTATGTATGTTTAAATTATTGCGTTCCCTTGATTGCTATGATATGTGAATGAAATCCTAATGTCCAAGATTCCTAATCATTATGAAATCGAACTTCTTTTTGTGGTTTTTGCTTGCTAGTTAGAATCAGAATTTTCTGTGGTTAAAATCTGAATTTTATGCTTTTGGATAAATCTTCTCTACTCTTTAATATCGGTCTAGATTGTTGAACTTTAGTACTGTTGTGCTCAATTAAGCTAGCTAAGCTCCTTGTGTTCGACCTTGACTATACTACCTCCGTATACTTGTGGAGTTTGGTTAAGTTGAGTAAACTATCCTTTACTTGGATTGAAACTCATTTGTGTAAACAACCAACACTATCCCAATTGACTTTGTTAAAGGCTTTGGTGAAATCCAGTTTGAGGGCTAGGGTGGGGGTGTCAGATATATGGAAGGAGTGTAGCATCTCACTAACAACAATGTAAGCATCCTGGATGGTACGTTTTGGCAGGAAGGCGCATTGGTTGGGTGTGATGATGCACTGCAAATGGGGTTTCAGGTGGTTGCTGAGGGTCTTCGCAATAATTTTGTATGTAGTATTGATCAAACTGATAGGCCGGTATTGATGGATGGATGATGGAAGGATGGTTTTGGGTATAGGGATGATGTTAGTCCGGTTGAGGGGTTTGATGACAGATGATGGGTCAACAATAGTGTGAAGGTATTCCAAGATTTTGAAGAAGTTGTTCTCGACATGTGGCCATATGGTGCAGATTGCTACAACGTTGAATCCATCTGGGTCAGGCGCTTTGTCTCTGCCTAAAGAAAAAGCATCTTGTTTGATTTCATCAATGGAGAAGGGGGCAGTAAGACCACCAAGGTTAGATTGTAGAGGGGGAAATATATTTCTCCATTGGAAAAGATTGGTACAGTGAGGTTGGTGAGTAGAGTTGAAAATGTTTTGAAAATGTGATACAATGTGGGAGGTGATAGTGGCTTGATTTGTAGTGCAAACACCGCCTATGGTGAAAGAGTGAAAGTGATTTTTCTTTTTCTTGTGGTTGCATCACTGGTGGAAGAATTTAGAGTTTTTGTCCCCCAGTTTCAGCCAGTGGATTTTTGCCCTTTATACCCATATTGCTTCCCAATGGTTAGAGAGGGTGTCAACTTCGGCTCGTAGGGTGAGAATGCGAGCAGTGTCCGCGTTCGGCTTAGAGTCAAGTTTGTGCAGGTCGACTTCCTTGGCAGTGATGGCATCTTTGATATTTCGAAACTTGGTTTTGGCCCATGTGAATGCAGCCTTTCTCATATTTTTGAGTGAGGCCAATAAAAACATGTCCAGATTATGAATGTTGGGAAGGAGTGCCCATTGAGATGAGAACCAGGGGAGAAAATTAGGGTCAGCCAGCCAAAAGTTTTCAATACGCTTGAGTTTATGACCATAGGATGGGGGTATGTGTTTAAAATGACAGGAAAGTGATCTGAGATTGGTCGGTGAACAATGTTTGTGATGGTATTTTGATAGAGGTGGTGCCAAGAGTTGTTGCATATGAATCTGTCGAGCTTAGCCCATTGGTGGTCCCGATTCCAAGTGAAGTTATTTGATGATAAGTCAATGAGGTGGTGTTATTCTATGTAGCTGTTAAATTGTTGATCAACAGTGGTATAATGTTGTCCATCCATGGAGGTGTTCAATCTCTCCATCGGGGAGGTGGTGAGATTGAAGTCACCCCCGATGATCCATGGGGTGTCTGTATGATCAGTGGCTAGTTGGTGAAGTAGTTGTAAGTAATCTGCTTTGGGGGGGGGATGGAGGACCATAGGTGGCTGTGAGGGTCCAATTAATGTTGTCAAAGATATTGGTGATCCGGATTGTGATATGGTTGTGATGCATAGTGGTGTGCCTGATGGAGAATAGTAGATTATTCAGTTCAATGACAATGCCCCTTTAAATCTGATGGCTGGGGACTGTATCCATGTGTTGATATGGCGACCACCGATAGTGTGAAGCATGTAGTCAGTAAGTGTAGTTTTTGTATCCATAAGTATAATTATTTGTATGTGGTTAGCAATAATGAAATTCATGATTTTTCGTCGACGTTTGGCACATGAAGCTCCATTAACATTCCATGTCGCAATAATCATAGTGAAAGTTGTTGATAGGGTCGTCTGGATGCAGTTAGGATGTTATACCTGTAGGTCCTTCAGGTGGGATCTGGCCAGCTCAACTGGCCTTCTATTGTTCCATCCCATGAAGCTTTTGATATTACTATGAGTTTGGTGTGCTTTTACGTTGGTCTCAAAGGATAGTCCTAGGTGTTCAAAGATAGTTTTGAAGGATTTAATGTCTGACCATGAGACATGATCATTTATGTTGTCTCTGTAACATTATAATACCACTCTGCGTATATAAAACAGAATCCATCATATGACTACCGATAATGGTCCGCTTGTACCAAAGAAGGTGTGGTTTATTAAGAAGGGAAATGAAAGTATATAACAATAAAAAAATAAATAGAGAAAGCACCACTCAGTTGAAAACTCTATGTGGCACTTTCTCCACCTTTTTTTTGATAAATAGACTAATTTTATTACGGAGTAGCCATACGACATCTACATGAAGAGGAAGACAAACTTACATACCACACAATGATCAAGAATAAATACATCCTACCACAAAAACTCATATCGGAATCTGATAAGAACAATAATGCATAGTTCCCTCTTCTATTTTGCTGGCTAATGCAGCTTTCCATGAAGGACACCTTCAACTTGAGCATGCATCTTCTATTCCCACCTTCTTATTTTTTTTCTTAGTTTAGGGTGTTTTGTCTGCCAACGTCTAAGTGATGATTTTTTAGCAAATTAAGTGTGTTACTTTAGGACGTTCTTCAAGTCTGGGGAAAATTATAGTTTAACAAATTACATTCATTTGGACCTTTTTGTCTATTTATGAATTTGGTTATATTATAGTGGAAAACAGTAATGGATCTTGACAAAAAATATGGGGGGGAATTAAAATTATATAGTTAAAGTTTGTTAAGGTCAAATTTGACTTAGAAGTAGTGCAATGTCTCTCTCACTTTAGAGATTAGCCTATTTTATCTTTTCCTTCCATCGTAATGTATGGCTTTTTTAGTTCAAAACTTAAAACTAACTATTGACCTTGAGGTTATACATTGTCCATGTTTTGATAATGTGTATCTAATATGTGTATTAAATATTGATTTCAGTTATTAGGAAAGGATCCAAAATCAAAAACCCTAGAATGGCTCAAGTTCAAGTCAAAGAGCTACAAGTGTGTATTTGTGGAAATCTATGTAAATGACCTTAGAAAATTTTTGTAATCACTAGTAATGATGAATTGACTTGTAACTTAGATGAGAAAAATGATTGGGACATAAAACACAAAAGTTAAATCACTTTAGATGCCTTTTCCAAAGATTGACAATAGGTTGTCGATCGGTCGAGTTTTCCCCAGGACAAACTCGACCGATCCATCTTGGTCAGTTTTCTGGAGATAACATCGGTCGAGTTGTGTTTTCATAGAACTCGACCGATCGAGTGCCTGACCAAAATGATCTTCAGTGATCAGTCGAGTTTCCCCAGGACAAACTCGACCGACAGTTTGAATATTAGTTTTGTCTTTTACTTGATCGGTCGAGTTAACTTTATTAATACTCGAGCGATTGCACTGTACGGAATTTTGTAGAAAAAGTGATGTGACTGTTGGTGTGTGTTTTGAGCGAAAATAGAGTCATTGCTTTGAGCAAAAAATGACTATTTTTGTATCTAAGTGTTCCAAAACTTAAAGGGGAACCCTCAACTATAAATAGGACCTCTTAGAGTTCATTCCAAGGCTGCTCATTCATTGCAAACTTGGTTCTAGCATAGTTGAGAGTGTTCTAACCCTTTGAGCCCCTTTCTCTCTCTACCTTCAAGTCAAATTAGTGAGTATGAGTGAGATAGTTTCTTGTGTAAGAGAGATACTCTCTGTATTGATGTAAAGCTCTCCTCCTCCATCTTCCTACCTCAATTCCCATTGAAGATAAAGTTTGAAGATCTTCTCCAAGTGAAGGAGAAGGAGGTGTTGTTTTTCAAGGTTGAAGAAAGCAAGGTTCTCCAGATCTCCAGGTGAAGGAGATAGGTGCTCAAGATCTCCAAGTGAAGGAGATAGTTAAGGCGACGCTCAAGGAAGATATGTAAACCCTTGAAGGCAGAAGACTTGATGGAAGGTGTGGGTAAGTCCATGTTGATGGCTGAAGACTCCATGGTTCAAGTGGGTAAGCTCCTTCTATAGGTTGAAGATCTTTGCTTGAGGTATTAAGAACTTGGATGTGTGGTTGTTGTGTCTTTTAATCTTATTGTGGAATATAAGAGTACCAAGATTGCAAATCCTAGAGACTAACCCACTCTAGGTAGTGGACTGACATTGCTGCTAAGTTTAGGACATCAAACCACTCTAAACCACTTGTGCAAGTGCTTGCTTATCCTTACCTCTCATCCTTTATATGTATGTTAGATTAAGACATCAAATTGCTGCTTGTTTAAGCTTTTACACTTTATATAATTTGGTGGTCTAATTTGTCTTGTGAGAATTGTGAAGCTCTATTCGCCCCCCTCTAGAGCCCATTGATCCAACAAGTGATATCAGAGTAGGTCTTCTCCAAGCTACTTCAGCAAGTAGGAGAAGATGGGCGATTTGACACTTGGATCCCTCAACCTAGAAGGGAACTTCTCCATGCGACCTCCGGTCTTCGATGGAACCAACTTCCTATTTTGGAAGAGAAGAATGTAGTTCTACCTTCAAGGTGTGAGCTATGAGATGTGGAAGGTGGTGCACCTCAAGTATGAAGAACCAAAGGGGGAGATATCCACTTGGACTGAAGCTCAAATGTAGCAAGACCAACTCAATGCAAGAGCAGTGAGCATCATCTACGCAACCTTCACTCCATCCGAGTTTAACCAGATATCTTCTTGGGACACCACACATGAAATTTGGAACAAACTATGTGTCACCTAATGAAGGTACGGAGCAAGTAAAGGAAGCCAAGATCTACATGCTTGGTGGGATACTTGAGAACTTCAAGATGGGTAAGAATGAGAGAGTGGCTGATATGTACACTAGACTCAATGTGATCATTAATGGATTGGAAGCCCTTGGGAGTGTGTTAGACAAAAGCACTATCAACTCCAAGATCTTAAGATGTCTTCCTAAGAGATGGGAGCCTAATGTTACATCCATTTAAGAGGTGTACAAGCTAAGTGAGTTGTCAACTGAGGAGCTGGTTGGTAACCTTCAAGCCCATGAACCTAGGCTTGATAAGCAAGTAGAGGAAGATAAAAGAGAAGAGAATGAGTCTAAGAAGATAAAGAACACAACCTTCAAAGCACAAATAGAAGAGATGATGAGGCAACAACAACTAGCTCTAAAGTCTCCTACCCCCTCCTCAAGTGAAGACAAAGGCCCAAATTAGCATGAAGCAAATTACTCCAAGGGCAAGCACTACAAGGGGAAACCTTCTTCATCAACTCCGAGATGCTATGAGTGTGGTAAAAAGACAATTTTAAGAGTGACTGCTCAAAGGCCAAGAAGAGTCATCACAAGAGCAGCCATAAGAAAGACAAGGAGTACAAGAAAGAAGGAAAGTATAAGAGGAAAGAAAAGAAAGAAAGAAGATGCAAAGATGCAACTCATACAACTTGGGAGGAGTCCACCTCAAGCTCTTCAAGCTCCAAAGATGGAGAATGCCACCTTGTACTCATGGCCTCTACAAGTGAAGATGTATGTGAGGTAAGTGAGGTAAGTGAGGTCAATTTGCATGAGTTATCTAAGGAAACTCTTATTGATATGCTTATTGATTGCCGGTCATCTTTTGCTAAATGCAAATCTAAAAGGAAAAGATTAAGCAAGATAGTAGACAATCTTTATGCTAAAATTGAGATTCTTGATAACAATGAAAAACTGCTCCTTGATAGCATAGATTCTTTGCAAGGGAAATTTCTTGACCTTGAGCTTCAACATAATAGAGTAGATGTTGATAATGGGGTTTATCTTAAGACTATTGCAGATCTTAAGGAAGAAAACCAAAAGTGCCAAGATGAGTTAGATACTCTTAAAATTGAAAATGTAGAACTAACTCACATTGATGATGCTAGGAAGCAAGAGATTCATGTTTATCAAAAGGAAATTTTGTTGCTTAAATCTAAAAATGCCAAGTTACTTGCTCACGTTAATGATTTATCTGCTAGACCTATTTTGCAAAGTAATGAAGTTGCTAGCATAGATTTAGAATGAGTTTCCTTTCATACTAAAGCCCTCTATTTAGAGTCCGATCTATTGCATGCTAGAGATGATCTTTCTAGTCTTTCTACTACTGTCATTAACCTTAGTGATGATAATGCCAAGTTAAGATCTTCTTTGCAAAAGTTTCTCTTGGGAAAGAAATCCCTCAATGATGTCCTAGAACACTCTACCAAACAAATCAGTACTAGCGGTTTGGGATATGATGAGACTGCTCCCAAAGGTAAGAAAAAGAGCAAGAACAAGGGTAAGACGAAGAGTGTGAAAACTCCTATTTTCCATGGAGAGACTTCCGGCTCTAAGAACCCTATGGTTTGTGTTCATTGTAAATGTGATGACCATTACTCTACTTATTGTCCTTACAAGCCCAAGGGGACCAACCCCCCAGATCCCAAAGTTTGAGTTGGGTTCCTACATCCTTCTTTCTTGTAGGTTAAAAAGAGATGGATTGTTGATAGTGACTGCTCTAAGCACATGGCTGGAGAAATCAGCCATTTCAACAAGTTTGTATAAAAGAAAGGAGGATCAGTAACCTTCGGGGACAACAAGAAGGGTAAGGTCATAGGTGAGGGTGATGTAGGCAATGAGCTATGTATTAAGAATGTTTTGCTTGTTGATGGCCTACATCACAATTTGATTAGTGTAAGTCAACTATGTGATAATGGATATCTTGTGTTGTTTACATCCTTAGAATGTTTGCTTCTAGATTCCCTCTCTTACATTGTCATATATAAGGGAACTAGAAATGGTAATCTTTATGTTATTGTTCTTGATGCTCTTAAGCCCATTCTTGATAGATGCTTGGTAGTGGATAAAAATGATATTTCTCTTTGGCATCGTCGTTTGGGTCATGTGAATATGCATCAAATGAAGAAGTTGAGCAAAAAGGATTTGGTTCGAGGACTTCCCAAATTGGATTTTGAAAAGGATGAGGGATGCCAACCTTTTACACAAGGGAAACAAACCAAATCCTCCTTCAAATCCAAAAGAGTCATGGGTACCAAAAGAGTTCTTGAGCTTCTTCATATCGATCTATTCAGACCAATGAGAACGTAAACGCTTCGTGGTTCCAAGTATTGTCTTGTTATTGTCGATGATTTTTCTTGATATACTTGGACCTTCTTTCTCATTTCAAAAAGTGATACTCTTGATGTTTTCTCAAGATTTTGCAAATGGGTTGAAAACGAAGCTTCTTTATGGATTGTTTCTATCTGCAATGACCATGGGGGAGAATTTGAAAATGATCTTTTTGAACGGTTTTGTGAAAAATCTGGTTACTTGCACAATTTCTCTTCTCCTCATACGCCTCAAGAAAATGGGGTAGTAGAGAGGAAGAACATGTCGCTTCAAGAGATGGAAAGGACAATGCTTCTTGAATATGACATTCCTAAGAAGTTTTGGGCCGAGCCGCCTATTTTGTGCATAACTGAGTTTTTACACATCTTCTTTGAAGAAAACCCCCTATGAGATTTGACGTGGTAGAAATCCATCCATTGTTTTCTTTCATGTTTTCGGATGTCCTTGTTTTGTTTTGAACACGAAGGATTCTCTTGACAAGTTTGATCCAAAATCTTATAAGGCTTTCTTCCTAGGCTATAGCACTACAGGCAGGGCTTATCGAGTCTTCAACATTGAATTGTCTAAAATTGAAGAATCTATTAATGTTAAGTTTATTGAAACTAACCCTGTTGTTGGCAAGCATGTTGTTGATAATGATGTTGTAGATGACTTAATTCCTATCTTGAAAGACCTCAACATCGACAACAAAGGTAAGCAGGTGATAGAAGAAAATGAAGAAGAAAAGAAGGATCCTACTCCCTGCTTTGCGAAGAACCATCCCAAGGAACTAATCATTGGAAACCCATTCGAGAGAGTGAAGACACGAGCTGCATACAACAAAGAACAAGGAGACAGTGCCTTCATCTCACAACTAGAGCCAAAGAACATCAAAGAAGCCCTTGGTGATGATGAGTGGATCCTTGCCATGCAAGAAGAGTTGGAGAAATTCGAGATGAATCATGTGTGGACTCTAGTGCCAAGACCAAGTGATAGAAAGATCATTAGCACCAAGTGGGTCTACCGCAACAAGCTAGATGAGCAAGGAAAAGTGGTAAGGAACAAAGCAAGGTTAGTAGCACAAGGTTACAACCAATAGGAAGGTATTGACTTTGATGAAACTTATGCTCCTGTTTCTAGACTTGAATCTATTAGAATGCTGCTTGCCTTTTCTAGTTATAATTTTTTTGTATATCAAATGGATGTTAAAAGTGCATTTTTGAACGGTACAATCGAGGAGGAAGTGTTTTTTACTCAACCTCTGGGCTTTGAAAATGACAAGCTACCCAATCATGTTTATTTGTTACAAAAAGCTGTCTATGGAATCAAACAAGCACCTCGAGCTTGGTATGAGAAATTAAAGAACTTTTTGTTAGATAATGAGTATGCCATGGGAAAAGTTGATTCTACCTTGTTTTTAAAGCACACTTCTAACAATTTTCTTATTATTCAAATTTATGTTGATGATATCATTTTTGGCAGGACTAATCTTGATCTTTACAAGGAGTTTAGTTCTCTCATGCAGAGTGAGTTTGAGATGAGCATGATGGGTGAGTTGACCTTCTTCCTCGGCTTTCAAATCAAGCAAACAAAAGAAGGAAGCTTCATCAACCAAGGCAAGTACACACATGAACTACTCAAATGCTTTGGGATGGAGAACATGAAGCTGATGGATACTCCCATGTCCAACGCCGCCAAACTTGATAGAGATGAAGAAGGTGAGAAGGTAGATGAGAAGCTCTATAGAGGTATGATTGGAAGTTTACTTTATTTAACTGCCTCTAGACCTGATATTATGTTTAATGTTGGCTTGTGTGATCTCTTTCAATCTAACCCTAGGAAATCACATCTTATTTCCGTTAAGAGGATTTTGAGGTACTTAGCCAAAACTCAAAATTTTGGACTATGGTATCCTAAGTCAAGGGATTTTATTCTTGTGGCATATAGTGATGCACATTACACGGGTTGTTTGGTTGATAGAAAGTGCACAAGTGGCACTTGCTTCCTTCTAGGACCATGCTTGGTGTCTTAGTTTTTCAAGAAACAGAGCACCATGGCATTATCAACTACCGAGGCTGAATACATTGCAGCAAAGAGTTATTGTGCCCAGGTCCTATGGATGAAGCAAATGCTCCAAGACTTTAACATACATTTTGATGCTTCTCCTATCTATTGTGATAATACTAGTGCAATCAATCTCTCTTATAATCCTATATTGCATAGTAGAGCTAAACATATAGAGGTTCACCATCACTTTCTTCATGATCACATTGCCAAGAAGGATATTTATACCACGCATGTGGACACGGAAAATCGGTCGGCAGAAATTTTCACTAAACCTCTAGCTAGAGATCAATTTAATTTTATTCGATCTAAACTGCTCATTATTGCTTTGGATGATGTTGCTATGTGATCTAGCTAGTTATCTCTATGCTATATGTTTGTTCATGACATTCCTCACCTTGTCTACCTATATATGCTTAATATGTGCCTAACTTTCTAGTTAACATGCTTAGTTTTTGCTTTTTTGGGTATTTATCGAATTTTATGTTTTATCGCAAAATAGAACCCAATGATGAGCTACATGTGCCTAAGTATGTTAACTATACATAATATAATTGAAAAATGAATTTAATTGGCATGAATATGGCTAGAAATTAAGAATGACTATTTCAAGTCAGGTTGACCTTCAATCGAGTTTCCCCTAGGACAAACTCAACTGATCAGGAGCTGAGAGTTGTTCTTTAGAGAACCATTCGGTCGAGTTTCACACTCACATAACTCGATCGATCAACGGGCTGAGCCAACTTTGAGTTACGACCGGCCGACCATTTTCCCTCTCAACTAGAAAATAGCCGACCGATCCATCATCCTCAAGCCCTGAGCTCTCAACTAGAGCCCTAAACCTCCCATTCCCAACCATTTCCCGACCTAGGTAGCTTAACCTAGACCTTCCTAGGCGATCCTTGGTGGTTCCTGTTTGGCTTTTACGGTTTGTTTTGCTTGTTTGCACATTTTCTTCATCTATTTTGCCTCCATGGCCTCCCAAAGAAGGAAAAAACCTACTTCAAGCAATGCACATGCTTCTTTGTCCTATAATCGCTTGATTCCCTTTGACGAGACATCATTTATATCGATAGAGGATGTAAATTGATACAAGGAACTTCTTCCTTGAAGCCCTTTCCTTTTTGCGCCTTAATCGAGCCCTCTCCTAGACGTCAAGCGATTATTGACTAAGTAGCTAAGTTGCTAGCCATCCACCATCTATCCACCCTAGCCATCAAACGTGATTGCTTTAACAACTCTATGTCGAGTACTAAGGCAGTTCATGAGTTCTACACGAATTTGTGTTGGAACTACGACTCACTTATCCCCCCATCGAATACTCAAGTGATACTCACATCGATGATCGTAGGTCACCGTTTCCAAATCTCTGAGGACACCTTAAATGTCTTTCTTTCTGGAGACAAGGAAAATGACACTTGGCACAAGGATTACAGAGAGTATTTCAATCTTCTGGACTCGAAAGGTTTCTACAAGAAAAATGAATTGACCTTACCTGATATTCATCGTTACTTGAAGAAACCTAACGTTCCCAATAAGAAGAGGTCCACCCTGCCTTCCTCCTACCTTGATCATAGGAAGCGCATATTGTCTTTAGTGATCAACTGTAATGTCCATCCAAAGAAAAACCAAACGGACATTGCAAAGAACACTGCTGTCATTATGTATTACCTGTTAGAGAACATTGGTGTCAAGTGAGCCAGATATATTCTACACCATATGACCTGCTTTGACTCTAGTAAGAAAACTAAAGGCACCCACCCTCCCTACCCGACTTTGATTTGTGGCTATTTCAACTTCGCCACTGATAAATCCCTCTTTTCTGACTTCCACTACCCGGTCGCCAGAAAGGGTGTGTGCATTAGTGAGACCACACTTCAAAAGTCTGTGCCTTTGTTCTCCTCTACCCCCAATGCTTCTCCCTCAGCTTCTACAGCCCCAACCTCCTCCACTCGAGATCCACCACTGTAGACTCCTCCCAGACCTAGCCGTGCTTCGTTTTGTGTATCAAATGAAACCCTTTTGGGATATATGATGCATCAACAAGCACACAACCAACATGTTTTGGACCATCTGCATCAGGATATGTGTTCCATCATGTCTATCATGAACCTATCCTGTGCTCACCCTTATCCCACCTACCAGCCCTACCCCGATAGTGATTATGCTTCCTATGCATATAATCATTACTAACCCGCTCCCGAGCCTTCCACTGTTGCTCCTCCACCTCTGCCACCTTTTGCTGCTGGTAGCTCCGCTCCCGTCTATCTACCATTACCTACTAGCCCCTTGGCCACTCTGCTTGCCAACCTCAGAGACTCTGCTCTGTCCTTCCCATAGGCCAATGAGATTCACGCTCTTGTTATGTCTTGGGCTAAGCAAAATGCTCATTAGTCCAGTCACTCTTTTGGACCTCCTGCTAACGAGGAGATGCCAGACTAGGCTGACGATGTTGAGGCTGATGACGATGGTGATGGCGAGGATGCTTCAGATGATGGTGATGGTGATGGTGATGGTGCTGACTCAGATGATGATGGCACTGCTGCTCCACCTTCTGACGGAGATGAGGACTACACCCGTGGAGATGATGATGATACCGTAGATATAGATAGCTTAGATGTTTCAGTTGTTTCTTAGTTTGTAGTTTAGCATGCTTATCATATACATCTTTCTAGACTATTTTGTATCAGAAACATCTTGGCACATATATCTGAGTTGTACTATTTTTATCTTTGTTTTCATTTTCTTATGCTTGTAGTTTCTCTCATGTGAACATATCTCTGCGTTGTTATATATCTGATGTGCACTCTGGATTTTTACTCTGATCTTTTGTATGTGTTGGTGCCATCTTCTGCCCTTTTTTCTTACAACTTGGATTGTATGTTATCTTCTGTCTCTATGTGATATATGTTATGTGATTGCTTATTCTTTCTACATATGTGGTTGCTTGTGTTTTGGAGAAGACCTAAGTTTATGCTATGCTACCCCCTTACTTTTTGATAATGTCAAAAGGGGGAGAGATATTTCAAGTCTTGAAACTCAATCATATTGGTATTCATTGTTATACTACTGCTTTTAGCTTGTGAGATCCTTTTCTTGTTCACTCATTGTTTATCATGTGAACTTGCAAAGGACTACATACTACATGTAGATTGTTATTGCTATGTGTAGATAGACTAACCATGCAGGTTAGAGGAAGTATAGATTAAGGGGGAGAAATTCACATTGTTCGTATCATGAATCCCCCAAATTCACAAGGCAAAGGTATAACTTCTACATCCTTTCTCAATATGTTTGAGGAATGGTTTGTCATTGTCAAAAAGGGGGAGAATGTTGACCTTGAGGTTATACATTGTCTATGTTTTGATAATGACTTAACCATTCCACTCATATGTATCTAATATGTATATTAAAGATTGATTTTAGGTATTAGGTACATGAAAAGGATCCAAAATCAAAAGTCCTAGAATGGCTCAAGTTCAAATCAAAGAGCTACAAGTGTGTATTTGTGGAGATCTTTGTAAATGACCTTAGAACATTTCTGTAATCACTTGTAATGATGAATTGACTTGTAACTTAGATGAAAAAAATGATTGGGACATAAAACACCAAAGTTAAATCACTTTAGATGCATTTTCCAAAGATTGACAACAGGTTGTCGATCGGTCGAGTTTTCCCCAGGACAAACTCGGCCGATCCATCTTGGTCAGTTTTCTGGAGATAGCATCAATTGAGTTGTATTTTCACAGAACTTGACTGATCAAGTGCCTAACCAAAACAATCTTCAGTGATCGGTCGAATTTTCCCAAGACAAACTCGACCGACAATTTGAATATCAGTTTGTCTTTTACTTGATCGGTCGAGTTAACTTTATTAAAACTCGACCGATTGCACTGTACGGAATTTTGTAGATAAAGTGATGTGACCGTTGGTGTGTGTTTTGAGCGAAAATAGAGTCGTTGCTTTGAGAAAAAAATGGCTATTTTTGTATCTAAGTGGCCCACAACTTAAAGGGGCACCCTCAACTATAAATAGGACCTCTTGGAGTTCATTCCAAGGCTGCTCATTCATTGCAAACTTGGTTCTAGCATAGTTGAGAGTGTTCTAACCCTACCTTCAAGTCAAATTCATGAGTATGAGTGAGACAGGTTCTTGTGTAAGAGAGCTACTCCCTGTATTGATGTAAAACTCTCCTCCTCCATCTTCCTACCTCAATTCCCATTGAAGATAAAGTTTGAAGATCTTCTCCAAGTGAAGGAGAAGGAGGTGTTGTTCTTCAAGGTTGAAGAAAGCAAGGTGCTCCAGATCTCCAGGTGAAGGAGATAGGTGCTCAAGATCTCCAAGTGAAGGAGATAGTCAAGTCGACGCTCAAGGAAGATAGGTAATCCCTTAAAGGCAGAAGGCTTGAAGGAAGGAGTGGGTAAGTCCATCTTGATGCCTGAAGACTCCATGGTTCAAGTGGGTAAGCTCCTTCTATAGGTTGAAGATCTTTGCTTGAGGTACTAAGCCCTTAGATGTGTGGTTGTTGTGTCTTGTAATCTTATTGTGGAATATAAAAGTTCCAAGATTGCAAATCTTAGAGACTAACCCACTCAAGGTAGTGGACTGACATTGCTCCTAAGTTTAGGACATGGAATCACTCTAAACCACCTATCCAAGTGCTTGCTTATCCTTTCCTCTCTTCCTTTATATGTATGTTAGATTAAGACATCAAATTGCTGCTTGTTTAAGCTTTTACACTTTATATAATTTGGTGGTCTAATTTGTCAAGTGAGAATTGTGAAGCTCTATTCACCCCCCCTCTTGAGCCCATTGATCCAACACTAACTACAAACAGTAAAAAATAATATAAACCTTACATATAATTAGCATATTGATTTTTACTTTAAAATATTCTATATATTTCTTTAAAATTTAAAGTAAAATGATGACCAAATTATTCTCAAATTAGTGATCAATATCTCTTTACAAATGAACACTCATGGTATCAACAAGAAACTCATTATCTATTTTATTGTGGAGTTATTTTTAAATAACCATTATTGCAGACATTGACACATAGTAGTTCTAATAGAAATAAAAAGTGTCAAAGAGAGACAAATAAGTCTATATTTTAGTGAATACAAGATGTTAAGTTCGTATAAGAATATACATGAAGATCAACTAACATACAATATCTATAATTATTGTTATTAAAATAAGATAATATGTGATATGAGAAGATTCAATTACTATATAGTTAGTAGTTAGTTTGAGAATTTTTAAGAGAATGGATGAATCAATGTTAAATATTAAAACTCTATTTATAAAAATATCCAACTAATAAATCTTAATAATACAAACAAGTACTTGAAAGTGACTAAGTTAGTATGATATGATGAAAATACTGGAGAAAGGAGGAGAACATGGAAAATTTTGATTTAGTTAGATAGATAATGTATAGGTAGATAGAAGAGAGTGGAATAGATGGTTATGCATTTTCTACCATACTTTTGCCACAAAATTAGAATGAAGACAAGTAAAATGAGGAATCTAAGGTAGGATATATATCATAATTTAAATGAAAAAAATGATGATATGGAAGAACACATGGGAACAAAAATTACATATATACACCTAATTATGAAAAGTCCAACATGTTATCCAAGTAAAAAATATATTTTTTTAATTCTTGGCGGGATGTGCCCCAACCCTTGAAAAGATCCACCTCTGGTGGGAAGGACCTCATAGTATGTGTGTGAAAATTCTTTTAGTATTTTATTTTATTTATGGAGGGATCTGCCATATTACAACAATTGCGATGCAAAGTCTTTAGCTATTGCTATATACTCCACAAATTGGCACACACACATCATCATCATCATCATCATCATCATCATCATCATCATCATCATCATCATCATCATCATCATCATCATCATCATCATCATCATCATCATCATCATCATCATCATATAACCCTCAATCTCAACTATTTGGGGATGACTACGTTAATCCTTCTTTTCAATCAACTATTTTATATGTCATACTCTGATCAAAATGTAAAGATTCAAAATTTCTGTTTACAACCTCTTCCCAAGTTAATTTAAGTTTGCCTCTGCTTCTCAATTACATTGTTTCAAATAGGTGCACATATTGATCAATGTTGCACATGTCTATACCATCTTAGATGACCCTCACACAATTGGACCTCAATGCTCATCACCCCACTTCGCTCATGATATAGTCATTTCTCAAACAATTTGTTTTTTTTGCACACATTTGTCTCAACATACACATTTCAATCACATTCATCTTGTTGAGACTTGTTTCTTCGTTGCTCAATATTTACTACCATGTAGCATGACTGGTCGTATAACTACTCTATAATACTTGTTTTTTAATATGAGATGGATCTTTTGGTCACATATCACTCTATTTGCACTGATCCACTTCCACCATACTACTGTAAGAAACATCATCTTGAATATTTCCCTCCCTCTCAATATTAAATCAAAATAATCAAATTTATTACATATTTATATATTCATTTTATCCAACTTGACCCCACCATTCACAATTCTAGATTGTCTAAAATTGTAACGTATATATTCAATTCTTCTTATATTGATCATAAATCCATTAGATTCCATTGCAATCCTCCAAGGTTCAACGCTATGATTTAATTTTTCTTTGTTTCATCATTTTACACAATATCATCAACAAATAATGTAAGGCCCCTGTACTTTCTTAATGAGTTGAATAAGCTTAATTACCATAATTGAATTCTTAGACCCCTAATATAAACTTGTGATATGCTTTGAAATCATAAGACAAGCTTAAGTTTCAAATTTGGTCCAATTTGGACACTGTTTGAGCAAGTTATGCAATTTTCTGAACATGTTGGACTTTTCTACAATTTACTTAATTGAGGGGTTTTCTTTGCAATTTGTCACATACATTATCTTCCTTAGATATTATATTAACATTACTGAGATTTTTGAGCCATGTGGCTCCTAGTTGAGCCATGGTTTGAAGTTGTTTTCATCAAGGATATTTTAGGGTTTACCCCTTCACGGATGATCTACTTTTAGTAGCTATCAACTAATGAATTATGTGATTGGCTGGGAATTTCAACAAAGAAAAGCTAAGAAGGTTAATAGGGACGATGGGGGAGTTTCTTGTGTGTGTGCCTGTATATTCTTAATATTTTAAGGCCATAAACACACGGGGAAGCTACTTTTACACCTCATGCTTGCTTCTATCCTTATCCATGGGCTATATTTACCACTTCCTTGCCCAAATACGAAACTATGCTTGCTTTCTCTTTCCTCTAACCTAGAGCAACGAATCCACTCTGTTTTTCTACAGAACCAACTGCTCTAAGGTAGAAGAAACCCCTTTTTGGAGAAGAAGGTCTCCTAGGGCTCCATCTAGCCCTACCTAGGGTTTCCAAGGTCATCTTCTAGGGAATTCGACCAAGGCAAGTTATTTTCTTCCTTCCTTCTTCATTTTTCTTTCTCTTCACCTTCCTTAAACCTTCCTACAGGTTGGAACCCTGCTGTTCCATGGTGAAAGTGGCTCTACAACTCAAAAATCTATCGTTCTTGTTTCTTTTTCTAGGATTTTGCTTCTTTATGGAGAGAAGTACCTATTTGGCCAAGTTCAGATCTGAATCCAATGTTTTCTTGCCCTATTTGCTCAAGATTATTTCTGTTTGGGATCTGACCTACTCTATAGAGGCTATTTATATAACATTCTTCACTTATATTTCTTATAGCTTGTTAGTTCATGTTCATGCCTTAATGTGTTGATTTAAGCATAGAGAAACCATGCTTGTTTAGAATTACGAATATTTGTGGTGTTCCCTATTTTTTCTAGTCCTATGTGAACTTGTAAACATGTGTACAAACTTTCTAAGATGTAACATGATCTGGGACAGGTTGATAGCATCAACCTATGGTGCTAAGCACAAAATTATTGATGGTTCAAATTAGGATTTTCAAGCTATTTCCTTCTTTATCACACAACCGATGAACATACCATTCAATAACCAATGGTGTTGCTATCTTGGCAATTGATGTTCGTGATCAAGGGTGTAAAATGTATGGTGACAACCTATGGTCACCCCCTTAGGTCAGGTTTTGACTCAATTAGACGTTTAATTATAATCCACTAAGTATTCTAATGATGTTATCAATCGATGATGATATTGGCTTAATATTTGATGGTGTTAACTGAATGTATTAATGATCTAGCAACTAATGGTGACCTAATGATCACAATTAATGGTGTATCAGGTCATTACCATATATTATGAATTAGGAATGTAATTGTAGATTTGACTAAACCTTGAACCAATGGTTCCTTGGTTCAATTGATCTAATGGTTAGACCTATACTTCAATTGATAACCTTAAACAATGAACCCGATCCAATAAATAATATTGGATGCTCTAACATCCAATGGATTAGAATAAATCACATGGTATTATTTGTGGGTCCTAGTGATGATATTTTGATGGTTCAATACCATTAATTGGTAGCCTTACCTTTGCCATTATATAGTTATATATGATAAATCACTATAATAAGTCGATGCGTAACTCCCATGTGATTTAGCTTGTTATACCTAACCTTGATGTAATTATATGATGTTGATTGGTTATAATCAGATCTCTTGAATGATTAATGTGATAATGAATTACACTCTTCTTGTGTTGAAACCATAATGTAGAACTATTTGAATATCATAGTGCCTTTCCATTTTAATATCTAAGGACACATATGTGCTAATGATATTTTGAGCCTTGTTTAAGGCATGGAATGATGATGATAAACTTACTATGAATAATGTGATGGTCTTAATGACCTTTGGGAATGTTTGAAGCCATGATTGAGGTGAAATCCTCTTCATGTTCCAATAAGGGTTAAAACCCTGGAACTTGTGATAAGATATTGGTATCTTGTAATAGTATGATGATAAGTGTGGTCCATTAATTTACAATGAATGATAGAATGTGGTAATGTGATTGAGATTTATATCACAAATGTTTTATATCCTTTGAAGTTATTATACATATACTCTTGTTAGAAAATAATTAGGTTTTGAATGTCCACTTGTATGATAAAGCCTTAATGCATTCAATTGACAGTAATTAATCAAGTGTAACCTTAATCATGTAGAGCCATGTTCCATAGAGCCATCTTCAATGTTAGAACTTACTGGATGGTGAAACGAGTATTCTTAAGGGAAACTCGAAGCGCATATTGTTGAGTATGTGGGGTTGGCAAGTTGAGGATATATCCTTGTCATCCACAATTGCATGTTATGGAGGATGGCTATAGTCATGCCTCTGACATTTGATGTGATTGAGGACAGTTGCGGTTGTACCTCAGATTAGAGGGTTTTGTATACCCTATTTTCTAGTGTCGTAACTTGTACCAAGTACAGACTAGTTGTTATCAGTTGACTATATGTCACTGTTGGCAGTTTGACTGGTATGTCACTATATTTTACTCGTACTGACCGAGGGGAAGAGGTCTTAGGATACTGACTCTCCTAGATCTTATACGGAACTGAATAACACTTCACAGTGGTCAGTTGGACTTTTAGTGGTACAAATCAAACTCCCCAGGGCATAATAATAAAAGAAGTGATACCATCCGTGTAGTATAATTGCTAGGGTTTAATACGTATCACATTGGTTGATTAACCCTTGTCTTGTCTTTACACTGCATAGTTCTTACATGATGTAGACTTATGAAAATTGTACAATTCTACTTGATGTTGCAACTTATTTGCTTAACTTCTTAGTATGCTTAAACTGTTCAATCTATTCATATTGTTTATTCAATACCCTAACTTCTCAATGTATTTACTATTAATTAATATGTTATAATCAATATATGTTGGAGAGAGTTATATCTCTCATTGGGACTGAATCTCACCTGTGGGTCACCACATGTTTTTAGGTGGTTGCGGGCAATGAGGTCGAGGTCGTGCTGTGGAAGAAAACCAACCTGATAATCAATAGATTCAGAAGGTTGGTCAGTTGTAGATGTTAGTAGTAGAGACCTAGTGTCATCCCTGTACTCTCAAGTCTGTGTGTGGGATGTGTTTTCTAGATGATATACTTGTATTGACACGAGATTTTGGTAGTATGCCAATGTTTGTAAATATATGGCATGTACATGTGAAATATCTTTTGTATGTAGGACGTGACTGAGGTATTTGGACCCATAAGTAAATACTTGTTACAGCATATGAGAATGGAATGATGGACCTTTTGTAAATGTTCTAGAGTTTATTTACATTGTTGGAATCAGTTTTAATTATTCCCCAATTTTGACTATGTGATTAATTAGTAGTTGATCGTGTTTTGAGTAATCTCGTTTAGCATGATGAGGTGTTACAGTTAAGTTGGTATCAGAGCTCTTGGTTTACTAAGTCTACAGGGACATAGGACTTAGGTATGAGTCTGTTCTTATGTATCCAACATATCTGATCATAGTTTATGCTTATGCAAATATGTCTGGAGGACATGAAGAACATGTTGAGAGTAGCTATGCTGCACCAGGAGGAGGTGCAAGGAGGCAGGAACGTGATGAGAGAGTGCCAGACGAAGGGCCAGAGTAGCCTGCAATGCCTCATCTAGACCCGACAATGATGGCCAATCTTGAGTTTCAGTCTATGTTTAGACAGATGATGGCCACAATTATACATATTGCTAACAGAGTGCCAGCACCTCAAGCTAGGGCATCCACATCTAATGTGACATTTGAATGTCTTAGACATGTTGGGGCGACTGAATATGCAGGTACTTCTGTTCCAGCAGACGCTGACATGTGGTTGTCTGAGATGGAAATAGCATTCAAAATCCTAAACATCACTGAAGAAGACAAAGTTAAGCATGCAATATACGTGTTGAAGGGTAGTGCTGGCCACTGGTGGGCCATACAAGAGGAGAAAAGACCAGGAGTTTGAAAAACCACTAGAGGGGGGGTGAATAGGGTTTTTAATAATAATTTAACCAAAGCAAGAAACCACAAAAATATTGGACAAGGGGACAAGGATTTAGAGTGGTTCCAACCTTAGCAAATACTAAGGCAGTCAATCCACTACCCGATTGCTTATCCAACCGAGATTTTAAAAGTACTTAAATTTTATTACCTCGCAAGGATGTTACATAAAATTACAAATACTTTCACCAAACCCTTCGGAAAGCCTTCACCTAGAAGTAGTCTCACCAACTTCGAAGCAGCCTTCCTTGAAGTAACCTCAAGCTCCCCCTTGAAGTAGCCTTCCTCTTGAAGTAGCTTCCCGTTGAGACAACCTTCTTGAAGTAGTCCAAAGTCCACCTTCTCCACCGAGAAGACCCTTCTCCACCTAAGAAGTCAAACCATCTCCAATCTGCAGCCTCCAACCCTAGGAGTAGCAAGGAAAGTACAAAAGATATAAAGGAACAAGAAGGAAAAATAGATATTACAATACCGTTGTAGCACAAGGCTTGATTTCCTATATCAAGCATTTTGATCTCCTAACCAATGTATATGGAAGTGTTGGTGTAGTGGGTAGGAGATGCTAGCCTATAGGAAATGACTTTGGAGCAATGGAAATGAATAGCAAGTACTAGAGTTGCTCAATTGCTCAAAACAGATTGCCAATTGCAAGTATGTAAGCTCAAGTATTGCCCAAGTGTACTTTGGGTGTCCTATGGCTTGTCCTATTTATAGGAATGGCCTATGGATGCTTAAGGACGTTCTAGACACTTTCTAGGGGGTTCTCAGAGCTCAACTAGCTGTTAGGTAACCATTAGTTGCTTTAACAATGGCTAGTTAATTAATTCTGAAAAGTGCAGACAGAGACATTCTCGGTCGAGGAATTGTCAACCAAGATCCCAGTCGGTCGAGGTCTTTGTCGACCGAGGGACTGTCTGGAGCAAGTGTATGTAACGTTCTGATCCAGCTCCCAACTACCTTGTCTGTTGTGTCTAACGGCTACCTGGGTCATTCTTGGTCGAAGAGTTTGTCGACCGAGAGTGTCTCTATCGAGAATTTTATCGATCGAGATTAACCCTGTTTCAATGTTTTAAACTAAGTACTTAGTGTGTGTAAGAGTGTGCAGTTGTGACACTATTGTAGGGGATGACCTATCTAAGTGTTGTGATTGATTAGGGAAGATCTAAACGCTTGATTTACATGATATGTAAGTACTTGTACATTATATACTTGTACAAGTTTTTACATTTGATTACAATCATGAGTTAAAGCAATTAGAGCATATAGATCTTCCAAGAGTTTGTCATCCACCTAATTTTTGCAACACTTAAGTAGCACATTAGATCCACAAGAATGAAATGTTTGTCATTATCAAAACAAAGGGATTTAAATGATGTCCTTTTAGCCAACAATCTCCCCCATTTTGAAGATGACAAACATTTCCAAAATATAAATCAACTAGTCTTTAAAATGAGATGAGTTTCATACCTGAGATTTACTTTGTGAATTCCTTCTCTTATTTATGAAATGTGTGCTTATTATTCCCAAAGAAGTATGGAACATAAAATCCAATTCTTAGGGAATATAGAAACTTTTAATGTAAAGCCAAGAGATTATGAAACTCATTGATTGAGTTTTTAAGAGTTACCTTTATTTAAGATTTACATTTATTTCTCCCCCTTTGTCATTTCAAAAAGATATCCGTTAAAAATGAATGCAGAAAAACTCCCCCTTAATTTGTTTTCCCCTTAAAAAGATAACCATCAAATCTTTTGAAAATGATGTCCATTTGGAAGCCAAAAATGACACGAATAAAACAGTTTCAAGAAGCACAAATATCAAAGAAAACATCTTCTAAGGGAGTGATGAGTAGTTGCTTCCTTATTTTGTTAAATTGATCTAGTGGAAGCGGTTTTGTGAAAATATCAGCCAATTGATCTTCCGTATCAACATGATGAAGGGATACATGATTTTTAGAGATATGATCCCTTAAAAAATGATGACGGATTTCAATATGTTTGGCACGACTATGTAAAATAGGATTATGTGCTAAGTTTATAGCGCTTGTATTGTCATAAAAGATAGGCGTGGATGAAAAAATAAAGCCATAATCATTTAACACTTGTTGCACATAAAACACTTGAGCACAACAAGATCAGACTGCCATATATTCAGCTTCAGTGGTAGAGAGGGCAACCATATTTTATTTCTTGCTAAACCAATATACTAAGGCTCTTCCTAATAAGAAACAACTACCACTTGTGATCTTGCGATCAATTCGACAACCAGCGTAATCAACATCGGTATAAGCTTTAAACTCCAAGGATTGTCCTTTAGGATACCATAGACCATAACATGTAGTGCCGACTAAATATCGTAAAATCCGTTTGACGGCTTGAAAATGGGTTTGCATAGGTTGTGATTGAAATCGAGCACAAAGACCAACTAAAAACATGATGTCTGGTCTAGAAGCGGTTAAGTAGAGCAAACTACCAATCATGGCTCTATATAAGGAATCATCAATTGGTTCCCCATTTTCATCCTTATCAATGTTAGTAGAGGTAGCCATTAGAGTGGTAGCATGTTTGTACTGGTCCATCCCAAAGCATTTTAAAAGTTCATTGGTATACTTTTCTTGGCTTATAAAAATCCTGACGGGCGTTTTTTTTTATTTTGAAAACCAAGAAAGAATGTCAGTTCACCCATGAGGCTCATTTCAAATTCTTGTTGCATAATATCACTAAATTGTTTGCACAGCGATTCATGTGAGGCACCAAAGATAATATCATCAACATATATTTGAACAACTAGAAAGTCATATGCATATGTTTTGAAAAATAAAGTAGAATCTGAATTTCCAATAGAAAAATCGTTATCAAATAGATAGTTCTTGAGCCTTTCATACCAATTCCTAGGTGCTTGTTTTAAACCATAAAGTGCTTTCTTAAGTTTGTATACATAGTCACCTTTTTCCGATATTTCAAAACCAGGTGGTTGGACAACATATACTTCTTCTTGGATTATTCCATTGAGAAATGCACTTTGACATCCATTTGGAAAAGTTTTATGTTTTTGTGTGCAGCTATAGCTAGTAGCATTCTAATGGCTTGAAGTCTTGCTACTGGCGCATAAGTTTCATCAAAGTCTATTCCTTCTTGTTGATTATATACTTGTGCTACTAACCTAGCTTTATTTCTTACTACTTCCCCTGCTTCATTTAACTTATTCCTAAAAACCCATTTAGTTCCAATAATGGTTTTATCTTGTGGTTTAGGAACTAAGTCCCATACATCATTTTTAGTGAATTGGTTTAATTCTTCTTGCATTGCCATGATCCAATAGTCATATTTTAGAGCTTCAGTCACCTTCTTAGGTTCAATTATAGAAACAAATGCCATATTTGCAACATCTCTAAAAGATGAACGGGTTTTGACTCTATCATTAGGATTTCCAATGATCAGTTCTTGAGGATGATCCTTAATGAGTCTAGAAACAGGTTGATGTGTCTCAACGTGGTGATCATTAGTAGTATTTTTGTCACCATCATTTGGTATGGATAAATTTTCTAATTGATGAGTGAGATCAACTATTTCAAGGTTTTCAGATTTTAGCTCTTCATGAAAAGTAATGTGAATGGATTCCTCAACTTTTCTAGAAATAGTGTTGTAAACTCTAAATGCTTTACTAGAGGTGGAATATCCCAAGAAAAAGGCTTTTTGTGATTTAGAGTCAAACTTGTCTCTATCATCTTTTGTGTTCAAGATATAGCATGTTGATCCGAAAGTATGAAAATAGTCAACCCTGGGTTTCTTACTATATATGATTTCATATGGTGTTTTCTTCAAATAAGAGTGAACGGTTACTCTATTTAGCACATAGCAAGCTGTGTTTACCGCTTCATCGCAAAATGTTTTAGGTGTACTATGTTCGAGCATCATAGTCCTAGCCATTTCTTGTAGTGATCGATTTTTCCTTTCAACTATGCCATTTTTTTGTGGAGTGCGTGGAGCAGAAAAATTGTGAGTGTAGCCTTGATATGTGCAAAATTCTTCAAATAAATGGTTCTCAAATTCTCCACCATGATCACTCCTAATTGTACATATCTTGTTTTGTAGTAGATTTTCAATCTTGGAACAAAATTGTATAAAAACTTGAATAGTATCATCTTTGTTTGCAAGAAAGTGTACCCATGTATATCTACTATAATCATCAACAATAACAAAACACTATCTTTTCCCGCCAATAGATTGTGTCCGCATAGGTCCGAATAAATCCATATGAATGAGTTCTAGTGATCTACAGGTGCTGAGTACATTTTTAGGTTTAAAAGAGGTTTTAGTTTGTTTACCCAAAGTACATGGCTCACAATTTTCAGATTGATCAAAAGATAATTTAGGCAAACCACGAACAAGATCATATTTAACTAGCTTTTTGATAGCATGTCCTAATTTTCTATGCCATAGTTGTAAAGAATTTTCGTTTGCAAGTAAACATTTTCCAACTACAGATTGCATAGAGTTAGGTCTAAGCATATAAAGATTTCCAACTCTTTTTCCTTCATAAACAACATTTGTAGTATTTTTTATTAGTAACTTGCAACAATTTTTGTTGAATAAAACATCATATCCACTATCACATAATTGACTAACACTTATTAAATTATGGTGCAAACCATAGATAAGTAAAACATTCTTTATTTCAAGGTTTGTACCAATATTACCTATTCCAACAATTTTACCTTTACCATTGTCTCCAAAAGTGAATGTTCCACTTTTCTTTTCCTCAAAAGTTTGAAATGCCTCCTTGTTTCCAGTCATGTGTTTGGAACATACACTGTCGACCACCCAATCCTGCATTAAGATATAGGTTTTGGTACCCATGTGATGGTCCATTATGGTTAGGTACATTTAATAACAAACTGAGCATGTTTTAACAAAGAAAACTGAACAAAACTTCATTCGGTCGACAAAAGTTCGACCGACAGGTGTTTCGGTTGACCAATTTGTCGATCGAGAAAGTTGCTATTTTACAGGTTAAAACTGAATAGAAACAGAAGTCCGTTCGGTCGACCATTTTTCGACTGAGTTTTGCTCCGATCGATCATTTCTCGACCGGAATAGTTGCTATTTCACTCAGATTTCTACTGTACATTTTGGTTTTTCACAGGCATTTGATCGGTCGAAGTTTTTCTCGACCAAGAATATCTCGGTCGAACTATTTGTCGACCGAAAATGTTTCTGTTTGTCTAAGTAATTTGTTTAATATAATACATGAAGCTATTTGCTTAGTTGAGATAAGACATTTTGATTTAAAAAAATAAGTGTTAGATCATATCTCAATTAAATTACATTCAAGTCTTCTAAGTTTGAGGTTTGGGGACCCAAAGTAACTCAGAATCCTTCTTCTTATAAGGGCATGAAAAAGAGTAATGTCCAAGACGTAGACAAAATGACAAGAAATAGAGTCAATTTCATTTCTCTTTCTAGGATTTGGAATTGTGTTCTTAGGAACAAACGTGATCTTAGTCTTGGATGCTTGAGCTCTTTTGGATTAATAGAATTTTCCTTTTGGAACATATCCTAAGCCTCTTCTTCCATTGTAGCTAGAGGAATTTTTTAGAATATTATCAAGAATGTCATTTCCCCTTAAGCCATTTATTTCTCTTTGTAGCTTAGCAATCTCATCCATCTTCTTATTGATATCTATCCTTGCTTGATCTAAATCAGATAATATCATAATCTAGATGATTACATAGAATAGGTTGAGTCTGAAAATTGTTTAATCTAGCAAGCAAGTCAACCTTTTCTTGAGAAAGAAGATCATGATTCGTTTCTAAAGTGAGTAACTTCATATTGCAATCATTTAAAGAAGTTTTTAAAGACAAATTTTCAAGAGCAATATTGTTCTTTTCAGAAGAAAGATCATTCAATCTAGCATATAGATCCTCATTAGTTTTAGTGACCTTCTTTAGTTTCTTTTTGCAGTCAACATACTTGTCATGAGTTTCTTGTAGACTAACAATTAGATCTTCTTTTGGAAAATCAAGAAGGCTTACCTCTTGGGAGTCATCATTATCATCTTCTTTTGCCATGAGACACTCCACATTCTCTTCTCCACTTTCACTATCGCTTGACTCATCCCACGCAGGTTTATAAGCTTTTTCTCCCTTCTTCTTGGATGAGCTTTTCTTTCCTTTTTTTGCTTTATGACTGATTCATTTTTGAGATGTCCTTTCTTTCCACATTCAAAACACCTAGGAGGGGAAGAAGAACCAGCAATTTTGTTAGATCTAAATATTCTATATTTCTTACCATTAACGATTAGAGCTTCTTCTCCTTCTCCATCACTTGTTTCATCACTTTCTTGTGTGACGATATTTGAAGATTTGAGAGCTATATCTTTCTTTATTCCTTGTTGAAGTTCACGCTCTCATCGTTCCTCTTCCTCCAAGGTTGCCTCATGTGCTTCTAGGTTGCCAATGAGTTGCTCCATCCTTAGTCGGGTGAGATCATTTGCTTCTTCAATAGAAGTTACCTTGGGCTTGTACTTGGGAGGGAGAGATATAAAAATATTTGACACTTGATCTTCTTCAGTGATTACTTTGCCTAAAGCATTCAAACCATTCACAATAGAAGAAAATTTTGCATACATTTCACTAATAGATTCGTTTTGAACCATACGAAACTGTTCAAATTTTTGCTTAAGCATTCTGATTTTACAATTCTTAACTTGAACAGTTCCTTCATATGTTATAGAACGTCTATGCCATATCTCATATGCCGTTTCACAATTTGTTATTCTATTGAACTCACCAACGGAAATTGAACAATAGAGTATACTTACAAATTTTGCATTTATTTGGGCTGATTTTACCGTATTAACATCCCAATTTACATACTCTGTTTGAGGAAATTCATATGGAGTTGATACCATCCTCCATAAGTCCCAACTGATTCCTTGGAAGTAGAATTGCATCCTCCTCTTCCAGTAATTGTAGTTAGTCCCATCAAAAGGTGGAGGTCTTGCCACGAGTGTTCCTTCCAAGTTGAGGTTGTTGAGTACCCCGTCACCCATTCTTCAAGACTTTGTTATAGTTCCTTGAAGCCCTAATCTGATACCAATTGAAAAACCACTAGAGGGGGGTGAATAGGATTTTTAATAATAATTCAACCCAAGAAAGCAACCACAAAAATATTGGACAAGGGGACAAGGATTTAGAGTGGTTCCAACCATAGCAAATACTAAGACAGTCAATCCACTACCCAGTTGCTTACCCAACTGGGATTTTGAAAGTACTTAAATTTTATTACCTCGCAAGGATGTTACATAAAATTACAAATACTTTCACCAAACCCTTCGGACAACCTTCACCTAGAAGTAGTCTCACCAACCTCAAAGTAGCCTTCCTTGAAGTAACCTCAAGCTCCCCCTTGAAGTAGCCTTCCTCTTGAAGTAGCTTCCCGTTGAGACAACCTTCTTGAAGTAGTCCAAAGTCCACTTTCTTCACCTGAGAAGTCAAACCCTCTCCAATCCGCAGCCTCCAACCCTAGGAGTAGCAAGGAGAGTACAAAAGATATAAAAGAACAAAAAGGAAAAATAGAAATTACAATACCGTTGTAGCACAAGGCTTGTTTTCCTATATCAAGCGTTTTGATGTCCTAACCAATGTATATGGAAGTGTTGGTGCAGTGGGTAGGAGATGCTAGCCTATAGGACATGACTTTGGAGCAATGGAAATGAATAGCAAGTACTAGAGTTGCTCAATTGCTCAAAACAGATTGCCAATTGCAAGTATGTAAGCTCAAGTATTGCACAAGTGTACTTTGGGTGTCCTATGGCTTGTCCTATTTATAGGAATGGCCTATGGATGCTTAAGGATGTTCTAGACACTTTCTAGGGTGTTCTTAGTGCTCAACTAGCCGTTAGGTAACCATTAGTTGCTTTAACAATGACTAGTTAATTAATTCTGAAAAGTGCAGACAGAGACATTCTCGGTCGAGGAATTGTCGACCGAGATCCCAGTCGGTCGAGGTCTTTATCGACCGAGGGACTGTCTGGGGCAAGTGTATGTAATGTTATGATCCAGCTCCCAACTACCTTGTCTGCTGTGTCTAACGGATACCTGGGTCATTCTCGGTCGAAGAGTTTGTCGACCGAGAGTGTCTCGGTCGAGAATTTTATCGACCGAGATTAACCTTGTTTCAATGTTTTAAACTAAGTACTTAGTGTGTGTAAGAGTGTGAAGTTGTGACACTATTGTAGGGGATAACCTATCTAAGTGTTGTGATTGATTAGGGAAGATCTAAACACTTGATTTACATGATATCTAAGTACTTGTACATTATATACTTGTACAAGTTTTTACATCTGATTACAATCATGAGTTAAAGCAATTAGAGCATACAGATCTTCCAAGAGTTTGTCATCCACCTAATTTCTGCAACACTCAAGTAGCACGTTAGTTCCACAAGAATGAAATGTTGTTCATTATCAAAACAAAGGGATTTAAATGATGTCCATTTAGCTAACAGAGTTGTGATAGGATGGGAGGAGTTTGGAAGGGAATTTGTTAGCCGATATTTTCCAAAGACCTACCTAGATGAGAAAATCTCTCAGTTTGAGAAGATTCGTCAGGGAACTATGACTATCAATGAGTATGAATCAAAGTTTATGGAACTTCTGAGGTTCTGCCCACACATGGCAGCAATGAACAAGGAAAGGATCCAGAGATTTGACAAGGGTCTGAGTACGGAGTTGACTACTACATCATCAACCTTGGTGAACAGGGAAATTTTTTCCACCTTTGTGGAATCTGTCAGGAGGATTGAGAGGTCTGCCATAGAGAAGCATGAAGCTAATGCTACGAAGCGACCTATGCAGTTTCAAGGGAAATCATTTGGAGGCTTTAAGAAGCCAAGGTTTTTCCCACCGCCGTCGCAACCAAGGTCAACCTTGAGTGAACCAAGATCACATGCACCATCATAGTGGACCCCGAGTCGGGGTAGAGGTCACAATTTTCCACCAATGGGAGCCCGTAGTACCTCATTGGTTTCAGTGGCAGGGCCATTTAGGCCATATCAGGACACCAGAACATGTTATAAGTGTGGGCAAGTGGGGCATACCAGACCTTATTGCCCTATGAAAGATGAGGAGGTGACTTAGCAGACAAGGCAAAGTCAACAAGGTCCACAACAACAACAGTTTATTAGTGGCAGTGGAAGAGGATGTGGTCAAGCATCCCAGGCAGGATCCTCTAGACAAGAAAGTAGAGGATGTGGATGGCAACAAGCGACAACAAGGCTCTATGCCATGACCCATCCAAAAGAAGTGGTCAATCCACGACTCGTGACAGGTCAGTTGGAGTTATTTCATTCTGATATGTCTGCCTCTGATATTGTATCTGTATTAGTAGACCCGGGTGCGACAAACTCTTTTATCACCAGAGAGGTGATAGATAGTTGTTATCTACATGTTAGTCTTAGATATGATAGACTGCAACTAGAGACTCCTTTGGTTAATTCCGCTGAGTTGCGAGAAGTGTGCCCTTCTTATGTTCTTTCTTTTTCTAGACACAACATTCAAATGGATCTTTTGTCACTTGACATGCATGGTTTTGATGTAATCCTAGGAATGGATACCTTGGAAAAATACAAGGTAGTCATGGACTATAGTAATAAGGTGGCGACGTTCCATGATGGAGATATACAGTAGATTTTCCAGGGTGATAGGAAGATTCTTCCTACATGTTTGATGTCAGCTATGAAAATTGAGTGGTTGATGAGGCAAGGAAGTCAGGCTTTCTTAGCTCATGTTGTGGATACCAAGGCGGGAGGTCCTAGTATCCAGGAGGTACCAATGGTGCGAGAATTCGAGGATGTCTTTCCTGAGGAATTTCCTAGCATTCCCCCTCCTAGAGAGATTGAGTTTGAGATTAATCTTGTTCCTAGAACACAACCCATAGCACAGTCAGCATACAGAATGGCACCAACATAGATGTAAGAGTTAAAGAAATAGTTACAAGAACTGTTAGAGAAGGATTTTATCAGGTCGAGCACTTCTCCTTGGGGTTCTCCCATGTTGTTTGTTAAAAAGAAGGATGGTTCAATGAGGTTGTGTATAGATTACAGACAGTTGAACAAGATGACAATAAAGAATAAGTATCCTTTGCTGAGGATTGATGATCTTTTTTATTAGTTGAGAGGTGCCACTGTGTTTTCAAAGATAGACCTGAGGTTAGGTTACCATCAATTGAGAATTAAGGCTGATGACATACCCAAGTTAGCTTTTAGGACTAGGTATGTTCATTATGAGTTTGTGGTTATGCCATTTGGGCTAACCAATGCACCTGAATCTTTTATGGATCTAATGAATTGGGTGTTTAGACCTTATATTGATTAGTGTGTGGTCGTGTTCATAGATGATATCCTGATGTACTCCAAGGATAGTCAACAACATGATCAACACCTTCACCAGGCATTGACTTTGTTGAGGCAGCACCAACTATATGCTAAGTTCAGCAAGTGTGAATTCTGGTTATCTGAAGTGTCTTTTTTGGGCCATGTTATATCTACAAAAGGCATTTGTGTTGATCCCAAGAAAGTAGAATCTGTACTAGAATGGGAACAACCAAAGACATCGATAGAGATTCATAGTTTCCTAGGTCTGGCAGGTTACTATAGGAGGTTCATCAAAGACTTCTGTTCTATGGCGTTACCCCTAACTAGGTTAACCAGGAAGGATGTTACTTTTGCTTGGAATGACAAGTGTCAACGTTCTTTCCAGATTTTGAAAGAATAGTTGACTAGTGCATCAATGTTAGTACTACCAGAGCAAGGAAAAGGCTATATTGTCTTTAGTGATGCTTCAAAGAATGGGTTGGGATGTGTGTTGGTGTAGGATAAAAATGTGATTTCTTTTGCTTTACGACAACTTAAGAAACATGAGGAGAATTACCCAACACATGATCTAGAGCTTGCAGCGGTGGTCCATGCCTTAAAGATCTGGAGACACTATCTTTATGGAGAAAAGTGTCAGATCTTCACTGACCATAAGAATCTACAGTATATCTTCTCAAAACAGGAGCTGAATATGAGTCAAAGGAGATGGATGGAGTTGATTAAGGATTATGATTGCACAATAGACTACCATCTAGGGAAAGCTAATGTGGTACCTGATGCATTGAGTAGAAAGTCATATTCATCATCAATGGTAGATAATGCACAATTAAATTCCTTGATGTGCCATAAGAGAGATATGCTAGTGTCTCTTTGCCAGATGAATGTACAGCTAGAAGTTTCCTTATTGGCAGGATTGTTGGCACAGTTACAAGTGAAACCTACCTTGAGACAACAGATTCATGATGCACAATAGAATGATAATGTGATACATAATATTTGATCAAGGATTAGTAGTGAAAAGTTTGACAGCTTTCATGAGGCAGATGATGGTACATTTTGTTACCATAATAGGATAGTAATTCCTGATGTTGATTGGTTGAGGAAGATGGTACTTGAGGAGGCTCACTCCTCCATGTATGCAATGCATCTTGGAAGTACCAAGATGTACCAAAACTTGAAAGACATGTATTGGTGGCCAGGTCTAAAGTGTGATGTGGCAGAGTTCATTGCCAAATGTCTAGTTTGTCAACAGGTGAAGTCTGAGCACCAAAAGCCTATAGGGACATTACAACCCTCGCCAATACCACAGTGGAAATGGGATCATATTACTATGTACTTTGTGGTTGGTCTTCCTAGGACAGCCAAGGGTCATGATTCGATATGGGTGATAGTAGACAGATTGACTAAGTCAGCTCATTTTCTGCCAGTTAAGGTGAAGTTTACAGTAGAGAAATTGGCACAAATATATGTTGATGAGACAGTCCGTCTCGATGGAATTCCAGTGACTATAGTTTTTGATAGAGGTCCACAGTTTATAAGTCATTTTTGGGAGCATCTGCATTCTACAATGGGAACACAATTGAGATTCAGCACAACTTTTCATCTGTAGACTGATGGCCAATCTGAAAGGACTATTCAGACTTTAGAGGATCTCTTGAGGGCATGTGTGCTGCAATTTCTTGGTAGTTGGGATGTACATCTGACACTGATAAAGTTTGTGTACAACAATAGCTATCAAAGAAGCATAAATATGGCTCCTTATGAGGCTCTATATGGGAGACGATGTCGGTCTCCTCTTTGCTGGTATGAGACATGTGAATATCAACATTTGGGTCCTGAGCTAGTACATTAGACTACAAAAAAGATTAAAGTGATACAACAACAGTTGAAAGTAACGCAGGACAAGCAAAAATCTTATGCAGATAGCCGACGTAGACCACTTGAGTTCCAAGTGGGAGATGGAGTATATCTTAAGGTTTCTCCTTGGAAAGGTATACTGAGGTTTGGAAAGAAGGGTAAGTTGGCTCCTAGATTTATGGGACCATACATTATCCTAGCTCATATTGGAAAGGTAGCATATAAGTTGGAGCTACCACTAGAGCTACATAGATTGCACAATGTCTTTCACATCTCTATGTTGAGGAAATGCCATCTAGATACTGACCAAACAATCCAACTAGTATAGGTTGAGTTAGATGAGGATATTTCCTATGTTGAGGGTCCTATGTTGATCCTGGATAGAAGGGTGAAAAACCTAAAGAGAAAAGATATAATACTAGTGAAAGTTTTATGGAATCATCATGTCATATAGGAATCCACATGGGAACTAGAGAATGATATGCATAGAAAATACCCATTTCTTTTTGCGTAGGATTTTGGGGTGAAATCCTTGTTAGGGGTTTATAGTTGTAAGGCCCTTGAACTTGCTTAATGATTTGAATAAGCTAAATTACCATAAATTAATGCTTATAACCATAATATAACCTTGTTATATGCTTTTAAATCATAGGACAAGTTTAAGTTTCAAATTTGGTCCAATTTGGACATTGTTTGAGCAAGCTATGCAATTTTATGTACATTTTGGACTTTTCTGCAATTTACCCAATTGAGGGGTTTTCTTTGCAATTTGTCACATACATTATGTTCCTTAGATGTTATATTATCATTCTTGATATTTTTGAGCCATTGGGTTCCTAGTTGAGCCATGGTTTGAAGATGTTTTCATCAAGGGTATTTTTGGGTTTACCCCTTCACGGATGAGCTACTTTTAGTAGCTATCAACTAATGAATTATGTGACTGACTGAGAATTTCGACAAAGGAAAGATAAGAAGGTTAATAGGGACGGTGTGGGATCTTATTGTGTGTGTTCTTGTATATTATTAATAGTTTAAGGCCATAAACACATGGGGAAGCTACTTTTACACCTCATGCTTGCTTCTATCCTTATCCATGGGCTATATTTACCTCTTCCTTGCCCAAATATGAAACTATGCTTGATTTCTCTTTCCTATAACCTGGAGCAACGAATCCAATCTATTGTTCTTCAGAATCAACTACTCTAAGGTAGAAGACAACCCCATTTTGGAGAAGAAGGTCTCTTAGGGCTCCATCTAGCCCTACCTAGGGTTTCCAAGGTCATCTTCTAGGGAATTCGACCAAGGCAAGTTGTTTTCTTCCTTTGTTCTTCGTTTTTCATTCTCTACTCCTTCTTTATACCTTCCTCCAGGTCGGAATCCTGCTGTTCCATGGTGAAAATGGCTCTACAACTAAAAAATCTATCGTTCTTGTTTCTTTTTCTAGGATTTTGCTTCTTTGTGGAGAGAAGTACCTATTTGACCAAGTTCAGATCTGAATTCAAGGTTTTCTTTCCCTATTTGCTCGAGATTCTTTCTGTTTGGGATCTGACCTACTCTATATAGGCGAGTTGTATAACATTTTTCACTTATATTGCTTACTAGAAGCTTGTTAGTTCATGTTTATGCCTTAATGTGTTGATTTAAGCATAGAGAAACCATGCTTGTTTAGAATTACGAATTTTTGTGGTGTTCCCTATTTTGTTCCAGTTCTATATGAACTTGTAAACATGTTTACAACCTTTATAAGGTGTAAAATGATCTGTTACAGGTTGATAGCATCAACCTATGGTGCTAAGCACAAAATAATTGATGGTTCAAATTATGGTTTTCAAGCTATTTCCTTCTCTATCACACAACCGATGAACATACCATTCAACAGCCAATGGTGTTGCTATCTTGGCAACTGATGTTCATGATCAATGGTGTCAAATGTATGGTGACAACCTATGGTCACCCCCTTTGGTTAGGTTTTGACTCAATTAGACGTTTAATTATCATCCACTAAGTATTCTAATGATGTTATCAATCGATGACGATATTTGCTTAATATTTGATAGTTTTAACGGAATGTATTATCGATCTAGCAACCAATGGTGACTTAATGATCACAATTAATGGTGGATCAGGTCATCACCATATATGATGAATTAGGAATGTAATTGTATATTTGACTAAACCTTGAACCAATGATTCCTTGGTTCAATTGATCTAATGGTTAGACCTATACTTCAATTGATAACCTTGAACAATGAACCCGATCCAATGAATAATATTGGATGCTTTAGCATCCAATTGATTAGAATAAATCACGTGGTATTATTTATGGGTCCTAGTGATGATATTTCAATGGTTCAATACCATTAATTGGTAGTCTTACCTTTGCCATTATATAGTTATATTTGATAAATCACTATAATAAGTGGATGTGCAACTCCCATGTGATTTAGCTTGTTATACCTAACCTTGATGTAATTATATGATGTTGATTGACTATAATCAGACCTCTTGAATGATTAATGTGATAATGAATTACCCTCTTCTTATGTTGAAACCATAATGTAGAACTATTTGAATATCATAGTGCCTTGCCATGTTAATATCTATGGACACATATGTGCTAATGATATTTTGAGCCTTGTTTAAGGCATGGAATGATGATGATAACCTTACTATGAAAAATGTGATGGTCTTAATGACCTTTGGGCATTTTTGATGCCATGATTGAGGTGAAATCCTCTCCATGTTCCAATAAGGGTTAAAACCCCGGAACTTGTGATAAGATATTGGTATCTTGTAATAGTATGATGATAAGTGTGGTCCATTAATTTGCAATGAATGATAGAATGTGGTAATGTGATTGAGATTTATATCACAAATGTTTTATATCCTTTGAAGTTATTATACATATACTCTTGTTAGAAAAGAATTAGGTTTTGAATGTCCACTTGTATGATAAAGCCTTAATGCATTCAATTGGAAGTAATTAATCAAATGCAACCTTAATCATGTAGAGCCTTGTGTCGTAGAGCCATATTCAATGTCAGAACTTACTGGATGGTGAAATGAGTATTCTGAAGGGAAACTCAGAGCGCATACTATTATGTAGGGGTGGCAAGTTGAGGATATATCCTTGTCATCCACAATTATAGGTTATGGAGGATGGCTATGGTCATGCCTCTAACATTTGATGTGATTGAGGACAACTGTGGTTGTACCTCAGATTAGAGGGTTTTGTATACCCTATTTTCTAGTGTCGTAACTTGTACCAAGTACAGACTAGTGGTTATCAGTTGACTATATGTCACTATTGGCAGTTTGACTGGTATGTCACTGCAGTTTACTCGTACTGACCGAGGGGAAGAGATTTTAGGATACTAACACTCCTAGATCTTATACGGAACTGAATAGCACTTTGCAGTGGTTAGTTGGACTTTGAGTGGTACGACTGAAACTCCCCAAGGCATAATAATAAAAGAAGTGATACCAGCCGTGTAGTATAATTGCTAGGGTTTAATACGTATCACATTGTTTGATTAACCCTTATCTTGTATTTACACTGCATAGTTCTTACATGATGCAGACTTATGAAAATTGTACAATTCTACTTGATGTTACAATTTATTTTCTTAACTGCTTAGTATGCTTAAACTGTTCAATCTATTCATATTGTTTATTCAATACCCTAACTGATCAATATATTTATTATTAATTAATATATATTCGAACATGTAGGGTTTTTGATTCCATCTTTGATTAGTCTAGTAGCTAAAGACCCTACGTCAGTTCAACAATACTGCTGTGAGTCTTTTTCAAATTTTGCTGTAAATAAGAAGACGGTGATAATGTCTCCATTCAATGTAGAGTAAGTTTACTTTGCTTATTATAATTTGGACTTAAGAAAATTACATTTTTATTATGGATTTTGAGTTATTAATTTTTAACTTTTTTACCTCTAGGGGTAGGCATTGGGAGTTACTGGTTATTTCCCCTGAGACGTTCACTGTGTATTATCTAGATCCTAAGGGGAGTAAATTGAATACAAGATTTGGACACATAATGAAAATGGCATTATTCCGGTGAGAAATATTTCATTTTCATATCCGTTAACATATGTTATTACATTACTATTTAATTGCAATGTTCTGTGTTACATTAACATGTAGGGGTTTTGAGGAGTTCAAAAAGGCTGGAGGAAAGGTCCCCACGAAAAAGAACCAGCAAATAATTTGGAAGAACATGAAAGTAAGTTCCCGACTGCAATATATGTATATATTATTTATGTGAACAATGCTTAATTAGTTGTATTTTTTAATATTTTGTATGTTTGAATTTATAGTGTGCTACACAAGACAACGGATGGGCATGTGGATACTATGTCATGCGATATATGCACATGTTTATCAAACATGCCGCACTGGATATCGAGTGTATTGCTCAGGTATTATATAGTCTCATTAGATAATATGATCGAAATATATCAATCTTATTTATAGCTCATTAATTATATATATACATCATTCTCTTTACATGTGTTTAAAGCTGACCCCATTACAGGAGAGGCCTTACCAGATGAAAATGCTCCCTATACGATGGGAGAATTAAATGAAGTAAGAGAAGAATGGGCAACAACCATACAAATAGTGGGGGCTTTAAAATATAATTGGGATCCTGATAGCGAATAATGACTAAACAATGATATTTTGTAAATAAATTTCTGAATTATAATATATGTGTGAATGTTTCTACATGTCTGGATGTTTCTACATGTGTCTGAGTGAAAATGAATGAAAGTGTTGGTTGCTATATGATTGTTTCTACATGTGTGAATGTGAATTAATGGAACTACAGATTGCTAGCTACATGAATGTTTCTAAATGTGTGAAAATAAAATAGAACTGCAGGTTGCATTGCTAAATGCATGTGTGAATATTTTTGTTGTTAATTTTGCAGGTTTGTGGCCTGTTGTCGGCTGATATCAATGGATGTCGTAAAACCTGCAGTTCATAACTAAACTGAACAGGTTTCTCATCCTGCGACCAGCCACAGCAGGTCTGCAGACTGACAGAAAAAAAAACAAAACAATATGCGTCGGTTATTTATAAAAAACTGACACACAATGTTATAGTGTCAGTTTTATATAAATAACCGATGTCTATTTCCTGTGGCGTGAAGATATATGGCGTCGGTTATTTGTAAAAAACCGACACTGATAGTGCCCAAGATGGCACCCTTTCTGTGGCGTGAAGGGTTTGGGCGTCGGTTTCTTATCCAATAACCGACGCCTATAGTCCCATGATGGCGCGTTTTCGGTGGCGCACGAAGAGTTTGGGCGTCGATTTTGGAACCGACGCCTAATGGGTGAGCTTTTAGTATTGCCCACATAGGTGTCGCTTAGAAACCGACACTAAAGACTTTAAATAACCGACACTAAAGGTAGGTTCTGTAGTAGTGTATGTTATAATCAATATATGTTAGAGAGAGTTATTATAACGCCCCGATCCCCGTGCCATCTCTAATGACCTCGAAGACTGGAGAGTCAACCTTGGTAAACCACCCTTAACTTTTTCTTTTCTTAATCACTTAAAATTAACCAATGGAAAATCTTATAATTTGGAATAAACTAAAATCTTACTAAACTGCAGAAGCAATTAATATTTACTTTACTAGGTAGGTAAAGCAGATTTACACAACATATTACATTTTTCATGCGGAATATAAAGCAAAAAAAATAACTTAAAACTAAACTACATATTACATTACATTCTCTCTCTACCACACCACATGCCCTAAGGACTGAGGGGAAAGGACTAAGAGACCTCTATTCTAACTATGAACTACCTTCTAAGAGCTTGGGTGATAAGATCCTTCAGCTTCCTTGTGCTGACGTTGACCTGAAAAACATTTTTAGTAGGTTGGTGAGCTACTGGCTCAGTGAATAGAATTTCACCCAACCATCCCTGATAACTCATTTTATGCTTATTAAATTGAAATAAAATACAGAAATTTCTACACTGAGCAGATCCAAAACAATACAGTTGAAATAATAGGGAATGTCAATGTTACATTTAAAGAACAACTGCTGAAAAACTGTACTCAAATCTTTCTTAACCTTTCTTACTTATAAGAAACTCTTTAAACCTATATGATCATATTTTAGCTTATGCCCTGATCATGTGCAATGCACTCTACATATGAAGAATCGTAACAAAATATAATCTTACCGTACAAGACTTAGCTGACACACCCAGGATACGAAGCCTGACAACGTCACTGGTGTGCAATAGGAAAATGGCTCTCTAGCCTCGACACGCCTGTGGGCCGTAAAAACTGGACTCCTCCTCTAACCTGAGAACACATACGGCGTGTCAAGCCACCTATTGGTTTTTCTGTACTCTAGTGCCACCGGGATCTCTGGTTGATGTTGGACACTACATACTCTATTTTTTTAGGAGACTTCCACTAGGGCTTCTTCCCCCATACCACCTGTTAGTACATTCTGACCCTCGTATACTGGACACTGCCAGGGTTAGGTCATTTCATCCCTATGGCACAGACCTCTCATAGGGAATCTATGGTGTTTAGGGCCCCTAAGCCTATTATTTTATTATTCTTAGAAAGCTCTTACTATATTATATCTTTTCCTTACTTATACTTGACTCTGGTATCTCTATGGTACCACGTCTATTTATTTGAAGTTTATAATACAACATATATATCATTCTAAACTCGGCATATCAATATATTCAAAACACTATGATATTCTGAGTAATCATCATACTATATATACAGACAGACTAAAATTCTTAAATAAACAGAATACATGTCAACTTGGCACTTTATGCACTAGAATCATGCAATTAAACTTCTGAATACACTGATAAGAGTTAATTACTTGACATACGAGTAATCATCATTTGCACCTGTAAATTATTTATACTTCCTTGAAAAAAACGTGCACATCAACCCTAATCCTGAGTTGTGCAACACATAACTTAATTAAGAGTTAATTACTTATCATGGCAAGAATTATTAATAATAATTGAGAATTTCTAATGATGTACTTGAGAAACGTGCCAATTCATGTTAATACTAACCACACATATTAACTATAACTTGGAGCATGCAAACATGTTTCCATTGAAACATTGCATGTCATCGTCCTTTTCTTTGAAAACATGCAATTAGTTAATTACTAGGATCGTACAGCCTGGGTTTATACCCAAATGTACAACTATTACAAATCTAGGTCGTGTGCTACTGTCTTCAACCTCTATACTGAGCAAATTTAGGATTTGATCAACCGTGTAAATTCCAACAATCCAAATCGTACATATCGGTTAATAAATCAAGATCGTGCAAAACGTGGAGAAGAGAAACATGGAGTAAGGAGTCATGCGACACCAAGACTGCACAACACCTGGGTAATCGCTGTTACCCGTGATAAACACAAATCTAACTGAAATCACCCATTTCATAGAGTTATTACTTGCTTAGTGAGTGAAATTCTACCCACAAAGGATCGATGTGGCCGAAATTCAACCGAAATCTGCCCAAAGCTTGCTTGTGGGCATCCACGGGGTCATCTTCAACCTCAGTTCTGCCATTTTTTTGAACCTGCTACAAGCAACATCTCCACCTCGCACACATGAAGGAGAGGGGATGCTTGGCTGGGTGCTAATCATGGCTGGGAGCTGCAGATTCGATCTTTGACCTTAAGGCCAGAGTCAAGGGCGCCGTTTTGAGGTGCTAGCTGCACCAAAATAGTCCCTCGCTGCGCCGCTACAACTGGTCGCACTGCTGATGCTGGCCGGGGCTGCGGTTGGGCGATGAAGAGAGGAAGTAGAAAAAGGAAGGTGGAAGAAGCTCGGCTTCTGTCTCTCTCTCTCTCTCTCTCTCTCGATCCCTAAGTCACCCGTGCCTCTCCTCTGCTAGTTGGTCGGGCCGCAGATATTGTACTCCCAAATGGTGCTCTGCACCAATCGAGAGGAAGAGGATAAGGGAAGGGGGGTTAATTACTAATGGGTAAATTACAGTCTAAGTCCAAGAAACTTTAAAATGTCATATCTTTTACCTCAGAGGTCCGATTCAAGTGATTTCTTTTGCAAATTTTCAAGCAAAAAATCCATAACAACCGCAAAGCATGAAAGCATACTAACTAGGTTGTCTCAACCTAATCAAAGCACTAATCACATCTTGAACACTTATCTTAACTTAATCAACATAGTGATGCAATAATCACTATACTTACTAGTTAAACTCAGAGTGGGTCATAACAATCTCCCTCCCTTATAAGAATTTTGTCCCGAAATTCCTAAAAGAGAAAAGGAAACTTGTTATGCATCTCTGACTCAAGCTCCCACGTGGCTTCCTCTAGGTTGTCATTCCTCCATAGAACTTTCACTAATGGTATCTCTCGATTCTTGAGCTTCTTAATTCTCCGATCAACTATTTGTACTGGTCCTTCAACATAGGACACATCTTTTCTGAGCTGTGCAGGTTCTGGGTCCACTATCTTCTTTGTACCAGGGAAACACTTCTTCAACATCGATGCATGAAACACATCATGTAAATTAGCTAACTCGGATGGCAAATCCAACCTGTAGGCTACGGGTCCAATCCTCTCAATGAAAAGATATGGGCCCATAAACCTAGGAGTCAATTTGACTCTCTTGCCAAACCTCAACACTCCTTTCCATGGTGAAACATTCAGATACACTTCATCACCAACCTCAAACTCAAGAGTTCTACACCTCTTCTCAGCGTAACTCTTCTTCCTGTCCTGTGCAGCTTTCAACTGTCATATGATTACTGTTATCTTTTCTGTAGTCAAATCCACTATCTCTGGTCCAAGAATCTCTTTTTCACCCACCTCGTACCAACATACGGGTGATCTACACTTTCTGCCATACAGAGCTTCATACGGGGCCATACTAAGACTGGAATGGTGACTATTGTTGTATACAGACTCTATAAGGATCAATTTTTCTTCCCAACTTCCACTGAAATGTAAGACACATGCTCTCAGCATGTCCTCAAGAGTCTGAATGGTCCTCTTTGACTAACCATCCATATGCAAGTGAAAAGTTGTACTGAATCTCAACTTTGTTCCTAAATCATGATGCAACTAATTCCAAAACTTGGATGTGAACTTAGGATCTCTATCTGATATTATTGAAACAGGGATACCATGCAACCTGACTATCTCATCCACACATATCATAGCCAATTTCGGGACATCAAAGGTTGACTTAATAGGAAGAAAGTGAGCAGAATTAGTTAGTCAATCCAAAATTACCCATATCGAGTCACAACCTCTGGATGTCCTGGGCAATCCTACCACAAAATCCATTGTGATATGTTCCCACTTCCACTCTGGTATAGGAAGATGTTGCAAGGTACTTGTAGGTTTCTGATTCTCAGCCTTAACCTATTGGCACACACTACACCTAGACACATACTCAGCTACATCCTTCTTCATACTTGACCACCAGTACAACTCCTTAAGATTCCTATACATCTTAGTGTTGCCTGGATGCGTAGCGTACATCGATTCATGCACTTCCTCAAGAATTTGTTCTTTCAAATCACTGTTTCCAGGTACACACAACATGTTATGCTGATACAACAAACCATCATCTGAAAACTTGAAATCTGGTCTTTTTCCCCTGTCATGTCCTACATGATCTGTTGTAACTCACTGTCACTTTGTTGTAGTTCCTTGATCTAATCATAAAAGGTAGGCTTGACTTGCTTCTGTGAAATCAAACCACTCTGTTCTGTCACTCCTAAGTCTAAGTTCCACTTCCACATCTCTACTAGCAGGTCTCTCTTGAAACATGCCATAGAGAATACATCAGTTGTTGAACTTGACTTCCTGCGCAGGGCATCTGCTACCACATTTGCTTTTCCAGGATGATAATCTATCGTCACTTCATAATCCTTGATCAATTCTAACCATCTCCGCTGTCTTAGATTCAAATCCTTCTGGGTGAAGATATATTTCAAGCTCTTATGATCCATAAACACCTGGAATGCCTCACCATAAAGATAGTGGCACCATGTCTTAAGAGCATGAACTACTGCAGCTAACTCTAGATCATGTGTCGGGTAATTCTCCTCATTCTTCTTAAGCTGTCTAGATGCATAAGATACTACTTTGCCTTCCTACATCAACACACAACCTAAACCTCTCCTTGAAGCATCACAAAACACTGTGTAGCCTTTATCTGCCTCAGGTAGGATCAACACTGGTGTTGTAGTCAACCTCTTCTTCAAGATCTGAAAACTCTTCTCACAGTTGTCTGACCAGACAAACGGCGCATTCTTTCTCGTTAAGCATGTCAGAGGTGACACTACAACACCGAAGTTCTGGATGAACCTCTTGTAGTAACCTGCCAATACTAATAAGTTTCTAATCTCAGTAGGAGTTTTAGGCTGCTCCCACTATAAAACAAAATCGACTTTCTTAGGGTCAACATTTACTCCATCTCCTGAGATGACATGTCCAAGAAAAGACACCTCAGCTAACCAGAACTCACAATTACTGAACTTAGTATATAACTGGTGATGTCTCAACAACTGTAATGGTATCCTGAGATGTTGCTCATGCTGCTCATCATCTCTAGAATAAATCAGAATGCCATCTATGAAAAAACTATGAACTGATCCAAGAACGGCTTGAAAATTCAGTTCATCATATCCATGAAAGCTGCTGGGGCATTAGTCAGTCCAAACGACATGACCAGAAACTCATAATGCCCGTATCTTGTTCTGAAAGATGACTTAGGAATATCTGAAGCCTTTATCCTCAACTGATGATATCCAGATCTCAAGTCTATCTTAGAAAAGATCATCGCTCCACACAATTTATCAAACAGATCATCTATCCTTGGCAATAGGTACTTATTCTTGATGGTGATCTTATTCAACTGTCTATAGTCTATACATAACCTCATAGTGCCATCTTTCTTTTTCACAAACAAGACTGGAGCTCCCCATGGTGAAGAACTAGGTCGAATGAAATCCTTATCCAATAACTCCTGTAACTGGATCTTCAGTTCCTTCAACTCTACATGTGCCATTCTGTAGGCTGGCAGTGCTGCAGGGTGACTACCTGGCAACACCTGGATCTCAAATTCTCTCTCTCTTTCAGGAGGTAGACCTGGCAACTCATATGGGAAAACATTTAGGAACTCACAGACCACTGGCACATCCCACATGCTGACTGTGTTCTTCTCTACTCTGGTATCTACTTCATGTGACAAGAACGCTTCACAACCTTTCTGCAACATCTTATCACTTACAACAGCTGATATGATACACGTAGGGAAAAATTTCCTATCTCCAGAAAAGATACAAGAAAATCCACCCTGTTGAAAGATAGCCTCCTTCTTCCAACAGTCGAGCTGAACTCGATACGTATCTAGGCAATCCATACCTAAGATAACTTGAAAAGAGTTAACATCTAGAGGTATAAGATTAAGCACGATGGTGTAACCACCAACGGTCAATAAACATCCGGGACAAAACTCTGTCAACATTGTCAGTTCACTTAACAAAACCCTTAACAACAACTCAAATGATAACTCTGGGGTTAACAGGTTAAGCTCACAAGCTAAAGAACTCTGTATAAATGAGTGAGTAGCACCCAGATCTATCAAAACTATAACTGAAATGCTATTAAAGAGAATCATTTCTCCTGTAACTACTCGGATAGAAATAATACCTTCTTGCTCTGTTAGAGAGAAGAAGTGTCCTAAAGCTCTTCCTCTCCCATGATTTCCTTGTTGTCCTTCCCTTCCACTGGGTGCTCCTCCTCCTCGGGAACTTGAAGCTACTGAAGAACTCACTCCTCTAGCTGGAGCCCATCTCAGAACATTCTGGTATTGTGACTGGGAACCCTGTATTGCCACTTGCTGAAACTGGGGACACTACCTTCTGAAGTGTCCCGCCTGTCCGTAGATGTGATAACCCTAAAAATATGCACCCCAATAGTGACCAGAGTGTGGCTTTCCACAGATATCACACATCAGTATCTCTCTCTTTGGCAGACCTGTCACTGAGGTCGATGACTCAGAAGACCTTCATCTTGATGCACTGTTCCATCTCCCTAGACTGGATCTTCCCCTACTCTGAGAAGATATCACATCTTCAGATCCTTGTTTACTGTAACAACCAAATCCACATCCAAGCTTCAAGAAGAAACCACCACCACCTCCTCGGCCTCCACTACTAGCTTATCCTCTTCTAAAGTCTTTGAATCTCTTTCTATTCTCATAGTGCTTATCAACATTCACATACTCCTCTATACGTCTTACTGCCTTAAGAAACTCTCCGAAGTTCTCTCTTTCTCTTCGGCCAACTGCAGATATACTAGTCGGATTTCAAGCTTCAATCCATCCTGGAATCTTCAACACTTTTCCACGTCGTTTGGGACGAGCTGTGGGCAGCCATTTACCAACCTGGTGAAATATGCCTCATACTCTCCCACTGACATATTCCCTTATCTGATGTTCTGCAACTATCTTATCTTATCACTCAGAAAGGTAGGTGGGCAGTACTTAAGATGGAATTCATCAACGAAATCCTTCCAAGTCAATACCGTGTTCCTCCTTTTTTTCCCACTCCATGCCACCAGAGCTCTGCATCACCTTTAAGCAAATAAACTGTGTGATTGATTTGTCTTTCCTTAGACAGCTCCATCAGACAGAACACTTTCTCTAACTGTCTCAGCCATTCATCTACCACTGCATGGTCCATAGTTTCAACGAAGGTATCTCCAAGCTTCTTAACCAGCTCATAGGATCTCATCAGATCCTTACTGCTCGAGATAAAAGTTTGCCTCTCCATCTTATACTTTTCCCTGGTCTCAAGAAAAATCCTGTACATTCTTGATGCCTCATCCACATCATCTCCACCACCTAGACCCATCACCTGAGGATCAGGTCTAATGTGGCTCTCAGCTTGGTCCTCATGACCACATCCTCTACCTGCCATCTGCAATAGTATAACAGAACACTTCCTGTTAGAAAATTGTAGTTAGAAGGAAAACACCTAAATCCTAATCATATTGGTCTCTTATCGTCCCCTGACCTTGACTTAGAGTAACTACATACTCAACCTAGGCTTTGATACCAATTGCTGTCATACCCTGATCCCCGTGCCATCTCTAATGACCCCGAAGACTAAAGAGTCAACCTTGGTAAACCACCCTTAACATTTTCTTTTCTTAATCACTTAAAATTAACCTAAAGGAAAATATTATAATTTGGAATAAACTAAAATCTTACTAAACTGCGGAAGCAACTATTATTTACTTTACTAGGTAGGTAAAGCAGATTTACACAGCATATTACATTCTTCATGCGGAATATAAAGCACAATAGATAACTTAAAACTAAACTACATATTACATTACATTCACTCTCTACCATACCACATGCCCCAAGGACTGAGGGGAAAGGACTAAGAGACTTCTATTCTAACTATGAACTACCTTCTAAGAGCCTGGGTGATAAGATCCTTCAGCTTCCTCATGCTGACATTGACCTGAAAAAGATTTTTAGTAGGTTGGTGAGCTATTGGCTCAGTGAATAGAATTTCACCCAAACATCACAGATAACTCACTTTATGTTTATTAAACTGAAATAAAATACAAAAATTTCTACACTGAGCAGATCTAAAACAATATAGTTAAAATATTAGGGAATGCCAATGTTACATTTAAAGAACAACTGCTGCGAAACTGTACTCAAATCTTTTTTAACCTTTATTACTAATAAGAAACTCTTTAAACATATATGATCATATTTTAGCTAATGCCCTGATCATATGCAGTGTACTCTACATATGAAGAATCGTAACAAAATATGATCTTATCGTACAAGACTTAGCTGACACACCCGGGATGCTAAGACTGACAACGTCACTGGTCTGCAATAGGAAAATGGCTCTCTGGCCTCAGCACACCTATGGTCCATAAAAACTGGACTCCTCCTCTAACCTGAGCACACAGGCGGAGTGTCAAGCCACCTATTGGATTTTCTGTACTCTGGCGCCACCAAGATCTCTGGTTGATGTTGGACACTACATACTGTATTATTTTAGGAGACTTCCACTAGGGCTTCATCCCCCATACCACTTGTTAGTATGTTCCGACCCCCTTATACTGGACACTTCCAGGGTTAGGTCATTTCATCCCTACGGCGCAGACCTCTCATAGGGAATCTACGGTGTTCAGGGCCCCTAAGTCTATTATTTTATTATTCTTGGAAAGCTCTTATTATATTGTATCTTTTCCTTACTTATACTTGACTCTGGTATCTCTATGGTACCATGTCTATTTATTTGAAGTTTATAATATAACATATATATCATTCTAAACTTGGCAGAGCAGTATATTCAAAACACTGTGATATTCTGAGTAATCATCATACTATACATACATGAAGACTAAAATTCTTAAATAAACGGAATACATGTCAACTTGGCACTTTATGCACTAGAATCATCCAATTGAACTTCTTAATACACTGATAAGAGTTAAATACTTGACATACGAGTAATCACCATTTGCACCTGTAAATTATTTATACTTTCTTGAAAAAAAATGTGCACATCAACCCTAATCCTGAGTTGTGCAACACATAACTTAATTAAGTGTTAATTACTTATCATGGCAAGAATTATTAATAATAACTGAGAATTTCTAATGATGTCCTTGAGAAACATGCCAATTTGTGTTAATACTAACCACACATATTAACTATAACTTGGAGCGTGTAAACAAGTTTCCATTGAAACATTCCATATCATCGTCTTTTTCTTTGAAAATGTGCAATTAGTTAATTACTAGGATCGTACAGCCTGGGTTTATGCCCAAACATACATCTATTGCAAATCTGGGTTGTGTGCTACTGTCTTTAACCTCTATACTAAGCAATTTAGGATTTGATCAACCGTGTAAATTCCAACAATCCAAATCGTACATATCGGTTAATAAATTAAGATCGTGCAAAATGTGGAGAAGAGAAATGTGCAGTAAGGAGTCAGACAACGCTAAGACTGCACAACACCGGGTAATCATTGTTACCCATGATAAAATTAGATCTAACCGAAATCACCCATTTCATAGAGTTATTACTTTCTTAGTGAGTGAAATTCTACTCACAAAGGATCGAGGTGGCCGAAATTCAACCGAAATCCACCCAAAGCTTGCTTCCGGGCATCCGTGGGGTCGTCTTCAACCTTGGTTCTACCCTGGTTTCGAACCTGCTGCAAGTAGCAGCTCCACCTCACACACAAGAAGGAGAGGGGAAGCTTGGCTGGGTGCCAATCGCGGCTAGGAGTTGTGGATTTGAGATTTGACCTCAAGGTCGAAGTCGAGGGCAGCGTTATGAGGTGCTAGCTGTGCCAAAATGGTCCCTAGCCGCGCCGCTATAGCTGGCCGCGCTGTTGTTGCTGGCCGTCCGGTGCCCTAGCTGGTCGGGGCCACAGTTGGGCGAGGAAGAGAGGAGGAAGAAGAAGGAAGGTGGAAGAAGCTCGACTGCTGGCTCTCTATAACGACCCCGCCTCTTGGTAACCCCCAATTAAGGGAGACCAAGGGGTCTGAGCAGTTATCCCAAATTCCAGATCAAAGGTTCGACAAATAATCAATAATAATTATTAAATTCTACCAAACTATACTGAAAGTCTGTAATAAAATTTAACTTTGCATACCTTTTTTAGAAATTTGGTTAACTATTTCTATCCACATTCGAAGTCTATTCTAACTAATCCGCCTTTGCACTTTAATTCTCATTTAATTCCACATATGCCACTTTACTATTTGTTCTTTTCACTTGTACCTAAAATGCCGATAAACAAAATGTTGGTCAGCATAAAGCTGGTATGAGGGGGAAACAATAATCATGCAACTATGATAACAATGTAATCAGCCAATTATCATTTAACAACCAAGATTACGTCTTAAGCAATACTACTCAATCCTTACCTATCCCCTATCTCTGTGTTGTCCCTGCAGTGGACTTGGATACTACCTCTTTCTATAGTAGATCCTTACCCCCATGGCCCTACCTCACATGTATCCAATACTTAGGGTTATAGAGTTGCATGGCCCTACTCAAAGGTAGCACAATCCCCGATTCAAGGTGACTTGATGGACCTACCCCATTGGTAGCCATGTACTAAGTCATCCAATGACCTGATGGACCTACCCCATAGGTAGCCATGTACTAGGTCAGACCATTAAGCCACATAGGGGAATAGGATCTGAGCTAGTAGGCACATATCATAAGTGATAGTCATATCCACATTATAGTTTGCATGAATTAAATTCATCCAACAGTTTAATTCAGGTCATTGAGGAAAACTTTGAAAAACCTTGAAAAACTAATTCAAGATATTCATAAGCATAACCACATACCTGTCAGGCTGATTTGAGACAGAATAATCCATGCAAGTAAGAAATCCAAGCAAGCAAGCACACATAACAAGATCCTGAAATAATCATACAATTTCCTTTTTATTACTCATGTCATCAAGATCTATTAAACCTAGCTCGCTTCCAAGGGTTTCTAGTCCATTTTTAGGGTTTCCATTGCAATTAGGGTTTCACTTCATTTTTTTAAATCCTAATTTTATACGATTACTCACAAACCCTATTTATCTCATCTATTCTTCATGAAAGATATTAGAGTTATCTTTTAACAACATATAACCCTAATTAACCATCAATTAGGTTCATTATGCCTCTTTTACATTAAAGCTACCATTTTTATCCTTTTAATCCATGACAAGATCACTATGCTTATTTATCATCAATTCATAGTTCATTATGGTCTAATTCACATATGAACTCTATTTGTCATTAATTCTTCCTTTATTTATTAGAAAATCCCTAATTACTACATTAAGGGTATTTATCCACAATTAGGAACTTTTATACTTGAAAAAGCTTAAAACTATCATATCTCAACTTTAATCATGAAATTGATCAATTAACACCATTAACAGTCTCATTCACTAATATTAGGGTTTCAAGGCCCATTAAAGCATATTTATGCACATGAAACTCCAAATTGACCAATTCTGTGCAAAGTTCATTCTTTTTGTTCTTAATGTACCTTTTTACAATTAACAGGTTAATACCAACTTTAATCATCCATTAAACCCATTAAATACATTAATCATCTCAAAATAGGGTTTCTTAATCATTAAAGTATTAAAGTTCATAACTTCCATTACTTTTCGAATTTGAAAAGGAATTAGCTTCTAAAACCATTTTTAATGAATTCCTCTCATTTTTTTGAGCAAAATTCATATATTATGCGTATCCATCCGAGCTACAGTTAATTAGATATGAATTATGCAAAGTTAACTTACTTTGGGCCAATGGGAGGCTGCCACGTCATTCATCTCATGCAACGTTGATCGGCAACTTGAAACATTTTGAAAAGATGATTATACCCTCACGTAAGTTGCCCGTCCTTCATACCCCGGAGGGGTATACTTGTCCAATCGGCCGGGGTCTTCTTCAACCTCTGATCAGTGGTTGTGGCCACCGATGGCAGCCCTCCAATGGCCTACCCCTCCTTCCTGGAGTCTCGAGGACCGCCGCAGGTTGGAGCCCTTGCACTGATGCACCCCGGCGCATGCAGGGCACCCCCAGCTTGCAGCCAGAATGGCCATTCCTGAGCAAAACCGATCCTCCATTGCTGTCGTGATAGTTGCAAGCTTGCAGACCTACGACACAAGTTGCGTGAAGACATGGGCGTTGGGTTGGTAGCCGATCAGTCCTGGATGGTCGTCGAGTCTTCCCACCTCAAGCAAGACCACATACAACTTCTCATCACTCAGGGATAGGACTATACCCTCATAGTTAGAGATTGCTTACAAAGAAGGAGAAGAAGAAGAGAGGGATATGTTGAACTCCTTTGAACTCGTCCCTGGGTACTACCCCTTATATAGGGGAGGGTATCCACACCCCATGATGTTCATTCAAGAGGAAACAAGTCCCTTTCCTAATAGGAAAACATATTCCTTCATAGTGAAGAAATCTTCTCTCTCTTCCTTATCTTTTTATATTCTTTATTACTTGGATATTTAGGAATACGAAAATCCTCTCCCTTACTCTCTCTATTCTTGCCTTTTAATTCATTGGCCACAAAAATATATTTTCCTTAAGTAGAAAATACTTCCTTCCACATAATCCATTAATTATGTATTCACATTATCTTCTTATTTTCTATTATAGGTATTTTCTCTTTCTTTTTCTTCATTGGGACTCCTTTTATCATTAGGAATCCTTGGGATACGAAATTCCACCAAGGATAACTCAATTATACCTCTTTTGCACTTATTTCCCACATTTATCATTGTTTTCAATTTCTTTCTTAATAAGAAATACTTAGTTGATCTTTTTTTTATTGCATTTTCTTTGCAACTTTGGACTCCTTGGAACCCAAGGAACCCAAGAGGCACGAAATCCACCTTTGGATTATATACTTTTGCCTTCTAGAGGTTTCTACATCTTTCTTTTCTCCATTTCATATTAACAATGGAATTCCTTTTGTCTTTTCCTTGTTATTAGGCCCAATAGCCAATAAAGCCCACAAAACAATCATCAAGGCTATTGTAAACGAAATCCATTTATTCAAAACAAATTATATCTTTATATCTTTAATATGAGAAATCACATTTCTCACCAAATGAACCCAAAAGTTGGGGTTGTAACATCCTTCCCCTCTTATAGGAATTTTGTCCTCAAAATTCCATCAAGCAAACAAACAATTCAGGATAAGATTTTTCCATGTCCATCATTGGCCCCTATGTGGCTTTTCCCTATCCATGGCGCTTCCAAAGAACCTTTATCATCACATATTATTTTCTCTGAGTTCTTTCACCTTGGCATCTATAAACCTCGAGGTGACTCAGGTCATTTCAGCCTCCCTTAGGGCTCACTAGGTTCATTACTCCGCACATGGCCCGAGTACCTCACATAGTGCTCTAAATTGGATACATGGAACTCATCACACATCACATTATCCTGAGGGGTAAGGGAAAAACTTAACCTTCTCCACCAAACCATGTCAAAAGAACCCATGCGTCGGGGACTCAACTCTCTTAGCTATAACTTAGAGGGGTCAGATTTCATGTCACATATTCCCCCATAATGAATTGCATGTCAGTCTACTTTGCATCATCTTACGACTCATGTCACCTCTGGGCTCTCTCTCAGCCATTGCACGATCAAAGTGACTTCATCTGCACACACTGAGGTTCTTTCTTGACCTTCACGAGGTCCCTTCACCAACATCATCTTAATGAAGTGGTGACCGACACAACCTCCTTTGCAGAGCTTCTTTACATCACGATACTGGCTATGGTGGTTATCATCACATCTTACAGAAGACAAGAATTGTCTCCATGTATCACCCTGAATGAGCACCCATGCTCTCATTAGACCCTCTAATATGGATCACACTAACCATTAGTTAGGGGTGATAAACTGTACTAACATCGAGTTCTTCATGTATCTGCTTCCACCTCCTGGAAGTGAATCTTTAGGTTATACTCAATAACTTTTGAACTTGCATCATGGTGTAGTTGAACCATCTCTCTCATGTGTAGTTCAACCAGATATGTTCCTTGACAGTACTCTTTTTTTCTCATGTCATCTAGGTAAGACGATCTACCATAACCCATATTGCATCATGACCTTCCTTGGTCTAGGGGAGACTTTCCACAACATTCATAGTGATGAACTCCCATTCCCTCTCAAGGACTCTTTTATCCTCTATATCGATACATTGGGTTACTGGTGTTCATCCTTCACCTCCTGGCTTTCCTGGCAACACACCACATGTAACTTCATCTTAGGAATCCAAAGTACTACTGTCACTTATTATCTTGGTGGTACCTAGGTGTACCATGATCTCCTGCATGTTATGATTCCTCAAGATTGATTCCTCAGAAACCCTAAACCACACTAATCATGGTTTCATCACCTTCCTTTCCAGAGAAGTGCATCTGAGGTTCTACCACCATCCTTTCATTGCATCAAGGCCTAGGCTGGCTAACCAAACAACTACTAACTTGTTCAACGGATCTCATTACATATGAGTGTTATCCCAAACATATCTCTTTTCAAACTTAGGGTTAACCTAACAACCTCTTATAGTCTCCATCTAAACTAGGCAGATGTATCTCATCCAGAGCATCTATTACCACTTCACATCCTTAGGTATTAGGTAATGTTGAAGACGTACATCTCCATGTATTCCACTTATTACGTCTTCTTAGATCTAAGTCTATCTTCCTCAAGAAAACTCTAAGCTTATTCTCTCAACCTTGTATAACTCATAGATCATGACAAAAACATCCTCATAAGATGACTTCCTTATTCTCTTGGTGTTTGTAAACCATCCACGTATCATTCACTCCACAAGGGCATGTTATCATCTCTGTCCTCATACCTCATAGCAACGTTCCAACCCACATCATCTTTTATCCTTGGTGTATGGCATGCGTATTGTCCTATCTCTCACTCCCATAACAAGAGGAAATAAGCATTTGGCTACAGTCCAAATACAGAGTTCTTCCTGTAACAAGAGTAGAGATGGTACATCCCACCTTGCCAGTACACCTTTAAATCTAAGTTGAAACGTGCAACTTATGCCTCTACATCACAATCATCTTGATATCAAAGTTACTTTCACGGAAAACTGGTCTCGAATCTACTTGGGTCCACACATATTCCTTGGTCATCTTCTCTAGGTCTATAGGGTGCCGACACTTTTGGGGTCATCCCTCTTCCCTTATGCATCCAGAGAGTGCCCCCCTCATCTGACCTTTGGGTCCCATGAGTTCATGAAGGTGATCAATCTCCTAACCCATGGTCCTCAGACAATGATAGTTGTTACCTCCCGACCCTATGGTCATGTGCAACTAGGGAATTAGGCAAATCCTACTTCCATCGGTCTTATCCCTACCTGATCCTAGGATAGACTTAGGATTCTACTATAGTACATGTCTAGCTTAGAACCTTACCCAAGCCTTCATCATCTCTCTCTCTGCATTCATGGGCTGACTTTCATCCTTTCATAGGGGTCATGGCACCCTACCTACCTTGGTCAGGCCCCATTCTGATTACCTCCATGGTAACACATCCACATGCACTTAGAGAAGGTTATCTTTGGGTCTACATGTTCATTCTCATACCATGTAATTTTCACTTAGCTTCTCAAGATCCTATGAGACCCCTTTAGGTTTCCTCAAAACTCACAAAAATGGGTATACACCCTACATAAGGGTCCCTCTCCCAGGATGGGAGGAAACTACACCTTGATAACAAAGGTCACACACATCCTTATGTCCAAGGTTTACATCCACATGAGCATGCTTAACCCTAGCAAGCTACTAAGGTACAAGTAGACCACCTACTAAACCATGCTAGGTCATACTTGTTCTCATCCTCAACCTTGGATCAAGATCATACCTTCCCATGTCACCACCTTGGCTGTGAGGGATTCACCATCAATGCCTTAAACTTAAGGGGTTACCTCTCCTCTAACCATGATGAGTACCATGCTCCAATCTATAGAAACTCAAATCTCATCATGAGAATCAGGCACACCACTTCCCCTCTTATACCTAGGAACCCTAGGTTCACTTTTGGATGTCAAAGTGCATGCTCAACCTCTTAACCATGAATCAAGAATGTATAAGGCATGACTTGCACTTCCTGTCATCCTTCTACTCAAGCAACACTTCAAAGTGGAGTCCTCCTCAAGGACAACCAACAAGGTATAAGGCCTCACAACCTGTTACTAAACCTATCAAGGGTCTAAGGCACTCTTCTTCCTAGCTCAGAAGGTAAGCACTTATTTGCATACAAGTACTAGCAACCTCATCCTCTTTCTAGGGTTTGGTTCCTCTAAAGGAAACCAAGATATCATCAACCTCCATGGATCAAGCATGAGGAAACCACTATCATCCACTTAGGTCACGTCATCCTCAACTCCCCACATTTCCTCATATCTCGGAGTTAGGCCTCCAACCTTCTGGCTTGGATCCTGCTCTCTCTCTCTCAAGAGCTAATCCTACAACCAACCTCACTATTAGAGGCCCTCTCTCCATGAAGGATCAAGCTCACAAGCATACCTCTACATGGGTGAAGCCTATGCTCGAACTTATGTTTGCTCAGGTTATTCATAGCTCTTTATGCTTATCTCATAAGCTATGCATCATACTTACTGGCCAGAGTTTCAACCTACTGCCACACCACTGACATACTCTGGGTGCATGTTATCCCCTACTTGCATAAGGCCATAGGGTTTCTATAGGTTCTTCACTAACCTCATCACTGAAGGAGCTATCATTCACTCTAACATGCACGACTCTTTCTAGGGTTGGGTTGCCAAAGGTGCTAGGTAATCCAACCTCTCATGGCTCATATGGGCATCCAAAAAGCATGTCCACCCTCAACCTGGTCTATCATGACATATACTCCTTGTGTCATCTCTCTCCCTAACCTTCACTTAGGGTTAGGGTTAACATCATTCTCATTGGACGTGCCGGGTCTCTACTTGTAATGGAGATCTCTACCTCCAAGACTGACTCTCTCTACTTATCCTCCTGACGAGAAGGTCTAGCCTCAGGTCTCTCCTGAGGGCAATGACAACTCATGTCATACGACCTAAGAATGTATATATTCTTTAGTTTACACTTAATCTATTAAGCTTATGTCCATGACATCTTATTTACATGATTTTCATTAATTTGGCGGAGGATTCCGTAAATCTTATTAACCATACCCATACCTCAAGAGGGTGAGGAAAAGAGAGAAAACCATAATCCTTATAATCCTTAACAACATTTGAGTTGAGAAGGGATGAACAAGATGAGAGAGTCCTAAAGGTATCTTATTTCGAGTCAAATCCTGAGACTTTGGCCAGGCAGTCACACAGATCCGGGAGTCCTCATATTCCGACTAGTGGTGCAGAGGAAAATCTTGCCAGCCCCGAGACGTTATCCTTTTCTAGACACCTCTATCTTTAGGAAAATTCTCTAATAACTCCCTTGGGTTCTACAAAGTTTGTAAAATTTAATAATTATTAAAGATTAATTTATATGATTAATCTTGGCTGGGTGCTAATCGTAGCTGGGAGCTGTGGATTTGAGCTTTGACCTCAAGGCCGAAGTCGAGGGCGGCGTTCTAAGGTGCTAGCTGTGCCAAAACGGTCCCTAGCCGTGCCGCTATAGCTGGCCGTGCTGCTGCTGGCCGGCCGGTGCCCTAGCTGGTCAGGGCCACGGTTGGGTGAGGAAGAGAGGAAGAAGAAGAAGGTGGAAGAAGCTCGAGTGATGGCTCTCTCTCTCTCTCGAGCCCTAATTCGCCCGTGCCTCTCCTCTATTGGTTGGTCGGGCCGCAGCTTCTATGCGCTCAAACGGTGCTCTGCACCAATCGAGAGGAGGAGGATAAGGGAAGGGGGGTTAATTACTAATGGGTAAATCACAATCTAAGTCCAAGAAACTTTAAAATGTCATATCTTTTTCCTCGGAGGTCCGATTCAAGTGATTTCTTTTGCAAATTTTCAAGAAAATGATCCATTACAACCTAAAAGCATGAAAACATACTAACTAGGTTGTGTCAACCTTCTCAAAGCACTAATCACATCTTGAACACTTATCTTAACTTAATCAACATGGTGATGCACTAATCACTGTACTTACTAGTTAAACTCGGATTGGGTCATAACAGTTATATCTATCGCTAGGACTGGGTCTCACCCGTGGGTCACCACATTTTTTTTAGGTGGTCGTGGGCAACGAGGTCGAGGTCGTGCTGTGGAAGAAAACCAACCTGGTGATCAATAGATTCAGAAGGTTGGTCAGTTGTAGATGTTAGTAGTAGAGTCCTAGTGTCATCCCTGTACTCTCAGGTTTGGGTATGGGATGTGTTTTATAGATGATATACTTGTATCAACACAAGATTTTGGTAGTATGCCAATGTTTGTAAATAAATAGGATGTACATGTGAAATATCTTTTGTATGCATGATGTGACTGAGGTCTTTGGACCCATAAGTAAATACTTGTTACAACATATGAGAATGGAATGATGGAACTTTTGTAAATGTTCTAGAGTTTATTTACATTATTGGAATTGGTTTTAAATATTCCACATTTTTTACTATGTGATTAATTAATAATTGATCGTGTTTTGTGTTTTGAGTAATCTTATTTAGCGTAATGGGGTGTCACAAATAACATACATCAAGGGATATTTTCCTGGATATTCTTTATCAACTCACCCATAACAAGAACAAATATATATGGGCTAAGTGTCGATCCTTGAAATATCCCAACAATCATAGAAAAAATGTAGCGTCTCTCTCCCCCCAGAGTCCTAACACTTATAGTTGAGCCATCAAGCATGTCTTCTAATTAGGTCAATGTATTGGATTTGCACACTCTTTTGCAAAACCCTCCACATAACTTCCATGGGTACTCAATCATAGGCCTTTTCTATATCAATAAAAACCATACAAAGATCTCCTTTATATTCTATATACTTCTTCCTAAGTTTCCTTATCAGAAAAATGGCATTTATCATTGACCTTTCACATAAAAACAAATCATTTGTCTAAGATCTACTTTATCAGGTCTTATCCTAGGCTCAAAATCCACTCCCGAAGCTTCATTGTGTGACTCATCAACATGATTCCTCTATAGTTTGTGAAACTCTAAACATATCCTTTGTTCTTGTAGATTGGGACTATAGTACTATCTGGCCACTTATCTGGCATTGTCTTTGTCTTGATAATCTTGTTAAAGAAATTTGTTAACCACAACTCTTCATCTTCTATACTCTTCCATGTATATCAGGCGCCGAATCCCATAATCTCTATTACACCACATGATTAGGGCCTGAGTAGATTATGCTGGATAATGAAAAACATGTCTGAACCTTTTCCTTCTTTTTATTATAATTTTTTTTACAAGTTATGATACATGGATGAAAAATTTTCATTTGTACATTCATCTCATAATCAAACTATAGGAACTTTTCTTATTCATCACATGATAGTCTAGCACGTTCAAATATATGCAGATTATATTTATAACTATATTAAAAGAAAAGAAATTACATTTCTCATTCACTTGGCTAATACATACTTTTCTTTTCTCACTATAAATCTAAATTGTATAGGGACCAAGACTAACTAAATCTACCTTAAAACATTACCAACATCCTTTTGAGGCAGGACTCTTTTGAACCTATAACTATCTTCATAATGAGCAAGATTACCTAAAAATTTATTCAGTGGACTGTGAGCTACTAACTCAATAAATGGGGTATTCATTAAAACTACAAGATTATACTAATTGAAACATATAAAGGACATGAAGAACGATATTAAATACTGATCTAAATAAGAAAAATTGTCAAATCCATCAACCAACCAAAATACTAATAATAAGTGAACAATAAATTCTTGAGACTGACTACTTAATCTTTTGATCATTCTATTAATGTCATGGACCCACATGAGGTGTACCCTAATATATGAAAGTATCACTGCAAGCTATGATCTTGTAGTTTTAAACTAAGAGTTGACTTGTGATTCTAAATCTGTTAACTAGATACCCATTCTATAGCAGGCCTCAACACTTCTAGCCTAGGAGGCTATATTAGATGGCCAAATAAAATTGGACTACTCCTTAAATCTTGAATACTCAGGCAGAGAGTCAACTCACTCTGGCTTAAGATACCTACATCAGTTGTTCCACAAAGCATTGTCAGATTAGTAACTAACTAGGTAGGACTGATATTACTAATTAATGTTGGGTACATATCTAGAAATTATATTGAGAACTTGACATTATAGGGATTTCTAATTATTTTTGGATACCATTGGGTATCACTATGGTTAATACTGGATACCCCTTCAATATTTCAAGAGATCCTCCACATTGGGCTTAACCCCTTGTGTCCTACCAACACGCTTTGACTTCCTCTCCTAGACACTACCAGTGGGTAAGCTTTTTACTCCATTTTGGCATAGACATATACAAGTATTCTAAGGCATTCATGACATCTAAATGTTTAGTTAATTCATTAGTTCCAACGTTCAATGATATACTAAATTTTTCTAAGCTTTGTGAGCTTTTAGATCATTCAATATTCTTTTATGTATTTTACACTACATCCTTACTGCTAAAAATCATACTATAACAAATCTGAATATTTCTAATGCTTCGAAAAGGCATTTATTTGAACTTCTAACTTTTAATATTGTATTTTTTCTTGAACTAAATAATCTAAGCATATTTAAATATATTGGAACAAATGGTGCTATAAAGATATTATTAGTCTTTCATACCAAAGGCTACCTATTCTGATCTAACTGATTTGTACTAAATTATTGATATTTTAAACTGAAATGAGGAAATAATATATAGTACTAGAAAAACTATGTATTTTTATCATCTAAAATCATATTTGAAAGAAATTAAGTTATCTAATAGCATGTTCTCGCATGTGTTTCTCTACTGACGGTTTAGAGAAACTTGAATTCACCAGTGCCTCCAAACACTATATCTGAAACTCATACATATAATATACATACACTCTAGAACTAAAATAATTCATATTATATAAACTTTATAGGTATTTAAATCATTCATTCAATTGAAATCCGGATTAGGTCTTATTGAGGTAAACACAATAAACTAGTAAACATGCCAATACAAGTTCTTCACGTTTTGTCTTAAAGTTTGTGAAAATAAGAGGTAAACGATGATTTTTCCACTCACCTTGAGTTAAACTCTAGATACTGATTATAAATCTAGTCTTAGTTCATCCAAATCTTGGCTTGTTAGCTTGGATTCGAGTTAAAATATCCGATTCCACCATCTATAGGTCAAAGCCGAGCTATTGTTCTAGGCTTCATCTACTGAAGGAAGAAGCAGAAAAAAGAGAGGAAAGTAACCTAAAATTAACCTTGCTCTAGTATTCAACCAAGGTAAAATGGAGAGAACAAGGGAGAAACCATTAATCCAGACTTATCTCAATGGTTCTATAGAAAGGTCTAATGATCTCCCACATTCTATGTATACCTTTTCAAATTCGCCCTAGGAATATTCCTCTCGTGTATATATGTACTATTTTTGTATTGTGGTTGTGTGGAAAACTTAAATACAAACCCAATGAAAAACATTCAATTGAATACCAATATCTATATCAAAATTTATGGGTTTATATGACTGGATGTACTTGGCGATAACACAGCTCAGTTGTGTCAGCTAGTATGACCATCGGTCTATGTGGCCATTGAACTACGTGGCTATTAGTCTATATGGACCGCTGAAAGTGCAGATTTGTGAAAGTTATGCACATGATACTAAAATATCAGAACTCTCCCATTTGAACTCTGATTTCATCTATTCTTTTTACATTGCATTCATATTGAATCCTCCACAATTATACAGTAATAGTTTCATAAAATTATCAGATGATAATTCTATTATTATTTCTTTTTTGAAGCATCTTTAATTCTCTTCCCACTTACATGTGTGGGCTATTACTATATTATTTACAACTCAAATATAACAATATGCTAAAATCATGAATTCTGATTTATGAAAACAAAAAGTTAATATAAAATAAGGTTGAAAAAAAGACAAAGTAATGTATGGTACTAGTGAAGATAGAATTAACAATAGGGTTATCTTTAACCCTAAGATTACTCGTAAAGAATGATATGGGTTGTAATAATACATGAACATGACTATCGTATGGACCACATGCCCTCTTTATTTTCATTTTTTTCAAAGCATTCTTGAACCTAGATAGTGAAACTTATCATTTGTAAGCGATACCTTTTGCAATCATGTCACTTAAGTTTCTTACATTATTCACCTTAGGACCTCTTGCGACGGAGATCCTTCTTGGCGGTAATGACCAATGCACAAGAAAAATCAAAGGATAATGAGAAAAAGATGTATATTAGAAGAAAGATCTTATCTTTATGCGAGAAATCAAATCAAGCTATAAACAGATCACATGATAGTGGTAGGATTTAGCTAGACCATTGAACACATTGTTATGAAAAGTTAAAGCTAATTAAAAATAGATGATAATAGTTCAAGATAGTTAATGATCAATAATTAAGATAGGTAGGATTATTATTATGCATCCTAAAAATGTCAAAATAGGTGATATTAGAGGAAGGATCCTATAAACACAAACAATGCAGGACATAAAGGGGGTGATAGTTGACCCTCTAGCTTCAAGAGGGTCAAAAGGTGTCTGAAGTACATTGGATATGGGGGTATTTATAGGATAGTTTAGGATTAGGGGTCTCTGAATAGAAAACTTTTGAAGAGGTGGTGGGATGTAACAATGCACCACGAAGGCATGGTTCACAGATCAAGAATATGTGTAAGAGTCACATGCTAGATGGCATGATACTAAAGATGTCATAATTCCTATCACTTAAACTCCAATTTCATCCAGTCTTTTTTGCATTGCATTCATAAGTGAATCCTATACAATTATATAGTAAGAGTTTTAGAAATTACCAAATGATAGTTTATTCTTATTTATCAAAGTATCTTTAGTTCTCTTCTTTGATACATGTGTGGGATATAACTATATCGATTAAAGATCTCGAATCTCATAATATGATTAAATCATACATTTGACTTATCAAAATAAACAATTAAGATAAAATAAGCTAAAATAAACTAAAAATTAATGTAAGGAACTAATGAAAACACGATTAATGCTAATTTTGTCTTTAACTCTAAATATTACTAGTAAAAAAAGATACCAGTTGTATCAATACATCTATAGGAATACCGTCTAGACCGCATGCCCTCTTCATTTTCATCTTTTCAAAGCATTCTTGACCTTGGATAGTGAAAGTTTTGTGTAAGTGATATCTCTTGCAACCATTTATCTAAGTCTCTTACATTATTCACTATATTTCCAATGAAAATCTTATAAAACTATCAAATGATAGTGTATTTTTTTTCTTCAAGAATCTTTAGTTCTCTTTCAAAAAACACGTGTAGTCTATTACTATATCAATTAAATCTAAAATCTCATAATACGCTCAAACCATGGATTTTGACTTATCAAAACAAAAAGTTAAGATAAAATAACGCTAAAATAAACCAAAAAGTACTGTAAGGTACTAATGAAGACACAATTAATATAGGGTTATGTTTATCCCTAGGAATACTGGTAAAGAAATATATGGTTTGTAATAGTACATCAATAGGAAAACCACATGGACCACATGTCCTCACCATTTTCATATTTTCCAAAGCATTATTGACCTCATGTAGTGAAACTTATTATGTGTAAGCATTATCTCTTGCATTCATGTCACCCTAAGTATACATTGTTCACATGTTGATACCATCTTAGACGGCCCTCACACAACTTGGCCTCATACCCCCACTTTGTTCATGATATAGTCATTCTCAAATAATATTTTTTATTATTTTTCCACACATCCATATCGACATACACATTTCAACACATTTATCTTGTTAAGACCTTGTTTCTTTGCTACTCAACATTCATTTCCATGTAGCATGACTAGCCGTATAACTATTCTACAAAACTTACTTTTTGAAATGATATGGGTCTTTGATCACATACTACTCCACTTGCACTCCTCCACTTCCACCATCCTATTGTGATTCACTAACAAACATCATCTTGAACATCACCCTCATTCTCAATAATAGAATCCAAGTACTCTAATGTATCACATATTGTTGTTGGTCTATATGCCCAGAGACCCAATCATATGATGATTGGAATGTGGCACTAGATACCTGATTTGATAATAATAAAGGTAATTCCGTCTATTATGTTTGTATCAGTCATGGGATGATGAAACATACATAATAGATGTCTAAAGAATGATGTTACTCGAAGACATATGTTTTCAAGTATCTAACTTGAACAATGAGACCATACGGATGCTAAGAGTACATACATTCTTATTATGTCCCTAGTTGGATATTACTATGAAGCAAAATAGACAGTAGTAATACATAAGAATAGAGTGTGTGTTGACTGGTGACATAATTTTATTTGTCATGATATGTGTTATCAAGTCGAGAACACATGTCCATGTTAGAAACCAATGTATCCAACAGACCCACCATGAGAGTGATACATGGAGACCATGGAATGGTAGTCAGAATCAACTCTCATAGTGATAGTGGTGATTGAGGTTCTTAGACCTAAACTCACTACATTCATCACATGTCATTCAGCATACTTTGACATCATCCAACGTAACCCTGAATAAGGATTTCCAAAATAGTAATGATAGCGTAGTTGTAACACATGGGGACTGAGTGTGAGTGATCTAGATGGGATTTCTCCCTCCTTCAGGAGTTTGATATCCATGCCTCTTATTAAGAGAGATTTGAGTAATGTGCGACCGTACTCATGTGATTCAAAATGTGATATGTGAACTCACATGCATCTCAGACAATCTTCTCTAGTTCAAGGAACATGGATTAAACACTGAGAGGATGACGATTTCATGTATTGAGTTCAATCCAGATATCAGAGACAAAGGAACTAAACGATCATTGTAACACTAATCACATATTGTAGGATGAAGTTGTTCTCTAACTTTCTGAATTACTTGGGTAGCAATGAAGTGTGACTAGGCACCACTCTTTGCTTGTGATGTCATAATTGGTTAAGGACATTCACTGCCAATGTAATTCTGGACCTATAGGGTCACACACATTGGATACACTTGGATTAAAGGAGTATATTCATGAATAATGTCTAATTTGATTACTAAAGGTGTTTAGGTATTTAGTTAAACAATAAAGGTTCAAAATTGACTGACTAAACTCTGAACCGACCAGTTCAAGTGTTGAACCAATTGTTTGGAGTCTCAGGTCAATTGGAATCAATATTGGTTGATGTTTTCCTAAATTGGACAAGTGAAATGACCATTTCACTTGTGAAACGATCGTGTTACAATGTGAAATGATCGTTTCACTATGTGAGATGACCGATTCACCCTATGGGTTGCCCAGTTCAGTTGCCAATTTGATTGGAACAATAATTGATGTTGATGTCATGTTTAACATTAATCAGGCATTGAATACCAATATGATTTAGAACAAGAAACTACACGAACCAACCATTTGACTTAGTGAACCAATCAGCTCATGCAACAACTGACTGGTTGGGTGTGTGAACTGATCGGTTTGCCATTTGTAGGTTCTAGAAGATTCATAATTCCAGACCCTTCTACTCCCACATAGACTGGGGACCCATACCTTAACTCCTCCTATAAATAGAGGGGTACTGGTGGCTTCCTAACACACACTATTGAGAACTAATTGCTCTGATAATTGTTGTCCTCTCTAATTTTGGTAACCAATAGAGAGCCTGAGCAAGTCCTACCCATTATAGGAAGGGATAGCGAGAGAGAAAAAAGTTGAGAACAATTGTGGGAGAGCATGTCAACAACTAGTACGCTGACAGAAGGGGACAACTCCTTTTCATTGGCTCTGGTAGCACAATGTGGAGTTCCTGATGGTCCACGTGGGATACTCTATAGGAAGGAGGCTGATGTATTCCGCTAGGAAGGCATCATCAACCACTGTCCGTGGTACTACACTAGGAGACTGATGAAGACAATTGTTCAAGTGCTACCGCTGCTGAAGAAGCATGCTTCTGCCTAAAGAAGAAGCATATGCTACAAGGGTAATGTCACTGGACTTGCTCTAGGACCAGATATACCCTTACAAACCTTCCTTGCTAGATACATTGTTGTTGACGCGATCTTTCTATTTTGGGAAACATCCATTTTTTTTTGTTTCCGCTGCCTGTATCTACGCCCAATTTCCCTATAGTGGTATCAGAGCCATGCCAAATTTATGGTGTATCTAGGATTTAAATCAATATGATCGGATTTAGTTTTCATTCTTTTATTGCACACGATGCGAATATTAAAATGATTAATGAGCATATTCGGTTATATTCCACATACGACTCCACAAACTAAATATATATATGATATGATATATATGCAATTTACATGCGTCACCCTAAAATTGGTTTTAATGGTGGATGTGAATCATGGTTATGGCCAATAACCCTAAATATCCATGTGCATAGTTTTGGTTGTCTATTCCTATTATTACTCAGTCTACTTACCGAGCCTCTCTCTCCTTTCCAAATGTAAATTAATGCTCTTCTTACTATTTTCCCTTGAATTGAACTTGAGGTTTTCCCTTTTACAATGTAATAAGAAATAGGATAATTTTAATTTATATTTCATTGTGAGAAAAAGTTTTGCACAAGGTAAACTATACGAATGGTGAGACAAATCGATCGTCTCGAGGACCGAGGAGGCTAGATGATAGGAGGATGAACCAATCAACTGGTGCCCCAACTGATCGACTGGAGGTGTCCATATGCCACTTAGACTGAGAGACAGATGACCATTTTAAGAGCCCAACCAAGCAACTAGGAGGTGAGCTGACCAGTTCAAGAGTTTAACCAATCAACCTAGATTGGTTCGAGCACAGATCATCATCAACAATAGGTTGCATATGATGTAGACCTTAGGTGGTAGTAATTCCTTGTGCCTCCAAGAATTACATTAGTATGACCATAACCATCACTTGTGTGTTTTAATTATTGCATGTTATCATTTGTGGTTGTAGGATGTATATGATACGTACTGTAAGAATGTGGTGATTGGATATGTGTATGTATTTATAAATGAAATCCCTCCATATAATATTAAGTCTTAGATACTTTCCATAAGAATCACACATGAAAAGCTTGATCGACTAAGTGTAAGCACCACAAAGGTGGTGCGCCGTCTATCTCATGGAAGTGTGATGGTAATAATATGGGCCTACCAAGTAGGGTGCATCATTATCATGTTGGATTTTGGGTCAGGCTTAACTATGTGGTCTTAATGAGATTAAGCACCAGAGGCATGCTAATGACTATAACAATTAGTTGCGTATATCATATATCCAAGAATTGCATATGATGCAATTGGCAAAAGTTCCCTACCTTAATAGTTGACTATGGACGGTGGCGTTAGCCGGGTAATAGTTGAATTGTTTTGGATCTTGACTCATTAGAAGGTTGTATGCTGCAATCTTCTGAATTGATACATGAGGGTTATCAATTTGAAAAAAATAGTGGGAATAATAATTAATTAAAGGCCCAATTAATATGTTAACTTATAAAATCAATCAAATAAAAATGTTTTGAAAAATTACAAATTTCTTTGTAGAATCAAATGTCAAACACAAACACAAACACAAACACATTCTTATTGCAATCAGTACTTAAGAAGGAAAAAACTAAATGGGATTGACTTCCACATCTGGTTAAGGATTTTGAGAAGTGTTCTCAATCATGAGACAAATCTCTATGTCCCTGAAAGATCATAGCCAGAACACCCTTCTCCAAATGTGCCTAATACTGAAATGGGTGCTTTCTTAAAGCATGTAAATGATGCCATAGACATTGAACACATTATGCTATGTTGTATGAACTATGAGTTGCATGAACATCATGATAACATGGACATTCTTAAGACGGCAACACATCTTAAGAATCATGTAAAGCAAACAAGGTATATTGTCTCCAAAGCATTGTTTAAGTGCAAACTGAAAAAGGGAGGTCCAATAGAGCCCCATGTGCTCAATGCGATTGGGCATGTGGAGTGACTGGGATTTCTCTTAGGTTAAGAGTTAACCATGGATATGATTCTACAAATTGTTGCATGACTCATATAGTCAGTCTATCAAATGCTTGGCATGTTGATGCCAAAGTCAGAATGAGGAAGGACAAATCTGTGATGGTGATAAGTAGAAGTGAGTCCAAGGGAAAAGGCAAGGCTAAGAAGTGTTCTGAGCTAATCTTAATTCCAAATCTTCTACACTCAAGTTATGGAGAAGGGTAAGTGCAATGGAATTTTTCCTTTTCACTTTAAGGAACAAAGGAAGAAGAAAGAGATAAAAATCTCTACTTCAAGACCCAATAAGAAATAAGATAGAATTGTAAGGAGCAAGAGTTGCTACCACTATAGTTGGAAGCTGTCATTCATGGGCACATAATAGAATTAATGAATTTCTATTATGTACCTACCATTGATGAAAACATCACATGTCTTGCGTGACAAAAATTTTAAGTTGCATTTGAAAAGATGAGATCTTATGTGGCAATACCCTATTCCTTATATACTATACTTGATAGTTGTAGAGACAAATGTGTATGACACATATATTGAATGACTTGATGGCTCAAACAATGAATACCTATAGCATTGTCATCTAGAGCGCATAAATAAGAAATGCATTTATAGAATCCATATGATGGTTATCTAGACTCTTTTGGTTATTGAACTAATAAAGACATGACTATTTTATTTGTTGTGCAAAATGACAAAAGAATCTTCACCAGATGTAGTGAGAGAGCGACTACTCTATTAGGGCTCATACATACTGATGTATATAGACCTTTTAGAGTAAATGCTAAAGGTAGTTGCTAGTACCTCATTATATTTTTTGATGCTATTAGTTGATATGAAGTTTGTATTTAATAAAATACAAGTATGAATCTCTTAAAGTGTTGTAGGAGATCATAAATGAAGTACGTAACTAATTTGGTAAAAGTATTAAGATACTTCAATACGATCAATGTTGAAATATTTTAATCAAGAGTTTGAGTACCTTATGGGAGATCATGATAATCTATCACGATGAACTCCACCTAAAACACAATGATAGTGTATCAAAAAGAAAGAATCACACATTGTTAAGTCATGGTGTGATTATCAACAAAATCTAGCTGATCTTCCAATTTCTTTCGGGCACATGATTAACACAAAAAATGTAACGTATAAAACTAGTTCAAAAGACACCATATGAGATATGGCATGGGAGGTGTCTCGATATGTCTTTTATAGTGATTAGGTATGAATGCTTATATAAGAAAATAGTTTCTTGAAAATCATTGTCCACGAATCACATAAATGTTATTTTGTTAAAATACTACTCTTATCCCAATCTAGCAACAGAGTTGTTTGTTAATCTGGATAACTGTATTCCTGAAGATGAACTTAGTTATGAAGGAACTAGTGGGAGTAAAAGTAGAACTCAAAATGATTGAGATGAATAGGAAAACATTGAACCTAAAGAGGTACAGTAGGAACATAGAGAATCATAAGATGTTGTGCAATCTCAAGTTCCTTATGTAACACACAAACCTCATAGATCAAGTAGGACACTCCTTGAATTTGAAAGATTATGATGTATTATAACTAAAAGGGCAGTGAGTTGGTCATAAGATGATGAGCCAAAAACCTACTTAGAAAGATATTGGGGGAATTGGAACATGGGACATGGCTTGAGGCCATGAGATTAAAGATGGAGTCCATGTGAACCAACAAGGTATGACCTTGCTGGATCCACTTGAAGGGGTAAAACCCATAGGGTGCATTTGAGTCTTTGTAAGAAGACCCACATGGAAGGGTAAATTGGTTGCAAAGAGTTTCAAACTAGTTCAATTTGTTGAACATGGTGAAGTCTTTCACCAGTTACCATGGTTAAATCCATCTAGATCATGCTTGCTATTGCAGCTTAGTATGAATGTGAGATTTGACATATGGATGTTAAAACCACATTCCTTAATTGGAATAATTATTAGGATGTATATGTGACACAACCTAAAGGTTTTATAAATCCAATAATTCAAATGAAGTCTATAAGCTACAAATGTCAATCTATGGATTGAAGCAAGCATCTCAAAGATGGAATCTTCTATTTGACAAGACAATCAAAGAGTTTGACTTGAGTCAAAATGATATCTATGATTACAAAATATTTAGTGGGAGCATATTTATATTCACATAATGATGGGGAATAACGTCCTTATCATGCATATGTGTAAACCTGGCAAGGAAAGTACCTTCTATATGAAGGGTTTAGGTGAGGCATCCTATGTGATAGGGATTGAGATCTATAGAGATAGATCTGGAAAGCTTCTTGACCTCAGAAAGAGTACATACATAGGAAATATGCTGAAGGGTTCGACATGCAGAACTCTTTGAGAGAAAACTTGTCCATGTTCCATGGAATTAGTCTCTCTAGAGCCTAGTGTCCCAGTTCTTGTGAAGAACAAGAACATATGGATATATGCCATATGCGTTTGCAATTTGATCTGTTAATGAAATGTTATGTATTTATCCCATTATCTTGAATGTATTAGACATGATGTGAGAATAATCTCATATGTATTAGACATGATGAGAGGATATCCAATTATCTCATATTATTACCATAAAGAACATCCTTAAGTGCTTGATAAGCACTAAAAGGATTGATTTATTGGTTATGGTAATAAGGAAGAGTTGGGTGTAAAGGGTTACACTGATGCAAGATTCTGAAATGAAAAATAAATGATCACAATTTATGTTTATGAGAATCGTAAGCTAGAAAGGATCCGTGCTAATGACAGTTGTTTAAATCTATAAAGGAAGTCGAGTATCTCTATGTTATAAGAACAATAGAGGATACTATATGGATCAAGAAGTTCATATGGGTGAATTTGTGTGAGATTCCAACCATTGATGATGCAGTAGAAATATTGATGATATCAATGGAGTTACTAGTTAGGTTGGGAATCTCATATTGCATACTATGTAACTTCCATCTCATATGAGTAGTCATACAACAAAGAGATGTGAAACATGAAATATATATACTTGAAGCAAACGTTGCTAAACCTGCTATAAAAGTGCTTGCACAATAAAAGCATGATGGACATGTTAAGATCACTTAGAATATTATTTGTGGGTGATTGTCCCTAAGTGCAAGTGTGAGTCTGTTGGTCTGCATGCCCAGAGAGCCAACTATATGATGATTGGAATGTGGCATTAGATACCTAGTTTGATAATAATAAAGGTAATTCTATATATTATGTTTATCTCAGTCATGAGATGATGAAACATACATAATAGATGTCTAAAGAATGATGTTACTTGATGACATATGTCTTCAAGTACGTGACTTGAACAATGAGATCATACAGATGCTATGAGTACATACATTCTTGTTATTTACTATGGAAGCAAAATAGAAACCTGTAATACATAATACTAGGGTGTGTGTTGATCGATGACAAAATCTCATTAGTCATGATATGTGATATCAAGTCAAGAACATAGGTACCTGTTCGAGAATAGTGTATCGGGCAGACCCACCATGAGAGTGATACATGGAGACCTTGGTCTAGTAGTCAAAATCATCTCTCATAGTGATAGTGGTGATTGTGGTTCTTAGACCTAAAGTTAGTACATCATCACATGTCATTCGGTATACTTTGACATCATCCAACGTAACCCTAAATAATGATTGCCATAACGGTGATGATTGGGTAGCTGTGACACATGGGGACTGAGTGTGAGTGATGTAGATGGGATTTTTCCCTCCTACAAGAGTTTGATATCCATGCCTCTTGATAAACGAGACTGAGTAATGTATGGCCGCACCATGTGTTCAATATGTGATATGTAAAGTCACATGCTTCTCAGACAATCTGCTCTAGTTTAAGGAACATGGATTGAATGTTGAGAGGATGATGATTCCATGCCTCAAGCTCAATCCGGATATCAGAGATACTAGAGACAAAGAAACTATACAATCATCATAACACTAATCATGGATTGTGGGTTGAAATTATTCTCCAACTTTCCAAATTACTTGGGTAGAAATGATGTGTGACTATGAACCACACTTTGTTTGTGATGTCATAATTTGTTATGGACATTTGTTGCCAATGTAATTCTGGACCTATAGGATCACACACATATGATACACTTGGATTAAAGGATTATATTCATGAATGTTGTCTAATTTGATTAATAAAGGTTTTTAGGTATTCAATTAAACAATTGAGGTTCAAAATTGACTGAATGGACTCTGAACTGAATGGTTCAAGTTTTGAACCAATTGGTTTGAGTGTCAAGTCATTTGGAATCAATATTGGTTGAGATTTTCCTGAACTGGACAAGGGAAATGACCATTTCACTTGTGATACGACCGTCTCACAATGTGAAATGACTATTTCACTATGTGAGTTGACTGGTTCACCCTCTAGGTTGCCAGATTTAGTTGCCAATTCGATTGGAACAAGGACTGATGTTGATGTCATGTTTACCATTAATCAACCAATATGATTCAGAATAGGAAACCGCATTAACCGTCCGGTTCACTAAGTGAATATATTGTATCATGCACCAACTGACCAGTTGGGTGTGTGAACTGACCGGTTCGTCATTCGCAAGTTCTAAAAGATTCATGATTCTGGACCCTTCTACTCCTACACAGACTGGGAACCCATACCCTAACCCCTCCTATAAATAGAGGGGTACTGGGGACTTCCCAACACACACAATTGAGAATCAGTTGCTCTGTTAATTGTTGTCCTCTCTAGTTGTGGTAACCAATAGAGAGTTTGATCAACTCCTACCTATTAAAGGGAGGGGTAGTGAGAGAGAGAACAAATAGGAACGATTGTGGGAGAGCATGTCGACAACTAGTACGCTGACAGAAGGGGACAACTTATTCCCGTTGGCCCTGGTAGCACAACTTGGAGTTCCTGACGGTCCACGTTGACTACTCAAGAGGTGGGAGGCCTTTGTCTTCTGCTAGGAGGGAATCATCAACCGCTGTCCATGGTGCTACACTAGAAGAATAACGAAGATGACTATTTGAGTGCTTGATCAGCCTCGAGAGGGCGGTCAAACTTTTAATTCATAACCCAAAACCTCCAAGAACGCCCACAACATTATTCCGGGGTCAAATTAGATATACGGGGTCAAATATAGGGACGTGGGGATGTTTAGGATGTTTAAGATCTTGCTCTTAAGTCAGATAAGCCAATATGATAGTCGATAAAAGTATGGAGATAGAGCTAGTCTAGTAGATTGTTATGAATAAAACAAAACAAAGAAAAGAAAAGAAAACAAACTCTGTAGGATTCTACTAATCAGAGAGAAGGAGCTCCTGGATATGTAACCACAGGTTGGGTAGTCTATGCACCCATTCTCAGGCATAGACAACCCTCGAACACCTGAGCAAGCAACCTACATCCATACATGGTACATACTATGGTGTCTGTTCCTGTGGGGTCATCCCACTCGCCTTCACGTAGCGTGACTAAAACCCATCGATAATATGAAACCTCTCTCAAGGATGACAAATCAACATCCTAGAACATTCTAGATACCCTCTCAGATCTAGAACATTCTGAGATGTTAGGAACAGATGTGATCCACGTAGAACCAAGTAGTGGGCTCAGCCCGATTCTATGATCCTGCACAAATCAACTTGAACCGTCCTCCTTTCAGATTCTGATCCAAACTATCTTCTCTTGTCTATTCGTATAACAAATCTGTCGATATAGGCAGAAATATCTGTTCAAGCAAGAAAGAGATCAACCAAACCAGCACTCATAACCAGAAAGAGGAGATAGAATATAAAACATATCAGATCTGAAATAAAACTACTTACTTAAGGTAAAAGTACATAAACATGCCCAAAATGGGCTACATAGCCAAGAAGGAGCTCAACTAGCCATGGACAAGCATAGTTGGCACCAAACAAAGATGGAAGAACATCATTTGTACAGAAATAAAGGAAAATAATAGAAGAAATGAGAAGAAGAAGAGATTTAGCCTGTATAGAAGAGGTGGCTCTCGCTCCTTAGCCTCCACATAGGCCGGATCTCGTCCCTTAGGTCATCCTCCTTGATCTTCTGGACTCCTCGGCCTCCTTTATCTCTAGACCCGCCCCCGAACAGTAGCTTGGTGTGTGGATGGAGGTGGAAAATGGTAGTGGATGATAGGAAATGGGCGGAAATGGGTGGATGATGGTGGAAAATGGTGGACGATGGAAGCACGATAAAGAGATGAGCGTAGGGTGAGCACTTCGGCCTTCTCAGACCTCTGGACCCTCCCACGGAGCTCTGGGAACCTCCAAATCTCAGAACCACAAAGTAGAACTGCCAAAATTTGGAACCCCCTTTCAGGTGGAGAGTGGCAGGTATTTATAGGTGAAATGGTCGAGGTGTTGATCCAAGTCACGGTCCTGCTCACCGCGGTCGCAGTCGTGCCATGTTCGCACTGGATCCTATGACTGCGGTCCACTCCGCGGTCGTGGTGGATCCTGCGGTCGCAGTCCACTCCACGGTCACGGTGGTGGTGTTGCCTTCTCGACCGCGGTCATGGTAGATGGAAGCCTAGCTGTTGTAAAAACCATGTGTTGGGGAGAAATCTTGGAGAATAGATGTTTTCTCAGGTTCATCACCTACAAGTACCAAAATAGGATAGTTGAGCGACTTTACTATGAAATGATATAAATTACTAAAAGATAAGAATCTAAGATTATTTTGGGCATATTAAGGATAAAATGACACAAAACCATAAATAAATGCTTAACATAGATGACTTAATTTGGGTGTTATCAACCACCCCAAGCTTAAACCCTTGCTTGTCCTCAATCAAGTATGTGCTCAAAGAACACAAAGATAACATCCAAATTAAGCTTGGAAATAAATGATAAGGTTAAGAAAAATAGTTTAAAGCATTAATTCTCTTGACCCATGTCATTTCATAACAAACCCCTACCAATCGATAAGATCAAAGAATGTCCAGGAAAGATTAAGAGAATTCACTACAACACGTCAATACTCATGAGGGTTTGAATCATAATTATAAAAGGTGATCATAAGGGTGATGAACAATGATCCGTCATCATGTATTCATGTAGACCAATCGGGAACAACACGCCTCCCACTTATTCAGGTCCTAAGAAGCAATAAAAGCAAAAAGACTCTAATGACTTCTGAGGATCCCGATCTGTGTCAGGTTGGTCCATGTAACGAGTAATAGTTTCTACAGTCCAAGCTAGTTGGCCCAAAGTAGTGAGACGAACTCCTCGTACTGTGCTCAAACCAACCCTACTACTGGGATGATCTCATAGGTCTCCTAGGGGTTCCTAGTGACTCTCTAATGAGCCTTAAGGTGGCATTACCAGGCACGACATACCCACGTTCATAAGAATAGTCATACACCGGCTGGGCACCATCCTCAACTCTCCTAAAAGAGAAAACAATGCTCATTTATTCATTCTCATGCTTTTATTCTCTGCATTCTATTTTTATAGGCTTGGGTGAGAACTATTTTGATATTTTTGGGATTTTTGTGGGTTGCTAAGCCTCTTTTGCAAATTTTTAATTTTTCATCTTTTTGACTCAATCTAAAGTGAGAGGGTGCGCATACCATCAAGGAAAAACATGTAAACTTGATTATAGCTAAAAACCCATCATTATCTGCTTGAGACCTGTGTGAAAAGATATCAATTATGATTCAAGGATCCATAGAATAGAGGCAAGTTTGTGAAAGATGCAACTTGTAGTTTTAATCAAACTCTAGCTCTTTCCAACAGTCCTATATCCTGGATTTGTCATTCACAACATAGATCAAGGGAATAATGTTTTAAGCTATGAAAAAGGTACGTAACCTTAGATTTTATCACCAAACTTAAGGAAAGAGTCAATGAGCTGGTCAAGAGAAAGATCAAGAAGTTTAAGATGAAAATTGTGCAATTAGGCATAAAGATAAGCATTTAGTTCTAAGAATTGCATCACATAGACTTAATTGCAAAGCTACAAATTACAAAACAAAGTCTTACAAAGCTAAAAATTTATGCTAAATGCAAGGAACATAGAAGATAAGCATGCATGCATGCAATGAAAGATATAAAACGGAAAAGCAGAAGATAGATGGTGGTACACCTTGCCACCACCCCAAGTGTAAGGAATGGGACCCTAGAGGGGGGATCCACTCCCTACTGAAAAAAATTGAAGAATAAAACATCCATTCCAAACACACTCAAAGGTATGCTGGAATAGGTGCAAAATTTTCAAACTTCAATAAATGGTATCAAAACAACCAAAGTGTAGCAGCGGAATAAAAATAATGACTATATTCAATTTTCATAAAATATTACAAGAGTACATCATAATATCACATAAGGGTTTACTTGTATGATACAACATAAGGATCTAAGTAGAGGGAAATCTAAACTACTTCAAATATGTCTCCAAGCAACTTATCCAAGAGCTAGGTCCATGTTAGAAGCTATGTTCTCCTTGGTCATGCTCAACACCTCGATCTAAACCTGGGTGGTTGGGAAACCAGCAAAAGGGAAAGAAAAAGAAAGTATGTGTCAAAAATTATGAATAGGATATCAAGGAAAAGAAAGTATGTGTCAAAAAATATGAATATGATATCAAGGAAAAGAAAACATGTAAATAAAGACTAGTTTTCATCATAAGATGAAGATTTCAAGAGTATGAGGCTATTTTTAAATAAATGCTTGCCATAAACAAAATATAATAAAAGGGTTGCATGTATGATAATTATGACTACCTTAACTAAGTACGGTTGAGGCACCTACCGGACCTCAACCTATAGTGAGGGGAGAATTAATACATTCCCAGTCACCTACACATATTTTTATGGGGGAGAATAAGACATTCCCTAGGGCAAATTAATACATGCCCCATCTATGGGTGGTTATACACAAGTACCACTATTATAGCTAAATAGTCCATCAAATCAACATGCTAGAAAAGAATTCATGGAAAGTAAAAGCAACATATCAATTAGAATATGGCAGTGGGGTACAAGACCCAAGAAAAAGAATATCATTACTGATTTTAGGAAATTTAACAAAAGAATCATGAATAGAGGAAATAGGGTTCATATAGTGCCTCATTAGGGAATATACAGTTTTTTTGCAAATATCCCAACTTAGGGTGTAAGAATGCACATACCTCTCTTGTTGATATCAATTAATAAGTTTCACCACTTTAATTGAGTCCAAGTTCCGCTTTGCCTATTTTCAATGTAATAACATGTATTAGAGTACAAAATGCACATTAATGTATAGAAACCCTAATTTTAGAACTTTTCATCAAAAATCAGATTTAGATTTTGAAAATATAACCAATGAACTTATTAGGTTCTCCTGATCAAGAAAACATTTTTTATATTAATTTTGGAGTTATGATGATTAAGATGTACTTTTGATGGATTTTATGCATTAAATTCATTTTACAAAAATCACCCCTCGTCTAACCATGAAATCAGACCTTTAAAATATTTTTATTAGTTAGATATTAATTTTCCAATTCCAAAACATATTTATTTGTCAAATTTGGATAAGCGGATTAGAAGATATGAATTTTTCAATACTGATCAATAGGAAATTGCCACATCATCAAACTGATCGAGATAATTGAAGATAGAGGGAGAGGGAGAGGGAGAGAACAACAATTGACCCAAGATCAGGTTTGAATCTACATAGGTAACCAAACTATAGCTTCTATAGAAGGTAAAATAGTAAGAAACCAAAACCCTAGAAGAACATGGTAAAAAGAGATGGAGACCGTCGATTTTAAACACAGAAGCATGAGTTTTAAGCATGTAGTAAGCAATATATGAGTAGGGGGTTAGGAAAACTCACCTCTAGGAAGGTAAGAAGGTCCAAATAGAAAGGATCCTAAGATTATAAGGTCTGTTTGCTCCAACCCAAGCTCCTTTCTTGAGAAAAGATCACCTTCTCCACTTTAGTGGTGCAAACCCTAGCTAAAGAGCATGGGGATGAGATGTTTTAGGGCCCTAGGTGGAGTTTTACCATGGAAGGTCATGGCTCTGACCTGGAAGAAGATGTGAGGAAGAATAAAAGCATGAAAATAAGGAAGGAAAGGAGGCTACTTACTAGTTTTGGTTGAAATCACCAAGGAGGAGCTTAAGAGATCCAAATAGAGAAATTTGGAACCCTACGAGCCTTCTTCACCAAGGTAGGCACCCTCTTTTACCTTGGGACAGCAACTTCATGGCCAAACATAGAAAGAATGATGCTCTAATTTGGGGAAAGGGAAGGAGAGGATTGATTCTTATATTGGGAGGTGGGATGGGGTAGGCATGGCTTTATAAAGAAGGGGGCAAGCATGAGGTGTCTATGGGACTTTCCATATGTCCTTATGCTAAGGCTTCATGGCCATGCAAGAGGACAAATCACAGAGACTTATTGTATATACAAGGTCAGTCCTAAAAGCCCATGGAGACTTCTAGACCATCCCCACCGTCCTCCAATCAAAGAAATAACCCCATTGGTTGATAACATTTAAGGATAAGCTCATTTATAAAGAGGGTAATCCCTATAATGCCCTTAGAAAGTAACACCTTCAAAACAAGGTGCAACTAGGTTCCCCATGGTTTAAAAACTCTAGACTGGTAAGGGAATATATAAGGATTATAATGCATGTGACAATTTTCAAAGTAAACCTCCCAATTGGGTAAATTGTAGAAAAGTCCATAATGTACCTAAAATTGCATAACTTGCACAAACAACATCCAAATTGGACAAAACTTCATCCACAAGTTATCTTTGATGTATTGAATATGAATTTGCCATTATTTCCATATTTTGAAGTTATATAATCACATTATTCATTAGTTATTCCTTTTACTCATTTTCTCTCTCCTAAACTTATCCTAATATTTCACGGTTGTCCAAATTAGATGAAATTTGACATATAGATTTCAATTTTGAAGTTTGTTTCCACTTTTGAGACTTATTTTTATGAGATATATCATATGGTACATTAACAACCCTTTATCTAAATTATTCATCCAATTAAGTTTCTTATCTTCATATAACCACCAAAATGAGTTATGTGGCATATTTTATGTATCCATTATAAACCTAAGATTAATTTTAGAACATTAGGTTACATTGAGGTGATCTATACACACATTTGCACATTAGGGTTATACTAAACATCTATTTAGGTCTAACCTTCAACCTTATTTGGCTAAGTCCAAAATGTTAACTTCCAGGGTACGATCTGAGATCTAGTATGTTATAGCACACCACCCCTTAAAGGGATTTCACCCTCAAAATCAAAACATCCACATATAAGAAAACAAATTATTCACCACCCCTTAAAGGATTCATCTTATTAAGTCAAAACTATTCTTTAGCTACAAAATGTTCAACTACACTTCCTTACATCCAACTACATAAGCATCATGTAAAAAAAAAGAAAAATAACTTATAAAGACTAACTATGAACTATGGGTTAACTTGCTCTTATTCATCCTCAAACAAGTCTGTACAGTTGGGAGAGTAGGTCAACATATTAGGGTCCCTAAAGATAAATCATATAGATGTCTAAGGTTACTATTGCCTAAAAACATGCTATTTTGGACAATTCATATGAGTTCAGGCCAGACCAATATCATATGGATTCGGGAGTCCTTGTAAACCAAGCTAGTGGTGCAGAGGAAAATCTTTCCAGCCCCTGAACCCGAATCCTTTCTAGATACCTTTGCTTTCAACTTCATGTCCTAATAGCGGTCTAAAGGCCAAGCTAAACAATCTCAAGTTACTATGGTTACTTATGCATCTTTTAGTTATAAGTATTTTAGGGATATATTCATCATTTTTCTAATGTGAAACTATAGGATCCTAAATCAACCCTTCATCATCTATTGATCAACTCTAGAGCAAACATGTCACTTAAAGGTAAGGAAAGCATTCTAACTAGGGAGACAAAATTGAAATAGTCAGATTCCAACTACCATGGGCTCTGATACCATGTTGTAAGGAGTGGAACCCCAGAAGGGGATCCACTCCCTACTAAAAAAATTGAAGAATAAAACATCCATTCCAAACACACTCAAATGTATGCTGGAATAGGTGTAAAATTTTCAAACTTCAATAAATGGTATTCAAAACTATCAAAGTGTAGCAACAGAATAAAAATATTGACTATATTCAATTTTCACAAAAGATTACAAGAGTACATCATAATATCCCATAAGGGTTTACATGTATGATACAACTTAAGGATCTAAGTAGAGGGAAATGTAAACTACTTCAAATATGTCTCCAAGTAACATCTCCAAGAGCTAGGTCCATGTTGGAAGCTATGTTCTGCTTGGTCATGTTCAACACCTCGATCTAAACCTGGGTGGTTGGGAAAACACCCAAAAAAAGGGAAAGGAAAAGAAAGTATGTGTCAAAAAATATGAATAGGATATCAAGGAAAAGAAAACATGTATATAAAGGCTAGTTTTCATCATAAGATGAAGATTTCAAGAGTATGAGGCTATTTTTAAATAGATGCTTGCCATAAATAAAATATAATAAAAGGGTTGCATGTATGATAATTATGACTACCTTAACTAAGTAGGGTTGAGGCACCTATTGGACCACAACCTATAGGTGAGGGGAGAATTAATACATTCCCAGTCACCTACACATATTTTTATGGGGGAGAATAAGACATTCCCTAGGGTGAATTAATACATGCCCTATCTATGGGTGGTTGTACATAAGTACCACTACTATAGATAAATAGTCTATGAAATCAACATGCTAGAAAATAATTCATGGAAACTAAAAGCATCATATAAATTAGAATATGACAGTGGGGTACAAGACCCAAGAAAAATAATATCATTACTGATTTTGAGGCAATTTAACAAAAGAATCATGAACAGAGGAAATAGGGTTCATATAGTGCCTCATTAGGGAATATACGATTTGGCTTGCAAATATACCATCTTAGGGTATAAGAATGCACATACCTCTCTTATTGATATCAATTAATAAGTTCCACCACTTTAATTGAGTCCAAGTTCCACTTTGCCTATTTTCAATGTATTAACATGTATTAGAGTACAAAATGCACATTAATGTATAGAAACCCTAATTTTAGAACTTTGTTTTAATAAAAAATCAGATTTAGATTTTGAAAATATCACCAATGAACTTATTAGATTCTCCTGATCAAGAAAATATATTTTAATGTTAATTTTGGAGTTATGATGATTAAGATGTACTTTTTATGAATTTTATGCATTAGATTCATTTTACAAAAATCACCCCTCGTCAAACCATGAAATCATACCTTGAAAATATTTTTATTAGATACAGATGAATTTTCCAATTCCAAAACATATTTATTTGTCAAATTTGGATAAGCGGATTAGAAGATATGAAGTTTTCAGTACTGACCAATAGGAAATTGCCACATCATCAAACCGATCAAGATAATTGAAGAGAGAGGGAGAGAGAGAAAACAACATTTGATACAATATCAGGTTTGAAGTTGCATAGGTAACCAAACTATAGCTTCTAGAGAAGGTAAAACAACAAGAAACCAAAACCCTAGAAGAACATGGTAAAAAGAGATGGAGATCATCGATTTTAAACATTGAAGCATGAGTTTTAAGCATGTAGTAAGAAATATATGAGAAGGGGGTTAGAAAAACTCACCTCTAGGAAGGTAATAAGGTCCAAATAGAAAGGATCCTAAGATTATAAGGTCTGGTTGCTCCAAGCCAAGCTCCTTTCTTGAGCAAAGATCACATTCTCCACTTTAGAGGTACAAACCCTAGCAAAAGAGCATGGAGATGAGATGTTTTAGGGCTCTAGGTGGAGTTTTACCATGGAAGGTCATGGTTATGACCTGGAAGAAGGTGTGAGGAGGAATAAAATCATGAAAATAAGGAAGGAAAGGAGGATACTTACTAGTTTTGGTCAAAATCACCAAGGAGGAGCTTAAGAAATTCTAAATCGAGAAATTTGGAATCCTAGGAGCCTTCTTCACCAAGGTAGGCACCCTCTTTTATCTTGGGACAACAACTTCATGGCACAACATATAAGGAATGGTGCTATAATATGGGGAAAAAATAAGGAGAGGATTGCTTCTTAGATTGGGAGGTGGGAAGGGTTAAGCATGGCTTTATAAAGAAGGGGGCAAACATGAGGTGTTTATGGGACTTTCCATGTGTCCTTAGGCTAAGGCTTCATGGCCATGCAAGAGGACAGCTCATAGAGACTTCTTGTATATTCAAGGTCGGTCCTAAAAGTCCATGGAGACTTCTAGGCCATCCCTACCATCCTCCAATCAAAGAAATAACCCATTGGTTGATAGCTTTTAAAGATAAGCTCATTTATAAAGAGGGTAATCCCTATAACGCCCTTAGAAAGTAACACCTTCAAACCAAGGTGCAAGTAGGTGCCCCATGGTTAAAAAACTCGAGAATGGTAAGGGAATATATACGAATTATAATGCATGTGACAATTTGCAACGAAAACCTCCCAATTGGGTAAATTGCAGAAAAGTCTAGAATATACCTAAAATTGCACTACTTGCACTAACAACATCCAAATTGGACCAAACTTCATCCACAAGTTATATTTGATGTGTTGAATATTAATTTGCCATTACTTCCATATTTTGAAGTTATATAATAACATTATTCACTACTTATGCCTTTTACTCATTTTCTCTCTCCTAAACTTATCCTAATATTTCAAGGTTGTCCAAATTAGATGAAATTTGACATGTAGATTTTGAATTCGAAGTTTGTTTCCACTTTTGAGACTTCTTTTTATGAGATATGTCATATGGCCCATTAACGACCCATTATCTAAATTATTCATCCAATCAAGTTTCTTATCTTCATATAACCACCAAAATGAGTTATGTGGCATATTTTATGTATCCATTATAAACCTAAGATTAATGTTAGAACATTAGGTTACATTAAGGTGATATATACACACATTATCTCATTGGGGTAATAGTAAACATATATTTAGGTCTAACCTTCAACCTTGTTTGGCTTAGTCTAAAATGTCAACTTCTAGGGCAGGGTCCGAGATCTAGTATGTTACACCAAGCTTAAAATTTTTGCTCATCCTCGAGCAAATCTCAAGCTCTGGATGGTGCAGAAAATAGCTGCTACTGGTAGTCATTGTTTATATACTGGTTGAGATCATCGATGCTGCCTGGTGGATTCTCATAGTCCTGGTGTATTCCTTGTTGAAAGTGGAATGACTGTCCAAAGTCCTAGGTCAGCTGATACAAAGGTTGGTGAGGTTGCTGAAATGGTTGTTGAAAAGTTGGTGGAGGTGGTGGAGGGAAGGCTATGTCGAACTTTTGTCTAAGGTACTACACATCCTTCTCCAGCGTAGAACACTGTCTTCCGGATTCATCCCTAATTTTTTTCATAAACTCATATAGGTTCCCCGAGTTGAGATTTGGGGCGTATTGCTCTGACTGAGGGGGCTGCTGGTAATATGCTATAGGCATCTCTATGTAGGCCCCTCCTCGATATGGTATGTCATGGAAGGTTGCCCCTATCTGCTGTTCGACCTCTTGAGTTTCTGGTACTGGTGGTGTTGAAGTAGATGCTCCTGCAGTTCCACCCGCTTGACGAATGTTTCCCTGGGCATCCAATAGAGAAACATCCACGAGTGTTGTCCGACATGAAAACTCTGCATTTGTTGGCAGTAGTACTCTATGTTTGCTGTAACCAAAGATATAAAGGTATCATGTACTACACTTCTCGATTACCGCTGCGCGAATCAAGTGCTTTAAGTCCAACCTAGACCACTTAGCCCTTTCCTACATAAATTCCAGGTGTCCATCTCCAATTCCAAGATGACGCGCTATGAAGGTGATAATGCCTGCCATCAACATGAATTGGACCTACTTCTTGAAAGAGTTGTGAAAGTGGCAGATGATGAAGTTCCCCACATTCACTTTTCTTCCTATTGTTGCACACCAAAAATGTAGAGGTTTGCTGAACTGAGCACCCCTTAACTATCTTGGTTTTCCAAGATGTAGTTCACAATCACCCGATGCAGATAACGAAGTGCCAGTTGTGGATGTGCAAAGCCTTGACGCTTCTAGCAACATATTTATCTTCCCCTGTAAGCATATTTCATGCTTGAGTAGTGTTAAAGTTGCGGTCCCCTGTCTCCAATCGGCCCCTGAACATCTCAGAGTAGTCCTCAGAAGAGCGTGACAACCAGCTATTGAGGTGATCTTGAGTGACATCACGGGTCTGGTTTAGGAGGCAAAAATGCATGACAATGTGCTGGTGGTCCTTTGGGATCTCGAGCGTAGCATAAAACTCATAGGTTAGTCTATGATAAACATTGTACTGCGTATATACTAGGACGTCTAGGCCAACAACTACAAGATACCTATTGACTTGTGCCTGTATCCTGAGCCTAATGAGTGTTATAGGGTCGGCATATCTTGGGCCTACAAGTCAGCGCCTGTCTTTAATTAAAACATCAAATTGTAGCTTTTGCTTCATACTTCTGAATAGGGGAAAAGGGAGGGATCTCTGGCTAACACCTTCAGAAGTGGGGTGGCGTCTGCTCCCCTGAACTAAATCACACGATGAAGTTGACCAGCATAAAGACGTCGGCCGTTCTGCTGACTATTGTCACTGGTCCCCTACAGATGAGGCTCTATGAAATACTGACATGCTCTCCATCATGATGAAGTTGACCGACATAAAGACGTTGACCATTCTGCTGACTGTCATTGCTGGTCCCCTACAGATGAGGCTCTATGAAACACTGACAGGCTCTCATGATGGCCCATCGAAGTATGGAGCTCAACGTTGCAGTGTGCTCTCGACCTTCTCTCACTGGAGACTTCTTGTAACGAATCACCACTGTAGGTGTCCATCGGAGTGGCAGACATGTGGTGGTAGTTTGAATCGGTCTCCTGCGACCCGAACCCTATTGAAGCGGAAAACATAGTCTCATCTTCATACATCGAGTTCGTGGTTCACATGGCGCAGTGTGGATATCAGCTCCCATGCTCTGATAGTGACGAGGAGATTCCTTCCCCTTTCCTTAGCGACACAGTCTTCTTGAGCTTCTTAAAGCTATTTCTCATTGCGCCCATGGTGCCAATTTTCTAATGCTGGTCTGGTCGGCGCGATCGTGGTGACGGTTGGCACTGTCGCGCCAAGACACTTCAACCTCGACCGTGATGCTTACAGCGACTACTAAGGTGGCCTCGACCACCGCGACTGAGATGACCATGACTGGGGGTGACCGTGATCGTGGTAACCACGACTGAGATGACTGCGACCGAGGTGACCGTGACCAGGGCAACCATGATCGTGGCTTATACCCTGGCTATGATCGCAGTCATGGGATCCGATACAGTCGGGCGTAGACAGTCGAGGCGCTGGAGTAGCGGCTTGTGGTCATGAGTGGAGGAGGGGGTTTTGGGGCAGTTGTTACTGTAGTTGCCTTTGTGCCTACTTCAATCATGCTAGCCAGCGATGGAAGAGGGAAAAAGGCTGAGGGCAGCGTGGAAGAGCGGAGAACTCGGGCGGCGGGTTTTCGGGAAGAATGACTCGACCCAGGGGTATTTATAGGTCGGGTGCATCATCTCGCACAGTGCCCAAAATTGCTAGCATAGTGCCTAGATTGTAGAAAAATTGGGAAAGGCACACAAAAACCTAGTAAAAAATGAAGGGTCAATAAAAAAGATGGAATATTAGGTCAAAAGTGCTATAGTCAGTCAAAAAGGCGAAGACAAACTGACATACTAGTCAGTCAAGCCGACCCAGGTCCTGCATAGGGAGGCCTGAAATCGTTGGTGCGGAGACCCATGATCGCAGTTGCGGTCGAGGTAAGCCCACGGTCGTGGTCTCACGACCGGCCGTAGTCACGGTCTAGGCTTGTCAGACCGCGGTCCTTCCACTTCCAAGCGAAAAAAATCTAATTAAATACTTTTCAGCGCCATGAGCAGATAAAATGAGGGTGGAAGGTGTTGAAAATAGCTTCAGAATCAAACACCATGGGAGAGCAACAAGATATATCAAATAAATTCTTATAAAAAGATAGACCAAAAGCAATTGCCAGGGTGAAAAAGGAGGAAATGTAGGAATAAAAGAGTAAAAGAAATTAGATTATGCAAAGGAAACTAAATTTGAACATTTAGAGGAAAGGTAAAACTTGAATTGACTTTATTATGCAAAATTTTAAAATTTAAAATTAAAGAGAAATCATATAGGTAATAGGGGGTGGCTGCCCTACAACTTCTACACTTGGATCCCAAATCCGTAGTTTTAGGGTCCATGTTACTTGTGTCTCATTGATCGGACCCACCATGTAGGAGCAGAATAGGCAAAGAGGTGGGCCCTTCTGAGTCTAGAGAAGAGGAATAGAATTCCTGACTTGGTGAAGTCATCTCTGTGCTGGGATATACTTGAAATGTTCTTAAATGAATTCTTTGATAGAACATCCTCAAGGTACCCATCGATGTATGAATCTAAATAGGAAGGACCCAAGATGTCGATACAAGATGAAATAGATGGAGAGGTTGAAAGTCTTTTAGAGGGATCCTCTCTTCTCTCTCCTCCCCTGAACTTTAGGTTGGATGCTTAGATAAACCTTTGTGTACAGTCTGGGTCATCCAATCATTATCCGAACAAGAAGTATCCCCAGGTAAATCTATTTGTGGTTCTACCACCCCAAGCTTATCACATTCTATGGGGTCTGGGGTGTCTTCATGTTCATCAACCATGTTGTAGTGGATGGTCCATCCTGCTCCCTTGACATCAACTCTTACTTGAAAAGGAATTGTGGACAATGTCGGCTCATGCTGGTCCAGTTCGTCATCATCAATATTCTCGCTCCACTGAGATTAATTGTCATCATCACTTTCGTCAAACAAATTGTTCCAAACCATGAATGGTTGACTGCTCAAAGTGAAGTGACAAGTCTCAATATGAGACGTATCACTCTGGTCTGGATTAACGTTTGATTCAGGTTCTTCAAATTGTCCTTCATGTTGTGAGGTTGTTTAATTACCCTGATCATCATCATCATAGAACCATTCATGCATGTGGGTTGTATCTTCTAATGGTTGATAAACTAAATCATCTAGATAGAATGAAGGGCTTCCCCAGGTGGGTTGGTCTTCACAAAAAAAACTGGGTGAATCTAGTTGATGGTCTGAATAGGCTAGTGAATCATGCTCCAATTCAGGCCCAATGGAGTGGTCCTGGGGATTGTAATCTTCATGGTTGTGTGATGGCATTTGTGATTAAACGGTAAACAAATCAATGAGCTCTTGAAGGCTCCTGCTCTGCTCAACATCCTTTTCATGAAGTTGTTGGACTTGAACAACAATGCTTTCAAGATTCATTGATTCTACCATGCACTTATGTTAGAAATTCATTGTATCAGACTGATGCACTTGGACGAATGCTTGAATGCTTGTTCAACAGTTTGAAGTATACTTCTACTGCGGTCTGCGATCTCAGTGGCTACTTAGAGCTGATGATCTTGCTTTTCTAGTAGCTTCTGGAGTGGATCGACATGTTCTTGGAGATGAGGAGCTAAGTGCTTTGAGCTAGCTCCACTGCCCTAATCAACTCTTGGTCCCACGTCAATGTGAAAGTCAAGGGTAGATCTGCCATCTCCTTTGTTGGAATTTCAACATATGATGATAGTGAGGCAAGTATAGATTGACTAGCTATAGAGCGTGTCCTTCAACTATTTTCCAATAGTCGGCACTATGGAAAAACTTAGGAGGACAGGTGGACTACATAACTTGTCTTTCTGAAGTAAGATCCATGGCTGAAAGTGTATAAGAAAAAGGAAGGCTATTAAGTATATATGAACAAGTTTGTGTGGAAAAAAAGAAAACTATGCATATATATACACTTAAGGATGACAGAACAAAATCTTTGGGCGTGAAAACGTGGAAAACCATGTCCCCAGAATTGACACCAAAAGTTGATCGGCCTCGAGAGGGCAGTCGGACTTTTAATTCATAACTCAAAACCTCCAAGAACCCCTGCAACTTTAGTACGGGGTCAAATTAGATATATGGGGTCAAACACAGGGACGTGGGGACGTTTAGGACGCTTAATATCTCACTCTTCAGTCTGATAAGCCAATCCGATAGTTGATAAAAGTATGAAGCTAGAGCTAGTCTAGCATATTGTCACGAAATAAAACAAAACAAAGAAAAGAAAACAAAATAGAGTCCATGGAATTCTACTAATCAGAAAGAAGGATCTCTTGGCTATGTAACCATAGATTGGGCATTCTATGCACCCATTCTCAGGTGTAGACAACCCTAGAATACCCGAGAAAGCAACCAACATCCATACATGGTATGTACTGTGGTGTCTATTCATGTGGGGTCATCCCACTCGCCTTCACATAGCGTGACTAAAACCCATCGATAATATGAAACCTCTCTCAAGGATGACAAATCAACATCCTAGAACACTCTAGATACCCTCTCAGGTCTAGAACATTATGAGATGTTAGGAACAGATGTGATCCATGCAGAACCAAGTAGTGGGCTCAGCCCGATTCTAAGATCCTGCACAGATCACCTTGAACCATCCTCCTTTCAGATTCTGATCCAAACTATCTTCTCTTGTCTATTCCTACAATGAATCTGTCGATATAGGCAGAAATATCAGTTCAAGCAAGAAAGAGATCAACCAAACCAACACTCATAACCAAAAAGAGGAGATAGAATATAAAACATACTAGATCTAAAATAAAACTACTTACTTAAGGTAAAAGTACATAAACATGCCCAAAATGGGCTACATAGACAAGAAGGAGTTCAACTAGCCATGGACAAGCATAGTTGGCACCGAACAAAGATGGAAGAACATCATTTGTATAGAAACAAAGAGAACAGTAGAAGAAAGGAGAAGAAAAAGAGATTTAGCCCATAGAGGAGAGGTGGCTCTCGCTCCTTAGCCTCCGCATAGGCCAAATCTCATCCCTTGGGTCGTCCTCATTGATCTTTTGGACTCCTTGGCCTCCTTTATCTCTAGATCCACCCCGAACAACAACTTGGTGAGTGGATGGAGGTGAGAAATGGTAGTGGATGATAGGAAATGGGCAGAAATGGGTGGATGATGGTTGAAAATGGTGGAGGATGGAAACATGTTGAAGAGACAGGCGTAGGGTGAGTACTTAAGCCTTCTCAGACCTCTGTACCCTCCCACGGGGCTCTGGGAACCTCCAAATGTCAGAACCACCAGGTGGAACTGCCAAAATTTAGAACCCCCTTTTAGGTGGAGAGGGGTGGGTATTTATAGGCAAAATGGTCGAGGTGTTGATCAAGGTCGCGGTCTTGCTCACCATGGTCATGGTTGTGCCACAGTTGTAGTGGATCCCATGGTCGTGGTGGATCCTACGGTCGCGGTGGTGGTGTTGCCTTCTCGACCGCAGTCGTGGCAGATGGAAGCCTAGCTATTGCAAAAACCATGTGTTGGGAAGAAATCTCGGAGAATAGATGTTTTCTAAGTTCGGTGCCTACAAGTCACAAAATAGGCTAGTTGAGCGAATTTATCTATGAAAAATATAAATTACTAAAAGATAAGAATCTAGGGTTATTTTGGGCATATTAAGGCTATAATGACACAAAACCATAAATAAATGCTTAATATAGATGCCTAAACTTGGGTGTTATCAGTGCTACTACTGCTGAAGGAGCATGGTGCCACTGAAGAAGCATGCTGCTACCTGAAGAAGAATCATCTTCTGCAAGGGTGATGTCACTGGACTTGCTCCAGGACCAGGTTTAACCTTGCAAACCTTCCTTCCTAGATACATTGTTATTGACACAATATTGCTATTTTGGGAAATGAGCATTTAATTTTTTTGTTTCTGCTGCATATATCTACACCTAATTTCTCTACAATTGGTACACTAATTTCACCTAACTTGGCCGCACCATTCAAAATTCTAGATTGTCTTAAATTGCAGTGCATGTGTTCGATTTTTCTTCTACCAATCATAAATCCATTGGATTCTAATGTATTTATCCAAACTTGAACTTTATCATTAAATATTTCTTTTCTTTCATTAGTCAATACAATATTATTAGAAAATAACATGCAACAAGGGATATATTTTGAACATGCTTTGCCAACTAACCCATAACAAGAACAAATAGATATGGGATGAGTGTTGATCTTTGATGTACCCCAACAATGATAGGAAAATTAGAGTCTATCCCCCAGAGTCCTAACACATACAATTGAGCCATTATGCATGTCTTTAATTAGGTAAATGTAATAGATTTGCACACTATTTTTATGCAAAACCCTTCATAACACTTCCATGGTTACTCGATCATAGGAATTTTACATATCAACAACAACCATATGAAGATCTCTTTTATTTTCTCTATACTTCTTCCAAAGCCTCCTTATCAGAAAAATAACATTTTCCCAACATAAAAACAGATCATTTGTCTGAGTTCTGCTTTATCGATCTTAGACTTTTCTCAATAATCCCATCCCAATAATTCATGGTCTGACTCATTAAATTCATACCTTTGTAGTATGTGCGATTCTAAGCATATCTTTTTTCCTTATAGATTGGGACTATAGTACTATTTCTCTACTCATGTGGCATTTTCTTTGTCTTGATAATCTTGTTATAGAAATTCATTAACTACATCACATATTTACTCCATGTACTTTTCCGTACATGTAAGGTGTCGAATCCCATACCCTCTCTTAGAACACAAGATTAGGGTCTGAGGTGATTGATAATACCAAATTTTGTGATGTTTTTGGCCCTTATTTCGTTATCAAATCTGCCCTTTTAAACTGTTTTCCTCTCCTTTTTGTCATGTTTTTGCATAAACAGGCCACACTGTGCTCTTAACTCAACATTATCATCTTTTGTAGAGTTTTCCTTGTTTTTCAACTCATTTATCAACAAAAAGGCCCGTCCCGGCCCACGAACGTGTTCCACCTGCATCAGCCTTCTTAACAACCAGCTGGCCGATACGCTCGCTGCCCGACACAAGGCAGCACGATACACTACTGCGTGACACGGGGATGCCACGCGAGAAGCAGCGGATGAGCGATACGCCATTTACCCGACAGGGATCCGAATTCGCCACGACAACTGAAGCGTGTCACGCGGTACATGCCACCCACCAGCAGGCGCCACTCGTCACGATGACATACACGCTTACAGCCCGAAATCCTTGTGTCGGGTGACATGCATATCGGGCATCCCTGAATCCGCGATGGTGGAGCTGAAGGATAACACATGGCGCCCAGAGGACCACAACCTCTCCCAACCACTGCCTATAAATAGCAGCTACAAGACTCCGATTGGACAGGTCGGAATCTCTTAAAAGCCAACTTGGAAAAGCATATGGAGCTAGCGTGTCGTGCCTCAGAGGTGTACGAGGTGATACTAGGTGAGCACTTCCCCGACCCAAGAGGGAGGGAATGGTTCACTTAGGATCGGCCTCGGGCACCGCTGCAAACCGATATCGGCCAATAAGGACACCTGATATGAGTACCTGATACTCGAAGCAAAACTCTGGCTCGTCACGATACCAAGCCTGATAGGCATCACCAGTCACGGTGTGTCGCCCGCGAGGGTGCCGCCTGACACGATCGTATCGGGCATGAGCACCCTGCACGATACATCCATCCGTCATGAGCGTGTCGCCCGAGAGGGTGTGCCACCCGACACAGGCATATCGGGCAAGGCTCCCGCCTGGTATCGGGCTGGAGGAACTGCTGCTGCCTGACGCCCTTCTAAATCAAGAAGGCAATATTTATCTTTACTTATTTCGGTCATTTACTTTCTTTACTTATGCAATGTAACCATACCCTTTTATGCTAATGGAATTAGAAGAGTTTTAATTAACTTCTGCTTTATGTTTGGTCCCTTTTGTTGGATGATTGTTTTGTTTAGCATTCGAACTCTAGCTTGTATGCTTGGATCATGTTTCGACTAGCTACCGAATCGTGTTTTCCCGTTGCAGCAGCCTCGAGAGAGGTGTTGTGGCTCTAGTGTTTGGTCCGATACGGGAGTACGAGAGTGCTCAGGATCGGAGTTGCTTTAGTAACCTTTACACTCTAACTTAAGACCAGCAACCTCGAGAGAGGTGTTGATGCTTAGTTAGAGGTACCCGCTTCGAGAGAAGGGGTACATGATGTTTCTGCTGCCGCTTGTTTTACCGAAGCTTTCTCCTTCGTTCCTTACTAAAGCATTAGTATTATCCTCTCTGTTTCCGTTGCGTGAAAACCCTAAAAACTAATAAACCTTTAAAACCTTAATTTTCCTCGTAGCTCCAGTTGGAGATAGTTTCTTTTATTTTATCGATCTTAGCCTGTTATTCCCTTGGGGAACTTTATCATCTCCTCAGCCATACCGGAGTGTAACGTGTCGATTCCGCATTCCCAACACTACCACCCTTGTCCCTGTGTTCGACCCCGTATATCTACTTCGACCCCGTAATAAAGTTGCGGGGGCCTAGAAGGTTTCAGGTTATAAATTTAAAAGTCTGACTACTTCAAATCCGCTCCCCTTGCAGACGCACGATTTAGGCCGGTCAACTTTTTGGCGCCGTTGCCGGGGACAAGGCAAAATGATACTGTTGACGAACCCGAATCCACTAACTACACTTTTGTGCCTCAAGCTTAGAAATGATCTTGACAATACTCTCTTTTTCCTTTTTTATATATATTTTAACCTAAAATGAGTAATTCGTATTATTAATATAGGTTTTCTAACTTGATTTTATGTGCTATTCAGGTACTCAGAAGGGAGGCATTCTTCTCAATTGAGCATCGACATCACCAGACATGTCGCTTCACATTGAACCACCTCTTTCAGAAGGTGAGCGACACGCGAGAGCTAGACCTCACTCGCCTCCGCCTGTAGACAATGACCTCTATGACGACAATCATCAACATGAAGATCCTAAAACAGAACAATTTGAGGATGACCATCGTCGGGAGAGACGACGTCATCACCGGAGGCACAGATGGAATCAAAATAACCAGGAATAGAACTTGGGAGACAGTGACAGTGATGATTCCAATGAAGAAGAAAAGACCCTTAGGGAGTTAGCTGCCACCAAGCCTAATAATTCTAGATGTTGAAAAACTACTAGAGGGGGGGTGAATAGAGTTTTTGAATTATTTTAACAATTTATTGAATTCAAACAACCACAATTGAAATTAGAAGAAAGAGACAGGTGTTTAGAGTGGTTCCAACTATAGCAAATACTATAGTTGTCAGTCCACTACCCGGTTGCTTACCCAACCGGGATTTGAAAGTATTTATTTTATTACCTCTCGAGGATTTATACAAAATACAATACTTTCCTTTACACCCTTTGAACAGCCTTCACCCTGAAGTAGGTGCACCAACTTTGAGGTAGCCTTCTATGAAGTAACTCCAAGCTCCCCCTTGAAGTAGCCTTCCTCTCTAGAAGTAACCTCCCGTTGCACCAGCCTTCTGAAGTAGCTCAAAGTCTCCTTCTTCGCCAAGAAGATCTTCACCCTCTCCAATCCGCAACCTCCAACCTAGGAGTAGCAAGGAGAGTACAAACAATAATAGGGAACAAGAAAGGAAATAGAAATTACAACTTATCCTTTATAGCCCAAGGCTTGATTTGCCTAGATCAAGCGTATAGATCTCCTAACCAAGTATGTGAACTTGTGATTGCAGTGGGTAGGAGATACTAGCCTATAGGACACGAATTATGAGCTAAGGAATGAAATGGCCAATTGTCACAATGCTCAAATTTCTCACAAACAGATTGCACAAAGTATACTCAAAGGTTTCTCAAGTGTAGCAAGTGTAAACAAGTGAGTTTAGGTGTCCTATGGCTTGTCCTATTTATAGGAATGGCCTAAGGATACTTAAGGACATTCTAGACAACTTCTAGGGGTTTCTAAGTGCTTAACTAGCCGTTAGGTACAATGTTGTTGCTTTAACAACGGCTAATTAATTAATTCTGCAGTTGCTGTCAGAGACCATCTCGGTCGACAAATGGTCGACCGAGACACCTACTCGGTCGAACTTTTGTCGACCGACAGGCTCTCTGGAACAAGTGATTTGCAACGTCTTTCATCAACTGCCAACTAACTTGTCTATTGTGTCTAACAGCTACTTTGGATCTTTCTCGGTCGAGAAGATTGTCGACCGAGAGTGTCTCGGTCGAGGAGTTTGTCGACCGAGATTGACCCTGTTTCAAGGTTTCAATTTAGGCACTAATTATGTGTGTGAGTGTGCATAAGTAATCCTATTTGAATGGGATGACTTGTCTAACTGTGGTGTTTATCTAGGGAGAATCTAACGCTTGATTTACATGCAATTCTAAGTACTTGTACATTATATTTTTGTACAAGTTTTTACAACAGTGATTACATTGCATGAAATTATAAATATGTAAGCTTGTAGATTTTCCCTTGTTGCTTTGTCATCCTGCACACTCAAGTAGCTCGTTAGATTAATAAGAATGAAATGTTTGTCATAATCAAAACAAAGGGATTTATAGATGTCCATTTAGCCAACAGATGTCCTATTGTCATACTAAGATTCAACGCAACCAACTTTGAGCTAAAACCATCAGTCATCTCTATGATCCAGAACAAGAGCTTCAGAGGGAGTTCGAAGAATGATAATCCCTATCACCATTTAGGTGCCTTTAAAAACATCTATGACACCATCAAAATGCGAGGAATCCCACAGGAGGTGATTTATTGCAAGGGTTTCATCTTTTCTTTAGAAATTAAGGCTCTATCCTGGTACCTGGGGCTGTCACAACAAGCTCTTAACGGATGGAATGCACTAGCAGATGCCTTTGTAAACAAGTTTTATCCTATGAAGAAAACCATCCGGAATAGACAGAGGATCACGTCTTTCATGCAAAAGCCAAACGAGAATCTACATGATGCCTGGGAACGATATCAAAAATATCAGAGGGATTGCCCTCATCACAACTATAATAAGGGTTTCTTGATAACTACCTTCTACAACGGTCTAACCCCTGAGGAAAGGGTTTCGCTGAATGCACCAACAGGAAGTGACTTTCTGGGGAAGAAGCCTAGCAGATCCAAAAAGATCATTGAGAACATGGCCGAGTTACAAGCTGGCACCGACTACGATAGATCAGACAGGGGACATGCTAAGAAGGCTAGTGAAGGACCTTCAATTGAATCCAAGGCTCTGGAAACTATCACCTCTCAGATCCAGAGGATAGCCACTGATGTCAAACAGCTGAAAGAATCAAGTGGAAAGGGGAAGAAACAAGTCGAAAAGGTCATGAAATGTGTCACCTGTGGAGAAGGTGGACACGGGGTAGATAATTATATCTACACCCGACCTGACGAGTCGACCAAAAGTGAATCTGAAGCTGAGGAAGCTGAGAACGTCTCTTTCGTTAATTTCAAGAGGCCGGATCACCCCGGTTTTAGTTATGGCAACAAGGATGCAACTGAAAAACTCACATCAGCTGCATAACCCCACCAAGCAACCCCAAGGTTTCGAGAAAAGAGGGGGGCAAGGTCAGTTCACCAGAACCACTTCTTTCCAGTCAAACAAGGTAAATTTCCAAGGACAAGGAAAGTACCAAGGTCGCCAAGCGGCAAACACTAGTCAAGGTCAAAGTCAAGCCAAGGAACAAGGTCAAGACAAGGTTTCAAACCAACCAGACTTGGTCGGCCAGTTATTCGATTTTGTAAAAAGACAAGAAAACCATCAATAACCAGCTGGCACAAAGTGCACTTTCAAATTCAGGAATTCTGAACACAATGCAAGTCCAGATGGCGGACATGCAGACGCACCAATGCCAAATCGATCAGCAGTTGGCCCAGATGGCCGAATTGATAAAGAATCCCTCGGGTAAGATACCCTCCAACACCGAATCTGCCAAAATTGATAGTGCTGAGATTAGGAAGGACAGTAGAACGTCATGAAGAAGTCAGACCCGAGGAACCTAAATCGAGGACTGCGGCTGATAATCCCACAGAAGAAGTAAATCGATAAACTCATGACGGAGAACCTGAACCAAGATCCTTTGAGGAACTGTCTGGTAAGAGAAGCCCTTACTCTCCCAAGTTGCCTTTTCCCGACAAGATGATAAAGGCACACATTAAGAAGCGTCATAAGAAGTTCATGGAATCAATAAAGAAACTTCATCTCGAAGTACCTTTTTTGGACGCTTTAGAAGAGATGTCGACTTATGCTAAGTTTTTCAAAGATTTGATTACCAAGAAGAGAAGAGGAGGAAGAATCGAAACTGTGCATCTAGCAAGTATGTCCTCTGCTTTTGTCAAATTAGATTTTCCCAACAAAAAGAAAGATCCAGGGGCTTTCACCATTCCTTTCGCCATCGGAGATAATGTCGAACGAAAAGGTCTTGCCGATTTAGGGGCTAGTATCAGCCTTATGCCCCTAAGCTTCATGTAGAGATTAGGTTTGACTGATATGGTCAAAACCAATATGAGAATTGAATTAGCAGATCATAACTTTAAAAGGCATGTTGGCGTTGTTGAAGATGTACCGATCCGGGTAGGAAGTTTCTTCATTCCTTGTGATATCATTGTCATTGATACTGTGGAGGACCCTGGCTGTTCTATCATCTTTGGACGTCCTTTCTTGGCTACAGGAAGGGCGTTGATCGATTTTGCTGAGGGAATAATCACTCTAAGGGTCAGAAATGACCACTTAGACTTCAAAGTAAAGGATGCGATGAAAGGACCATCCCTGTTAGAGTCCACTTGCTTTGCGGAAAGCTACAACCAGTTCTGCGAAGAGGTAGAAGAAGATATCTTAATGGTAGACCCTCTTGTGAGGGCGATAAACAATCGAGATTCTGACTCTGAAAATACAGAAGTTGTGGAGTTTCTCAACTATCTTAACCAGTCTGATGAAGACCTGAGCAACGAGGAAGAGGTAGTGGAAACTGTTAAGTTTTCCTCTCTTGAGGAGGCACCGGAAGAAAGGTCACCCAAGGACAAGCCTGAGTTGAAGCAGTTACCAGAAGGGTTGAAATATGAATTCCTAGATTGAGAGGAGAGGAATCTTGCCATCGTCAATGCCCATCTTACGCAAGATCAATTGGACAAACTTCTTGGGGAGTTAAGACTCCATAGGCGGGCTATAGGATACTCAGTAGAAGATATCAAAGGCCTTAGCCCTACATTGTGTATGCATCGCATCAATTTGGCGGAATCCACCAAACCTCTGGATCAACCCCATAGAAAATTGAATCAGATGCTAAAAGAAGTCGTAAAGAAAGAAATAATCAAGTTGAGGGATGTTGGGATCATTTACCCTATCAGTGATAGTAATTGGGTGAGCCTGATCCACATAGTACCCAAGAAAGGTGGTATAACAGTAGTAAAGGGAGATAAAGGCGATGAAGTGGCGGTTAGGACCGTAACAGGATGGAGAATGTGTATTGACTACAGGAAGCTAAACCAAGCCACTAAAAAAGATCATTATCCGCTTTCTTTCATTGATCAAGTTCTTGAAAGATTAGCGCATCATGACTATTTCTATTTCTTGGATGGTTTTTCAGGATTTTATCAGGTCCCCATCCTACCAGATGACCAAGAGAAAACAACTTTTACCTGTCTCTATGGCACCTATGCCTTCAGGAGGATGCCTTTCGGCCTGTGTAATGCTCCCGCAACGTTTCAACGCTGCATGATATCAATGTTCTCAGATTTCCTGGAGGATATCGTGGAAGTTTTCATGGATGATTTTTCTGTGTATGGAAAAGACTTCGATACCTGCCTAAAAAACCTCTCTTTAGTTCTGCAACGATGTGAGGAAAAGAGTTTGGTTTTAAACTGGGAGAAGTGCCATTTTATGGTACAAGAAGGCATCGTTCTGGGACATAAAGTTTCGAGGCGTGGGATTGAGGTAGATGTTAGCAAGGTTGAAGCCATATCCAAGCTTCCTCCACCAAAGTCTGTGACGGGAGTAAGGAGCTTCCTCAGGCATGCCGGCTACTACCGAAGATTTATAAAAGACTTCTCAAAGATTTTGAAACCGTTGTCCAACCTTTTGGTAAAAGATGTTGAATTCAATTTCTCTGATGATTGTCTAATCGCTTTTCAGGCTTTAAAGGATGCTCTTGTCTCACCGCCTATCCTCCAAGCTCCATACTGGGATTTAACTTTCGATCTTATGTGTGATGCCATCGACTATGCTGTAGGAGCGACCCTGGGGTAGAAAAAGGACAAAAAGCACCATGTAATCTGCTACGCTAGTCGCACCCTGGATGAAGCTCAGGTAAATTATACAACTACAGAGAAACAGATGCTCGCAATAGTCTTCACTTTCGATAAGTTCAGATCATACCTCATTGGAGCAAAGGTTAAAGTCTACATAGATCATGGTGTTATAAGATATCTCATGCAGAAGAAAGATACAATGCCCAGGCTATTGAGGTGGGCCTTGTTACTACAAGAGTTTGACCATGAGATAGTCGATAAGAAAGGTGCAGAGAATGTGGTCATCGACCACTTATCAAGGATCGTTGTGGAAGGGCAGAAGGAACCACCTATTAATGACAATTATGCTGACAAAGCTTTGATGATGATTGAAACCAAGGAAGTGAGTTTACCTTGGTTTGCAGATATTTGTAATTATCTTGCCTGCGGAGAACTTCCCCCTGACATAACCTATAACCTAAAGAAGAAGCTCTTTGCGGATGTAAAGAATTACTACTGGGACGATCCTCTCCTTTTTAGAAGATGTGTGGATAACTTGTACCGAAGATGTATTCCCGAAGAAGAGATCCCAAACATTTTGAAAGAGTGTCACGCCTCCCCTTATGGAGGACATCTGGGCAGCGAAAGGACCACCGCCAAAGTACTGCAATCAGGATTTTACTGGCCCTCTTTGTTCAAAGATGCCACAAAGTATGTAAAAGTCTGTAACGAGTGCCAATCGACGGGGAACATTGGACGAAGAAATGAGATGCCTATGGCCAATTGGGTCGAAGTGGAAATCTTTGATGTATGGGGAATCGACTACATGGGACCGTTTCCCCCATCAAAGGGATATCATTACATTCTAGTGGCAGTGGATTATGTATCCAAATGGATAGAAGTTGTTGCAACTCAAACGTGCGACTCTAAGTCAGTGATCAAGTTGTTCGAAAAGACGATTTTCCCTCGTTTCGGTGTACCGCGTACTGTAATAAGTGACGGTGGATCACATTTCGGAGAAAGACAGTTTGAAGCGCTCCTACAAAAGTATGGAGTTAAACACAAGGTCGCTACGCCCTACCACCCACAAACTTCTGGGAAGGTAGAGGTTTCGAATAGACAAATCAAGCAGATTCTAGAGAAAACTGTCAACCGTACGAGGAAAGATTGGTCAATGAAGCTTGACGACACACTTTGGGCCTACAGGACTGCCTATAAAGTGCCCATTGGAACCACGCCTTATAAGTTGATCTATGGGAAATCCTATCATCTACCCCTTGAGCTGGAACACAAGGCCCTCTGGGCGATTAAGTTCTTGAACATGGATCTAGAGAAGGAAAGAGAGAAAAGATATATGTAGTTGCAAGAACTCGAAGAATTGAGGATGCATGCTTATGAGAATGCAAAGATCTATAAACAGAGTACGAAGGTGTGGCATGATGCCCACCTGAGGAGGAAAGATGTAAGTGAAGGTGACAAAGTTTTATTATTTAAATCTTCCATTCGTCTTTTTCCAGGTAAGTTACAAACAAGGTGGTTCGAACCTTTCACCGTATCAAAGATATACCCGTACAGAATGATGGAGCTATATGACAAAGATGATCCGTCCAAGGTTTTTCAAGTGAACGGGCACTGGGTGAAAAGGTTCTATGAAGACGAAGCTTTTGTTAGAAGGATAGAGATCAATTTGCAAGATATGGATACTGCTGAAGGCAAAAAGTGAAGGACCTGGAGCTGTCGAGCTGGCGACGCAAACTACAGTGCTCCTCGGGAGGCATCCCGAGCTTTTACTTTTCCTAGAATAGGATGTTATTTACTTTCTTGCAAGAAAAACACTATGAACATTTGGACTGTAATAAGGCCCGAGTCAGTGCATGCGTTACGTGCCTTGACTCTTCTATTTTATGGGCCACCGCTCTGTTTTATGAGCATTGATGAGTAATACTATCTGAGGCCGGGTACTTAATCTTAGGCCAATGATGTTTTATCCATCAATCTCTTTTTCCTTTGCTTTGTTTTTAAGTTTTTCATCTAGAATTTTGTCCTGAAGACTTTGTATCGGGCAAGTATACCCTTTTTCCTGATCGTATCGGGCAAAAACTCAGCCGGCGAGCAGAACATGCTCATATCGGGTGACGGTATATCAGACATCACATAAGCCGTGTCGGACGACACGCCCAGGCGGCAAGCACCCGTATCGGGCAAAGATGAGTAATTACCCTTGATTAGATGGATGGGACTGCTCATCTCGGGAATGACTTGTCTCAACGACCGACACGTGTCCCAGATTTACCCGTTTTACCCCCGGTTTGGATTGCTATATATAGTATGGAGGTTTTACCGTGTCGGGCTACTGCTTTTACTTTTCACCTACCCGTATCGTGCAGTAATTTCTCCTTTTGCTCGTGTGTCGTCCAGCTAACTTTTGCTCTCGTGTCGCACAAGATAGCTTCAGATAGCAAAGGCATAGCCCGACAGCCGTGTCATCCTTCTTGCCCGACACAAACTTCATATCGCGCACAGTGTATCGGGCTGGTGACTTTAGTTGATTTCCTTGTATCGCCCGACACATGTGTCGCGTGACACGTCTTTAACACGTGCTTGCCCGATACCCTATATCAGACGATAACCATGTCGTCCATCCTTGTGTCGCCTCGCTTGTTCTTGTTGTTGGGCGACACGTTTTTCTATCAGGGAAAACCCTATCGGGAACTTTGTTTCACATGACTGTATCGCCCGACACACCCGTATTGGGAAACGGGTATGATGCACAACTTTTCTCTGTACCGTCCAAGTTTTGCATTGCCTAGATCTTCTTTCGACGGACGATACAATATTGCCCGACACTGGTGTAGAGGGCAAGCTTCATTTTGTTCAGTTTCGAAGCCCAATACGGTGGTGTCAGGTAGCTTTTTGTATCGGGCCGAATTTTATCGTGCAATTAGTTTTCTCTTAAAAATCCGGTATCAATTTTAAGTTCTGCCTACCTAATATCGGAACATTTAAATGATCAATGAACTTGTTTAATGATAACAGATATGGCCCATACAAAGCAAACCGTCATTCGAGTTGACGAACACAGCAGAAGAATCGACACTAAGGCCGCAGCTAAAGCAATAACGGTTAGGCAGAAACGCTCGAATCTCGAGGCAGCTGGGCCATCAACCGCTGAGAAGAGAGCAAGGACAGAAGAAGTAACAACATCATATTATGACGATGCAGCCGGAACAAGTGCAAAGTTCTCAAGAAGGAAACGCAAGGCTCGTGCATATTATGATGATGATGACCGACCTAGGAGGGCTAGAACACGAACAAGAAACCGACCTATGGTAGACAGAGAGCTCTCGAAAACACTTGTGGATACTATATCCAAAAAAGATGCCCCCCATGAAGCAGGTGGCTTCATGACTGATGAACCCAAAATACCCACATTCAATCCAGAAGCCACTGGAGAAAGACTTCCACTGATTTTCTCTTTTGGAGATGGTCCTAAACCACCGTAGAAGACAGACTATGATAAGGAAATGGATAAATTATGGGATGAATATAACTTATCCTTGAGGTCCATTTATATTTTTTCATACGATAGTGAAAAGGATGAAGAAAAGCAATCTGAAAAAAAACATTCTATTCATTGTACTCAAGAGAAGCATTCATATATCCTTGATGACGAGTTCGGAATAGTATGTAAATTCTACTCTGTTGTATTGCTGGAAATGAGAAAAATACTGCCGAATTTTGCCATCAACTCCAGCATATGCAGCAAAATGCTATTGTCTGACAGAAAGGATGGCTCAAAGTTAGATCAAGTCTACTCTCAAGATTTAGGCCATGGGCGTACTGATTTAACTCATCTCTCTACAGGGACAGTCTGGGATCTTGTTCCAGGAGCCAGAGAGACCATGTATCCTCACCAACAAGAAGGCTTTGAGTTTATCTGGAGAAACTTAGCTGGCGATATCTCTCTTGATAAGCTTAAGAACTCCCCCAATACTGATGTTATAGGAGGCTGTGTGATTTCTCACGCTCCTGGAACAGGGAAAACTCGTCTTTCGATAATGTTCCTCAATAGTTATATGGCAGCGTACCCAAATTGTAGGCCAATGATTCTTGCTCCCTGCGGTATGCTAACTATGTGGGAGAAAGAGTTTGTCAAATGGAAAGTTGAGATTCCATTCTTCATTTTAAACAAAGATGACAATGCTACTAGCACTCTTCCTATGGCCAGTTCAAGGTCTAAAGGTGTGTGGCAGATGCGCCTTATGACGTTATGTGAATGGATCAAAGGAAATGGCATTCTCAGAGTGAGCTATGAATTATTTGAGAGACTGGTTACCCAAGATTTGAAAAAAAAATGTCCAGAGGATGCACAATTTAGCAAGATTCTGATTGAGAAACCAGGATTATTCATTTTAGATGAAGGTCACACTCCTAGGAATGAGATGATCAAAATATGGAATGGATATCAAATAAAGAGATGCCTGACCAACTCCACCACATTGGCTACCACAGCAAATGAGGAGAATATGTGTGGGAGATTCTATCTGGCACAGGCACGCTCACCAGCTAACCCTCACTGGGTTAACATTACCCTACCTTATCTACTTCACAACTATGGGACAGAGTGTGGAGTAAGTTTGGGGGGGTACCATGTACCAGTGAGGGAGGTATAAAAAAAAATTCCAACTCCACCCTTTTTGTTCTTTTGTTCTTCTCCTATATCATGTGTACATATACATATACAAGCTCATACAAAAATTTTGCTAAATTGTTTTTGCTTATTTTGTCTCCATACATATGTACAAAGACACTATATAGTAAAAACCTGATACGACTTCTTTCCAGTTTGTTTTCTATGTGTCCAAGGAGATGCAAGTTTTGTCATGTCTTTCTGATAATGCAGCCCCAAACAACAAAAGACTATGACTTTCCACGCCAAAAATTTTGAAAAATAATCTCGCAACAGCTAAGAGACGTGTATGCAGAAGGAAAAAGCTGCCCAAACAGCAAAAAAAATCCTCTTATTTTACCTTACCCAAAAAAATCCCAAAAAAGAGAGAATAGCCTTATGAGAGTGAATAAAAGCATGCGAGTTGTGCTAAATAAAAAGAAAGAAAAAAATATATACACACTTGTTTTCCAAAAAGTACCCATCTTTAGGCATGGTAGATCTGGGGCAGTGGTACGTAGGATGTGAAATCACTGCTCTAAAGCCAACTGGCTTGGAATGCATGGACCACTCACCCGCTAACGGACCCGTACCTGGATGGACTGATGGGAACAAGAAAAACCCAAAAAGCCTTAAGCCTACCCAAACACACAACTTTCTATTCCCAAAAGTTGTTTGGTGTGAAAGCTAACTTCGAAATCATGCACCCAAGTCTCGCCGAAGCAGTGGAGAAATTTTTTGCTTAAATAAGGCAGGAGAAGTAAAGTCTGTTGTTCATGGTCGGGCTGTATTCTCTGTAAGACATTTCAATGTTCGCTCAAACCCATGGCCTGAAAACTATACCGGTCAAAAAGAAGCGTCACAAAACAAAGTTTAAAGATTGATTGAGGACAATCAAAATGCTAAGTTTGGGGAGTTGATAACACCAAATTTTGTGATGTTTTTGGCCCTTATTTCGTTATCAAATCTGCCCTTTTAAACTGTTTTCCTCTCCTTTTTGTCATGTTTTTGCATAAACAGGCCACGCTACGCTCTTAACTCAATATTATCATCTTTTGCAGAGTTTTCCTCATTTTTCAACTCATTTATCAGCAAAAAGGCCCATCCCGACCCATGAACGTGTTCCACCTACATCGGCCTTCTTAACAACCAGCTGGCCGATACGCTCGCTGCCCAACACAGGGTAGCACGATACACTACCGCGCGACACGGGGATGCCACGCGAGAAGCAACGGACGAGCGATATGCCATTTACCTGACAGGGAGCCGAACTCACCACGACAACTGAAGCATGTCACACGATACAAGCCACCCACCGGCAGGCACCACTCGTCACGATGACCGACACATTTACAGCTCGACATCCTTGTGTCGGGCGACACGCATATCATACATCCCTGAATCTGTGATGGTGGAGATGAAGGAGGACACATGGCGCCCGGAGGACCACAACCTCTCCCAACCACTGCCTATAAATAGCAGCTACAAGACTCCGATGGGACAGGTCGAAATCTCTCAAAAGCCAACTTGGGAAAGCATATGGAGCTAGCGTGTCGTGCCTTAGAGGTGTACGGGGTGATACTAGGTGAGCACTTCCCCGGCCCGAGAGGGAGGGAATGGTTCACTTAGGATCGGCCCCGGGCACCGCTGTAGACCGATATCGGCCAATAGGACACCCGATATGAGTACCTGATACTCGAAGAAAAACTCTGGCCCATCACGATACCAAGCCCGATAGGCATCACTAGTCATGGCGTGTCGCCCGAGAGGGTGCCGCCCGACACGATCGTATCGGGTATGAGCGCCCTACATGATATGTCCGCCCGTCATGAGCGTGTCGCCCGAGAGGGTGTGCCGCCCGAAACGGGCGTATCGGGCAAGGCTCCCATCTGGTATCAGGCTGGAGGATCTGCTACTGCCTGTCGCCCTTCTAAATCAAGAAGGCGATATTTATCTTTACTTATTTCAGTCATTTACTTTCTTTACTTATGCAATGTAACTAGACCCTTTTATGCTAATAGAATTAGAAGAGTTTTAATTAACTACTACTTTATGTTTGGTCCCTTTTGTTGGATGATTGTTTTGTTTAGCATCCGAACTCTAGCTTGTACGCTTGGATCACATTTTGACTAGCTACCGAATCGTGTTTTCCCGTTGCAGCAACCTCGAGAGAGGTGTTGTGGCTCTAGTGTTTGGTCCGATACGGGAGTACGAGAGTGCCCAGGATCGGAGTTGCTTTAGTAACCTTTCCACTCTAACTTAAGACCAGCAACCTCGAGAGAGGTGTTGATGCTTAGTTAGAGGTACCCGCTTCGAGAGAAGGGGTACAGGATGTTTCTATTGCCGCTTGTTTTACCGAAGCTTTCTCCTTCATTCCTTACTAAAGCATTAGTACTATCCTCTCTGTTTCTGTTGCGCGAAAACCCTAAAAACTGATAAACCTTTAAAACCTTAATTTTCCTCATATCTCTAGTTGGAGATAGTTTTCTTTTATTTTATCGATCTTAGCCTGTTGTTCCCTTGGGGAACTTTATCATCTCCTCACCCATACCGGAGTGTAACGTGTCGATTCTATAACAACATTCGAAAGGTACATCTCCTTAGCTGACCTGCAAGCCATCAGCACTGCGTAGCTCTCAGTAGTAGAAGGGGACCAAGAACCAGCTACTGTCTTCGTGACAAGAGCTTTGGGGTCGCCATTATGGTCTCTGAAAATAGCCGCAAAAGTTGTTCTTTTATCATGCTTACAAGAGCTATCAGTGTTGATTTTAATGGTGCCTTCCATAGGTGGTTTCCAACTGTTGCATCTCCTGGAAGGTGAAGTCTTCTCATTTGTGCTTTTATATCTTTTGTTCACTGATTGGTACTCCTTAACCCATTGTACCAGGTTTCTCTTATACACCGCAGCGTTCTGATAGATATGGATGTAGATAAATTTGTTGCGGCTGTGCCACACTGCCACACAGGTGGCAATGAAGTCGATCATCTCATAGCTGTTGAGGTTGTTCAACACCCACGTCCAAGCACCCAGCATGGTGGACTTGTGCATACGGTTGAGTTTAGTGTGTATAAGGTAGTTGTTCCACAACTCTCTTGCAGGGTGGCAGTTGAACAAGGTGTGAAAAGAGTCCTCGTCATCGAGCCCACAATGAAGACAGGTTCTAGAAGATATCACATGTCTATTGAAGAGTTTAGAGCTCATGGGCATTTTTTCAACACAAGCCCACCAACCGAAGTGAAGAAATTTAGCTAGTATATTAAGAAGCCACAACTTTTTCCACATCTCATTAGGATTTAGATCTTAGTGTATGTGGGTCTCCCTGCTTCCCAGCCAATAGGCTGTCTTCACAGAAAAGATACCATTCAAAGTAGGGTACCAGTATTTAGCCACAACCTGTCGTCCACACAGTGGTATTTGTAAAATACTTTCAGCATCTTCAATAGTGAACATAGATAAGACTAGGTCCTCCTTACATCTCCCTGAAGAGTTATCAATCAGATCACCTACTCTCTCAGCAGTTTCCAAGTTACTATCCTCTCTGTGAGTGCAGTGGCCTTTTCCATTTGGGAGCCAAGCCTCCTCCCAGATTTTTACATCTGAATTCACACAAATGTAGTCTCTCAGCCCTTCCACCAGCAGTGCTCTTGCTCCCCATAAACTTCGCCAAGTGTAGCTAGGGTCATGACCCCTTAGTGATGTCAGGAACTCCTCATTCTTGAGGTAGCGACCCTTTAGAACATTATGAGTAAGGGACTGTTTGTTAGACATAAGCCTCCACCCTTGTTTAGCCAGTAGGGCCTTGTTGAAAGTTTTGAAATCCCTGAAGCCAAGGCCCCCATCTCTCTTTGATTTGCACAACTTATCCCACGTGGACCAATGAATCTTTCTTTTACCCGAGCTTGATCCCCACCAGAATTTCACCACCATCTGGTTCAACTCCTCAATGACATTCACAGGGAACTGGAAGAAGCTCATCAAGTACGTAGGAATGTCTTATAAAGTTGCTTTTATGAGGACTTCCTTACCAGCTTTGCTGAGAAATTTTTCTCTCTAACCAGTCATCTTTTGCCACATTCTGTCTTTGATATACTTGAAAATGTCCTTCTTTGATCTCCCAATGCAAGTTAGCAAGCCTAAGTACTTATCATGTTTCTCCACCTGTCTAACCCCAAGGACTGTAGTGATGGCCTCTCTAGCAGACGCATTAATGTTCTTTGTAAAGGATACTTTGGATTTTGTGTAGTTGATCTTCTATCCTGAAGTGCTCTCGTAGCAGCTAGTAAGCCCAGCTATCATAGCAGCTTCTTCCGAGTTCGCCCTCGCAAACAAGATGTCGTCGTCTGCAAAGAAGAGGTGTGTAATGCAAGGCCCCTCCTTGCTAGCCTTTTCTCCATGTATCTTCCCCTCCCTAGCCGCACAATCCTGGAGGTTTGAGAAAACATCTGCACATAAAATAAAAATGTAAGGCAAAATGGGATCTCCTTAGCGGAGACCCCTTTGTGGTTGAAGAGCACCTCTCCTCGTTCCGTTGATAATGAAGGAGAAAGAGATAGTGCAGAAACACTCTCCCACCTTTGACCTCCATGTGTAACCAAAGCCCATTTTTTCCATGACAGCGTCGATGAAGTCCCACTCAAGCCTGTCACATGCTTTACTCATATCGAGTTTGATGGCCATAGTACCTTTTTGCCCTTTCTTTTCCTCTTCATGACATGGAAAATTTCGTAGGCAGCAATTGCGTTATCGGTGATGAGACGACCACAGATAAAGGCGCTCTGATTTATAGTGATGATCTTATCTAGGTAGCTTTTCAACCTATTAGCAAGAAACTTGGATATAATTTTGTACACCGTATTGCACAGGCTGATGGGACGAAACTCCCCCATAGACGTAGGATCCTGACACTTAGGAATGAGGACCACATTGGTATCATTGATGTGTTTTATGTTAGCTTCACCCCTCCACCACTTGAGAACATAATGGAACACATCCTCCCCTATCACATTCTGAAAAGATTGAAAAAACCCAGTGTGGAAACCATCAAGGCCCAGGGCCTTCGTTGGATGCATATACTTTAGAGCCTGCCAGACTTCGTCTTTACTGGGTGCCCTCTGAATAACATAATTCATATCCTCATCAATGATTTTTGGAATACTGTCGAGGACACCCTAGTAATTGGTGTTATTTCATCTAGTGAAGTGTTTTTCATAGTAATCGATCACCACTTTGCTCACCCCCTCTTCACCCTCCCACAAAGTGTCATTGTCATCCTTTAGTCTGCTGATATGATTTCTTTGCTTTCTTTGAGTAGCTTTCCTATGGGAATAAGCCGTATTGCGATCCCCATCATGCATTTCATTTGTCTTAGCTCTCGTGTACCAATGGGTTTCATGGATGTGTTGGAGTCTGACTATTTCCTCAGTTAAGTGTTTGCATTTCATAATCGTTTTGTTGCTGGTATTCCTTTTCTGTTCCTTCTCAAGCTCCTTTTCTTTTCTTTTTAGATTGATGGTTATTTGATGACATTTTTCCTTGGCCCACTCATTGAGTTTGTATGCACAGCCAGCAATTTTGCTTTGCAAATCGTAGTGTTCATCTTTCCAGCAGTCTTTGACGATGTTCTGGAAACCCTCCTCCTTGAGCCAGTAGCCTTCAAACTTGAACTTATTACCATGATGTTTTCTCTTTTTCTCTTTGCGTGTGTTGAGAATCGGGGGGAGTGGTCTGACCAGATCCTAGGGAGGTGTCTAACCCAGGCATCCTGGTAGAGAGAACTCCAGTCAGCAGTCACAAGCGCCCAGTCCAACTGTTCCTTGATGATAGTCTGAGAATTCAGGCCTTTTTCACAAGTGTAATGGTCACCATGATAGCCCAAATCCATAAGACCACGTCTATCAATCAGCTCCCTGAACTCCTCAATGTGGCAGCTCCCGTTGGTTGCACCGCCCTACTTTTCAGAATTGTTGAGGATCTCATTAAAGTCCCCAATGAACAGAATCGGGGTGTTTGAATCATCAAATAGACTTTGCATGAGGTCCCATGTTTTATATTTATGATGGTTCACTGACCATCTATAAATGCCAGCACATCTCCATTTACCTCTTCCTTCCTCCTCGTCCACCTCCACCATAAAGTGGTGTTTTGAGTAAGATATAACTTTCACGTTATCCCCAGTCCACCAGAAGCCCATACCCCTAGATCTTCCCTCACTGCTGTTGCAGACACCATTGTTAAAGTCACATTTATTCATAGTTTTTTTAAGGTCCTCCTTTTGTACCATCGTTTCCCTCAAAAAGACCATATCAGGGCATTCCTTCCAGCAGAGGCTACGAAGGTTTTGGACCTTGCCATGGCCCCCCATACCACGATAATTCCAACTTAACAGTTTCATTTTTGTTCACGGTGCTGGTCCTGGCCAGACACCGTTACTTTGGGATAAGCCTCCCATAGCATAGATGTACCCTCTCCTCTCCCCACCTTCGAAGCTTTGTCCACCTCCTTCATGGTTTCTCTGCATTTGTCATCCTCCATATTTCTCCTCTTACTCCTTCTGGCTTGGTCGTGCATACCTGTACCATCCTTCAGAACTGTGCCGGTGTTAGCTGTAATGGTCTTCCTTCTCCCAGTGATGTCCTTTTTTCCTCCCTTTAGAGGTAGCCTGTGGAATTTTTTGGGCCCAGTGTAGCCCTCTTTCTATTTGTTATTAAATTGGTTTGGCTCTGGTGTGGTTACCCCACAAACCTCTCCTTCCTTCTGTTGCACTTTAATGCAAGTGGTTGAAGCTCCAGGGCTACTCGTAATCATGTCTTCTCCTTGTGTGGGGTTGGCACTGTCTGTAACAGTTATGGCTTCCTGAGTGGTGCTTTTTCTCTCCTCTACTCCCCCTCCCAGCTTTTCCTTTGCACCTTGTTTGGTTCCTCTTGTATCCTTCTCGTGTGTCATATTGACTATCTCAGTTCTGGTAGATGCCTCCCTGCTCACGAGTTCCCCCATCATCTGTGACATTTTGTCATTCACCTCGACCCCATTTTTTTTATTCTCAGTGCTCTTGGTAGTCAGATCCCTTCCGGTAACAGAACCTAAAGGAATCTTTCCGTCCTTTTCATTCTGGAAAAGCTTGCGTCGTGTGCCCTTAAAAGATAGGTCCTCCATCTCTGCTTGTTTCTGCTTTCTAGGGGATGCTCTAATCCAGCTGCCCCATTTTTCTTCACCTTCTTCTCCACTCTGACAGTTTCTTGACTGGTGTCCAATTTTTCCACAAAGGAAGCATATATTAGGTAGTCTTTCATATCGCAGCTCAATCTCACAGATTTGCCCTTCCTCCGTTCGCATCTTCTGGGTCATCTTGAGAGGTTTGTTTAGTTGGAGCATATATATAACTTGAACTTATTGAAATAAGCATATATATATTATTAGAAATAACTACATATTTTATCATCTATAATCATAATTTAAAGAAATCATGTTATCTAATATCACTTTCTAGCATGCGTTTCACTACTAAGGGTTTATTGAAAAACTCAAATTCACTGGTGCATCCATATTGCACTATATTTGAAACTCATGCAAATCATATACACACATTCTAAAAGTAAAGAGAATCATATTCTATCATTTTTCTTTGATATTTTGATCATTGATTCAATTGAAATCTATATTAGGGATTATTGAGATAAGCACAGTTAAAAAGTAAACATGACAATACAAATTCTTCATATTTTGGCTTAAAGTTTGTGAAAATCAATGGTAAAAGATGCTTTCTCCACTCACCTTAAGTTCAATTCAACTACTATTTACAATTCTATTCTTAGTTCCTCCAAAACTTGGTTTGTTAGCTTGGATTGGAGCTAAAAGCTCCAACTCACCATCTATGGTCCAAACCAAGATATTGTTTGAAGTTTCATCTACTTTAGGAAAAATAGGAAGAAGAAGAAAAGAGAAAAGTAAACTCTAATTAACCTTACTCTGAGATTCAACCAAAGTGAAAGGGAGACAACATAGGAGAATTCATCGCCCTAAACTTACCTCAATGGTTTTATATCTAGGTCTAATGATCTCCCACGTTCTTTGTGTTCTTCTTCAAAATCACCCTAGGAATATCTCTCTCATATGTCTGATCTATTTTATAGTGTGGTTGTGTGGCAAATTAAAATATAAATACAATGATCATTCAATTCTGATATGTATATTGAAAGTTATGGGTTTTTTGTGATTGGTTGTACTTGCTGGTAAACATCTCATTTCCGTCGGTCTGGTCATCGATCTATTTGGCCATTAGTCTCCATGGTATCGGTTTACGTGGACCAATGAAAATGTAGACCGATAAAATTTCTGCACAAGATACTAATAATTTCATAACTCTCTCATTTTAACTTCAATTTCATCCATTATTTTTGCATGTCATTATGATTTAATCATCTACAATTATAGAGTAAGAGTTTGATGAAATCATCAGATGATACTTTTTTTTAATGTTTTTCTTCAAGTATCTTTAATTCTCTTCCCACATACATGTGTGGGTTGTTTCTATATCAATTAAATATCAAATCTTGCAATATGCTCAAATCATGAATAATAAATTATAAAAACAAAAGGTCAAGATATAATAAGTCTAAAATAAATTAAAAAAGTAATGTATGATATTAATTAAGACACAATTAACTAATGTTATCTTCAACCGTAAGATTACCGATAGAGAAAGATATTAGTTGTAACAATACGACAATGAGAATACCATCTAGACCAAATTTTCATTTTCATATTTTTCAAAATGTTGTTGACCTTAGATAGTGAAAATTATCATTTGTAAGTGATATCCCTTACATTCATGTCACCTAAGTCTCTAGCATTATTCAGACTATATACATTGAAAAGCTTATGAAACTAGTTTCTCCTTTGGTTCTTTATATCATCATCCTTCATCAACACACTGCTATCTTCGTTGTTGATGCACCTACTTGATTCAAGTCTATTCCTTCACTGTCTCTTATATGAGCCTTTCTATATGTACATATATATATTTCCCCTTCTCTACTATTCAACTTTTTATATATCTCATCATAGTATTTGTACCTTGCCTCTTGATTTGACTTCTTAGCATCTTTCTTTTGTTGTTTACATCTATGAAAAGTTATAGAATGAAAGTATCTGGAACTTTCCTCTAGAACTCCTTTTTGAATTTAATATCCTCTTATACTTCATCGTTACTTCACCAAGTCTCTTTAGTGGAGGCCCACGCCCTTTAGAGACTACCAAAACCTCTTTGGATTTTTTTTATACAGGAGGCATACTTTGCCACATAGAATTAACATCAAAATCCAAATTACCAAGTCTATCTTTGATAAGTATATCATAAAATTTCAATTTCTTTTGTCATCTAAGATTGCACCACTTGATCCTTCTATCTTGGATTTTGCTACACCTACCTTTGTTGATCTTAATGCTGATACCCAAAACCACCATCCTATGTTGGGTGGTGAGATCTTCACTAGGGATCACTTTACAATCCTTGCATACTTTTTGATCCAGACACCTTGTAAGGAAGTAGTCAATTTGTCTATAATTACACCCACTTTTGAAAGTAATCATATGAGGATATATTTTCTTGAAATGTTTATTTTATAAAATCATATCATAAGCAACTACAAAATCTAGTATCCTCTCTCCTTCTCCAGTTTTGTTGTATTGTCCAAAACCTCCATGAACTTTCTCATATTCAACAATGTTTCTACTCCCCACATGGCCATCTCTATTACTCCCGATAATGATCTTCTCCTCTACCATCATTCCTTGCATCCATTCATCTATATTATCACAAAATTCCTTCTTAGCCTCGTCACTAAGACCAACAAGGTGGTATAAGTGATAACAATATTAAAAATCTTTCCTAAGAAAAACCTTGAGAGCTATAATTCTATAACCCATCCACGTGATCTTGAAGACATCATTCCCATCTTATAAAAAAATAAATTCCAATGCCATTTCTACGCCTATGAATACCTAAATACTGAATTTTGTATCTCATTTCTCCAATCCCTATGTATTGTTCCTCACTCCACTTGGTTTCTAATATTACGTTTTCTTATAATCTTAGTATTCACTACCACAAAAGAATTTTTTGTTAAAGGGTCAATATTCAAATTTCCACTCTAATATATTTTCATCGAGTCTGCGTCTACTAATAGAATTTGTTAGAAAAAGCATAGTTAGTTTGAAAAAGGTAGAGTATCAAAACATAGTTAGTTTGTGAAATATGGAGTATCAAAAAATAATGGATAAACCTTTTAACGGTATTCTTATACTCATTTCTAAAATGGGTTGCAAATAAAATATTATAGTTTGTTTATAAAGAAAGACACTCTAATAATACAAACATCTCTCACATCATAGAAATAAAAAAAATCATCATCATGCACCTTTTTCCTGAACATCGAGCATTATGGTCAAATTTGTACCCAATGGCTTGGGGTTCATTTACAAAGAGTTTGAAGTCACTAGAAGATGTTGGAAGGGATTTAGAGTTGGGAGAGGCTCAAGTCTAGCATTGATAATAAAGATGGAATCATTGAATGTGCAAAATAAGGATGAGAGGCTAATCAAGATAATTAAAATGTGAAAAAGCTATCTTAAATTTAGTTCGATATATGATGAACTTTTAGGTTATTGTTTTTAAAAGTCCAATACTTCCTTTTTTATTAAACTTGTTGAGACAAAGGTATATCAAAAATCTTTTACCATTTCTAGTGTTGGTAGTAAGGTTATGGTTGAGAATAAATGCTATTTGGTATAGATAATATACTAGTGGAAGACACATACTAAGCACATGTTGCTCAATTGGAATATCTGAATACTAAATATTTATTACTGAAAAAAATTTCTTTAGAAAATAAATAAACAATCACCATCAACCAACTAGTTAGTGACAAGAATTACATTATTAGAACATTAATTGTAAACAAATTGTGTAAAGCAAACAAGGCAACTGTTGGGAATTAAGAAACATTTTTTTTTCAATTTATTCCAATAAAACACGATTTGAAAAAACTTAGAAAGCAAGATAGTAAAAAATATACACACCAAAAATACTCTTTTCATAGAATAGTTAGATATATATTCACAATAATTTACATACAAACATCTAAAAGAGAATAACTCAATTGTTTGTCAATTGGGTTTCTCCAACCTATCGTGTGTCACTAATAATGTTACATGTGTTTTTTTCTTAGGGATCAGCCTTTAATGACTAATATATAATTATTACACAAAAAAGTTGTATATATACCAAAGGATAACAACTCGATTAATTTCCAAATGAGTCTCATCACTTGTACTATGTCATTAACAAGCTTAGATGTGCCTATTGATGACTAATATATAACTAATACTATAAAGAATTTAATAAAAATGTTAAAGAAAAATTATATGAAGAAATGCATATTATGTACACTCATTTTTGTAGGGTAGTTAGTCATAGACTCATGGTAATTTATAGATATCCAGCTAAAAGAGTGACTCCCTCTAACTTGTAGTGTGTCAATACTAAAATTACATATGCTCCCCTTCCTAGAAATATTCCTATTTTTTTTAGAAATATTCCTATTGGTGATATATAATTAGTACCCATAATAATTTATTTACAATGAATTAAAAGAGAACAACTCGATTTACTACATGCTCACTTCGTCCAACTTATAGTGAGTCATTACTAATATTACATGTGCTCCCCTCCTTGGTCGTGTGACTCTTGATGGATAATATATAATAATACTCACAATAATTTGCATACAACCCACTAAAAAGGATCAAATAAATAATCTACAGCCTGACTTCCTCCCACATGTAGTGTGTGACTACTAAAATTACTTCTACTCCATAAAAAAGAGAAGTAATTAAGAACACAAACAACCTAAACTTTTGAGCTCAAAGATAAGATGTTGAAGCACATAACTTCTAGATGACTTCATCCAACTTGTACTGTGTTATTTCTAAAATTTCATGCACCCCCTTTGTTGTTCATGAGTCTCTTGATGGCTAATAGATAATTAATATTCACAATTTGCAAACCTTCTAAAAAGGAATAATTTAGTAAATTGTCAACAAATTCCCTCTAACATGTAGCATATGATTACCAAAATCACTTCTGCTTCAGACTGGACCATTGAGCTCAAAGAGGGGTTGCTGAAGCACACATGCATGTTACTGAAGCGTGCAAACATATCTCATAGACATGCTCCTGAAACAAGCAAACATCTAGTAGGATAAGCTAGAACACATACTCATGAAACTATCTCTTATACTTGCTGGTCGATTAAGCTCAAAGACAACCTATTGTAGTACATAGACATGTTGCTAAAGCACATAAACATGTTGCTAAAGCATTCATAAAGAGATGACAACATGCTCCTGAAGTGGACAAACATACTAGTGTACGAGCTAGCAAAGAGAATCATGAAATCCCTCAGTTGGAAAAAATAGTCACAAAGACTAGGCATGCTAGTAGGTTGAAGAGAAGGCATACAACTTAGTGAAAATATGGAAACATGTAGGTTTAAACAACCACACCTCTTTTAATTTTCATTAAGGTTAATAGATAAGAAAGTATGTGGAGTATTCCTTAGACAATTTCTTTATTTTTATATTATAAAGTAGTTGTTGTGTGAAAATTTATATCTATACTATATAAGAAAGTTCAGATATGGTTTTCTATACTAATTTTTCTTGTATTTTTTGAGTTCCAAAGTAGTATTGTATCCCACTACTATATAGGAAAGAGGATGGGAGGTATAATATGCACCTTTGAAGTTTCTAGTTATAAATTAATCTTTAATTCTGGTAAGGCAGTTTTGTGAGACTAGAAAAGGATTCAGCTGTAACTTTTCCTTAGTTTTTTATTTACAAATTGGTCCTTGAAATTAGGCTATATGACGCGACCCAAACCCTCTTTCAAGGTTTGGGGCCTGTCAAGGAGGTATTCGTCGAACCATTCACTTTTAGTTACTAACTAAAATGTAGCTCTACTTTTTTCTCAAAAATATAAAGACAATATTTAACAAGTCGATAACATCTTGATTAAACACAACATGAGAGGAAACAATTGAGTTCAACATTTATAAGGATGAAAGAGTTCTCATTTAATATACATCAAGTACAAAGCATTATAAATTACTTTCTTTTCTCACTCACTCATTCCTAATATCCAGAGGAAGGATAAGAGACGACTAACTAAGCTAACTAATTCTTCACAAGACGTCTACTTTATTCTTGATAAAAGCTAGCTTTTGCCTCTTTTGATGGATCTAGTCCTTTACCAGAAAATATTTCAGTAGGTTAATGAGCTACTATTGTTTAGTTTCCACATAAAATTTTCACATGATTTCACATACAAATTCAATTCATTTTATTCTCATTTAGCCTCTATTCATATCATTCTTGCAACCTTTTTTTTGTTTTGCTTATCACATGATGTGTATTATAGATTTGCACAAAAAGGATCAAATTGGAGATATCCCAACTCAATCTCATCATTATCAAGACTTCTCCACTCCTTGCAAACGATCAGAACTTTAATTATGCTAAAACAGCAATGCACACAATGTGTATTTCCATACGGCCTATTACAACAATCGCTGAAGAAAAGTACACGACATGTCCACATAAGACACGACGTGTACTTGGGAATTCAGAACTGAGCTTTGCCTTTCTGGTAAACTACACGGTGTGTATTAATTCAAACACGTCGTGTGCTTTACACTCAGAACAACTGCCTGAGACAGGACACGCCGTGTCCAAAGAAAGACACGATGTGTGCCTGTCAGTTTCAGCAATTTTCAAATACGACTCCTTTCATTTTAAAAGACGAAACCACTGTATGGAGCAGTTATCTTTGGTCATTATTAGAAACTCTATCGTCCTAGAGAAAGGCTAAAGAAAGGAGGGAAATTTTGGAGGTTGAAGAAGGTGGTTTCTTGCTAAAGAACTCCATTCTTCTTCTTTTCTTCTCAAATCTTCTTCTCCAAAGGTGCAACAGAGCTTCTCCACTCCACAAGGCTTCTTGGGAGAGAGGTTGGTCTAGTTTGGAGAAGTTGTAGGAGTGGGATTTCGTCCTAAAGCTAGAATTCTACTCCTCTTGGGTTACACTTTGGGTTTTCTTAGCTTTTCCTTCTCTAAATAATGTTGAACTCTGAAATTTCTATGCATTTTCTATTGTACACCGTTATGGACGAGTAGTTTCCTTTTCTTGGACATGGGAGAGTAGCTCCCATGTCATAGCATGTATGTAACATGATAATTTCGTACTAAATGCTATGTTGCTTGTTTTTCAACCTTATGAGTATTGGTTTCTTCTTCTCTGCATGTATGGCTGGCCACCTTACGTGTATGTTTTATGCTCTTTTGCTTGATATGAGAAGATAGGTGGGAGAGTAAAGATGCACTCTCTTGACAACTCCTTCTTTATCATGAGAGTGGAAATGATGGAGTTGAGGAGTAGGTTTGTGATCCAAAATGAAATTCATACATGGGAATGTTGAATTGAGTTAGGATCGTTGTACTTGCACTGAGAGGTGAAGTGCAACATACAACTCTACTTTAAAACAAGTGATTAGTATGTTTAAATTTTGTGCTATTTTCTATGCTATGATATGTGGGTGAAATCTTAGGTCCAAGATACTTCCATATCTGAATTTTAATATCATTTAGTAAGACATTTACTGTTTGCTTAATTCTGAAATTTTTAGATTACTCAACCACATCACCTTTAAAACGGTCTAGATTGTTGAACCTTAGCACTGCTGCATTTAGTTGATTGCTAAAGCTCCTTGTGTTCGATATCGACTACAACTACTTCCATATACTTGCAGGAATTGGTTAATTGAGTAAAAGATCTTTCTAAAGATTGAAACTTGTTAGTGTAATAAATCAACAAGTTTTTGGCGCCGTTGTCGAGGAGCTATGGTAATCTAATTAGAGTAACAAGCGCTAACTAGTATTCAAGACTAGATCATCATTTCCATTTTTCAAATTTACATATACCTTTTAGTTGTGTTCTCAAATTCTCTTGCTATTTTTCAGGTTGTATGCGTCGCTCGCAAAGGGGTCTTCAAACATCTGTGTTGTTAGACCTTGAGATTGAGCGTACTCTTTCAAGCATAAGAAAAGCAAGAAGAGTATATCAACCACTTCTAAGAGGTGTTTCCCCATCATCACCATCGCCATCTTCTTCATCTTTTGAAGAAGCTACACCAGGAGATCCAACCATGGAGGACGACCGTCCTTTGAAGGATTTCACCATGCCGGTTTCCAAAAACATTTGTGGAGCCATCGAATTGCCTGCAATGGAAGAGAACAATTTCTCTATTTCTCCCTCCATGATGCAGATGATCCAATAGAACTGCTTCGGAGGTACAATCAATGAAGATCCAAATCTTCATGTGGATGAGTTTTTAGAGTATGTGAATACTTTCAAAATAAATGGGGTATCCATCGATGGAGTGAGGCTATTGCTATTCCTTTTCACCCTAAGAAATAGAGCCAAGGTGTGGCTTTTGTCTCTTCTAAATAAGTCAATCAAAATCTGGGACCAACTTCTAAATGCTTTCCTTGCAAAGTATTTCCCGCCGAGAAAGACAACCCGGCTAAGGAACTAACTCACCAACTTCTCTCAATCCGAAGGAGAAACTCTGTATGATACATGGGAGTGGTTTAAGGATCTGCAATGCCTTTTCCCTCATCATGGTTTGACCAACTGGTTGCTACTCTAGACGTTCTATAATGGACTATTCTATAACACCCGGATGACACTGGATGTTGTATCAAATGGAGCATTGATGAATAAGTCTTATAGAGAGGCTTATGACATCATTGAAGACATAGCGCTAAATCATTGTCAATGGGGATCAAATAGGAGAGCTCAATCATCCTCTACAACGAGTTCTTCAATCGAGAAAAAAAGGAGGGAAGCATACTATTGATGATGTTGACTTAATTGCTGCTAAACTTGATGTTCTTACACAGAAGTTCGAGAAGATGACTACATTGCAAATCCAATCAACTGAAGTGATATGTGAAGCTTGTGGGAATTCTAGACATACTTCTTTTTCATGCTTTCTCCTAATGAAAATGAAGGGATCTTAGAACAAGTCAATGTCGTTGGGATGCAGGGAAACATGCGGTACAATCCCTATTCCAACACCTACAATCCGGGATGGAGAGATCATCCTAATTTCTCCTACTGGAACACAAACAATGCTCTAAACTTCCAACATGGATAGTAGCAACCGCAAGCACAACAAAACTTCAATTGGCAAAATAATGGGAATCCGCCGGGCTTCAACAAAAATAGGGGTTACCAACAGCAACAACAACCCCAAAGTTCTTCCCTGGAGGCCATGATGGAGAAATTCATCTCCACCTAGATGCAGCAGAATGAAGAGTTAAGGGGCAATGACAAGCCCTTAAAGGACGCGATTGCCCAACTTTATGCAAAAGTGGATGGCATTTCTACTCACACAAGGATGTTAGAAAATCAAATTTCCCAACAAGCCTTGATGAAGCAAAAGAACACCCAATCCAATTCTCTTCCAAGCCAATCGGAGGTGAATCCAAGACAACAAGCAAATGCCATAACCCTAAGAAGTGGAGCTGAAATCCACATACCTTCTCCACCCAAGGAGAAAGGTGCAGAGATCGCCGATGAAGAGAAGCTTGACCCCCCTATGGGTGAAAAAGGTAAAGGTACAACTGAGGTACCATCTTCTATTAAAGCAAATGCACCATTTCCACAAAGGCTTGCTAACACGAAGGAGGACTCAAAGTTTAGAAAGTTTATGGACATTCTAAACAAACTCCATGTCAATCTTCTGCTAGCTAAAGTTATTGTAGAGATGTCGTCATATGCTAAGATCCTTAAAGACATCCTCACAAAGAGGAGGAAGGTGGACCAAGTGGAGACCGTGATGCTTTATGAAAGAGTTAGTTCTATCATTCAAAATATACTTCCTAAGAAGTTAGATGACTTGGGAGCTTTTACTCTACCATGCAAGATCAGCAATACCATGTTTGACAAAGGTCTTGTAGACCTTGGAGCCAATATCAGTCTCATCCCATCTACCCTATGGAAAGAGCTAGATCTTGGAGATATGAAGCCTATAAAGATGGACATCGAACTGGTTGATCATTCCATCAAATACCCTAAAGGTATTGTGGAAGATGTGCTAGTGCAGATTGGTAAACTCTATATTCCTTGCGATTTTGTAGTGCTAGATATGGTAGAAGTTCCTTCCAATCCCATTCTTTTTGGGAGGCCCTTTTTGATAACTACTGGATGCCTAGTTGATGTTCGTGAAGGCAAACTCACACTCCAAGTTGGTGAGGAAGCCATGGAGTTTTCTATATATGATGCAATGAAAGCACCATCACAGTGTAAAAGAAATATGTTTTATGGACTCTACTGATTCTGTTGAACAAGAAGATCATGATATTTCCAATTTGATACTGAATTACTGTGATGATGATGAAGGTATTAATAATGGATCTGAAAATTCTGGGGTATTTTCTATTACCCAATCAGATGCTACTGAGGAAGACACTCGACCTGTTGATGACAAAGTCAAAGAAAACGTAGCCGGAAGAAAGGTAGAACTTTAAGCCCTTCCACCAGGCCTGAGGTATGCATTTCTTGATTCTGACTCTACTTCTCCTGTCATAATTAATAATGAGTTGACTAATGAACAAGAAAGTAAATTGCTTGCCGAATTGCATTTGTATAAAGAAGTTATTGGTTACTCTATCGATGATTTGAAAGGCATTTATCCCTCCATTTGTATGCACTAAATAAACATGGAGGATGATGCTAAACCAACCATTAAACCACCTAGATATTTAAATCAAAATATGCTTGAGGTGGTTAAAAAGGAAATCTTTAAGTTGGTTGATGTTGATATCATTTATCATATAAGTGACAACCTTCGGGTTAGTGCCATCCACATGGTACCTAAGAAAGGGGGTGCAACTGTCATCAAGGGAGACAATGATGAGTTGATACAAACACGTATTGTCACGGGTTGGCGTGTGTGTATTAACTACTGATGCTTGAACAAAGCAACCCAAAAGGACCATTTTATGTTGCCATTTATCGATTTAATGCTTGAACGCCTTGCAAAACACTCTTATTTCTGTTACTTAGACGGGTATTCCGAGTTTTTCCAGATTTCTATCTACCCTCCTGACCAAGAGAAAACCACTTTCACATGCACGTATGGAACTTATGCTTATCACCACATGCCCTTTGGTCTTTGCAATGCTCATGCGATGTTCCAACGATGCATGATGACTATTTTTTTTATTTCATTGAAAACATAATGGAAGTTTTATGGATGATTTTAGCATCTATGGAGATTCATTTGATCAATGTTTATGCAACCTATCATTAGTCTTAGCCCATTGTAAAGAGGTTAACCTAGTACTAAACTGGGAGAAGTGCCATTTCGTGGTACAATCCGGTGTAGTATTAGGTCATGTTGTATCTAAAAAGGGTATTGAGGTTGACAGGGCCAAGGTGGAAGCTATTGAGAAGATGTCCACTCCTTCTTCAGTCAAGGACATCTGTAGTTTTCTTGGTCATGCATGATTTTATAGAAGATTCATTAAAGACTTCTCCAAAATTGCAAAGCCATTATGTTCCTTACTTGCAAAAGATGTTGAATTCATATTCAATAATGACTGCCACACCGCCTTCACTAAGATCAAGGAAGCCCTTATTTCTACACCAATCATTCAACCACCAGACTGGAATGCCCCATTTGAATTGATGTATGACACAAGCGACTATGTAGTGGGAGCAGTTCTGGGACAAATGAAAGATAAGAAGGTTCATGCCATATACTATGCAAGGAAGACCCTAGATGAAGCTCAAATCAATTACACAACCACTGAGAAGGAGATGCTTGCTATAGTGTGCGCCTTCTACAAGTTCCGACAGTATCTGGTAGGATCTAAGGTAATTGTGTATACCGATCATGCTGAATAAAGTATTTTCTCAACAAGAAGGATGCAAAACCTCGACTCATCCATTGGATACTGCTTCTGGAAGAGTTTGATCTTGAAATCTGGGATAAGAAGGGGACAAAGAATAATGTTGTTGATCATCTTTCTAGATTGACTACATATGTTGGAGATTATCTGCCTATTGAGGATCACTTGCCTATTGAAAAGCTTTATGCCTTATCGTCCACTCAAGTGCCATGGTTTGCAGACATTGCAAACTTTCTTTCTACAGGACAACTACCGTTGGGTTTGACATACCAACAAAAGAAGAAGTTCTTCCATGACATTAAGTTCTACTATTGGGACGACTCCTTGTTGTTCAAAAATGGGAGTGATGGACTTATTTGAAGGTGTGTCACTGAAGAAGAGATTGCTACCATTATTTATGAATGTCATGCCTCTCCTTATGGAGGTCACTTCAGAGGAGAGAAGACTACAACAAAGATCCTACAGGCTGGTTTCTATTGGCCAACATTGTTTAAAGATGTCAATCTCTTTGTCAAAGCTTGTGATAAATGTCAAAGAACTGGAGGAATTTCTAAACGTGATGATATGCCTCTTAACTCTATCTTAGAGATTGAGGTACTCGATGTATGGAGAGTTGATTACATGGGACCATTCCAATCTTCTTGTGGCTACCAATATATTCTAGTCATTGTTGAGTATGTCTCTAAGTGGATTGAGACCATCCCAACCCAAGCATCGGATGCAAAGTCTATAGTCAAGCTTTTTTAGAAAATCATCTTCCCTCACTTTGGAGTTCCAAGAGCTGTAATCTCTGATGGAGGCACGCACTTTATTGAGAAACAATTCAACAACCTTCTATCTAAGTATGGAGTCACTCATAAAGTCTCTACGCCCTACCATCATCAAACTTCCAGTCAAGTAGAAGTCTCTAACCGGTAGCTGGAAATCATTCTAGAGAAGACAGTGTCTAGCTCAAGGAAAGATTGGACACGGAAGATAGATGATGCACTATGGGCGTACCAGACAGCTTATAAAGCCATCATAGGCACAACTCCTTTCAAGCTAATATATGGTAAGTCTTGTCATCTTCCGTTGGAGCTAGAGCACCGTGCACTATGGGCTATAAAGTTCTTAAACTTTGACATGAAGAAAGTTGGTGAAAAGTGACTACTACAGCTGCAAGAATTGGAGGAACTCTGGCTTGATGCATATGAAAATGCAAAGCTCTACAAAGAAAGAACCAAGATGTGTCATGCCAAGAGAATCAGGAGGAAAGACTTACATGAAGGAGACAAGGTGTTGTTGTTCTACTCAAGACTTAAGCTATTCCCTGGAAAACTAAAGTCAAAGTGGTCCGACCCTTTTCTTATATTGAAGATTTTTCCTTATGGAGCTGTTGAATTACAAGGTAAGGATGAAGCATTCAAAGTAAATGGGCAACGTTGCAAGCTGTATACCTTGGGAGACAATGTTCACAAGGGAGCCTCTTGCTCCCTTCAAGATGCATGATTGATAATTGAAGAGTCTCACTCCGGACTCTAAATGGAGGATATCGTGGGAGTTGAACCCACATTAAGATAGATTTTTTTCTAGTCATTTGAGTAAAAAAACACTCTTTAGTTTCATAAATAAGCTTGTCATGGATGAATGTAATAATTTAGACAATTCTATTTCAATATATGTTATTAATTATGTACTGACAAAAAGTTATTTTCTGTAGACACTACAAAAGGCACGACGTGTCTTATTTAAGACACGGCGTGTCTCTACTTATAGAGATACAACATATGAGTTTTATCTCCAGGTACACGACGCGTCTTTATTTGACACACCGTGTCGCCGATCAGCAGACACAAAGTTCACCAAGACCTGGAAAGGTATACACCATGTTTTTATTTGAACACGACGTGTTCCCAAGTAGAAGATGAAGGCATGAGAAATCTGGAACACAAACACGACATGTTCTAATTTATACACAACGTGTTCCCGAGCAAAAAAGGAAGGATCAAATATTCTGGAAAAGTACATGACATGTTTTTATTTGAGCATGTCGTGTAGTTATCAGTGAAAACAAGCATTTTGAATTTCTGAATTAGTACACGATGTGTGCTTATTGCAACACGACATGTCTTCTATTTTAGAAAAGGAGTTCTGGAAAAACACATGGCGTGTCTTTATTTGAACATGTAGTGTCTTTTTTTGAAAATACAAGTTCTTAACCTAGTGCACGATTGCCCCTCTCACTCACACTCTCATTCGAGCCGTGTGAGACTCCAGAGCCCTAGCCTTTGCTTCCTTGCTGCCGTGTGCCCTAGCACACCCGAGAGCCACCATCGTACCATGTTAGTCATTCATGACTCCTTCTTCCTCAAGCTAGCAGCCTCAACGCCTCCATGTTCCTTGCTCACGGTGTGTCTACCTCGAGCTACAAGCACCTCCGTCCTTTCCTTCCCTTTCTATCATGTGTCCTAGCACAAGGTAGTGCCCTCACCATCAAGATTCGAGTAGTTGCCCCAAAATCAACAGATAGCAACCGTCGCCGTCATCTTCTACCTCAAGCTGCCATCATCTTCTCCAACAAGGATGTGAGAGAGGGATCCACCATCCTCTTCTCCAAGCACCTCATTGATGCCAAGGAGAAGCAGAACAGATCTATGCAACCTCTGTCACCATCACCAAGTAAGAGTCCAAGAGTCGCCATCGTCCTCCATTTTTTCCCCAAAACTGCTACCGTCGCGACCTGCAAATTTCAAAAGATCTCCAGGCACACGGCGTGTGTGTTGCAGTCTCAACTGAACTTCTACCTCAGACACATGACGTGTCTGCCCTAGCACACGACATGTGTTCGTATGTCAGTAGCACAAATGGCTCCATTCAAGCAAACTAGCAACCACAAGCATGACGCTAGTTCCTCCCAAGCATCGGGGTACATTTCAACTATGCAGTTTTGGGTCACCCCTAAAGAAGACCCGACATACTAGTTCCTAATTGCAAGAAGACTTATTCCTTCTCGGTTTGCTTTCCTACAAATGATGATGACTCTGGGCTTCAAGGATGAAGTCCTCATGCACCTACAAGATTTTGGGTTGAGCTACATCTACCTGACGGTATCCAATACTTACCCCTGCCTGGTCTACGAGTTTTTGACGACACTCACCACTGAACAAGACCCACAGAAGAAGGTGGAGTCCTACGGTATCATTTTTTTAGGCTTTTGGGTCGTGCTTTCAAGATCACATTTAAACATTTTTGTGAGTTGTTGGAGTGTCATTACGATGGAGCAATCAATTACCCGCCGGTTTTTCATAGCTTCGAGTTTTGGTTTGAGATTTCTGATGAGGAACATCATGAAGCCAAGAAAGCCAGAGCGTCTACTATCCACAACCCCATATTCCCGTATATTCATCGCCTTCTTAGTATCGGGGTTTTTGCCAAGAAGGAAACCCAAGGGGTTGTTGGGAAACAAAACCTTTTCTTCTTATGGGGTATTATGTATAAGCATGAAATTATTGTTGCTTTCTATATTCTTCAACATTTTCTGGACATTAAGAAGGTGAAGAAGAGGGATGCTGGCGACATCATGTGTGGTGGCTTAATTACTCTGATAGCATAGAAACTTGACGTTGATTTGATAGGGCTTGAGGTTGCACCATGTAGAAATCGGGTAGATATTCAATATCTTCTCTCTGCAGGGTTGATCACAAAGATTCCCAACTGTGACAACAAGTTTTGACAGTTCTTTGATGATGATCAGTATATTGACATTCCAGATCCTAAGAATATCACTTTGGAGAACAAAGACAACTGGAAATGCGTACTGAACACCGGTGAGGAAGTAGATGTAGCTAGAGCTACTTATGATACCGGGGTGCCTCCTTCTACTACTTCTGCTCCACCACCTCCCTCCACCCGCACCCAGACAGAGTACTCCTGGGTGATGCCTGATGTCAGGCATTTGTACGACTACATGCATTAGCAGTTTGATCACATTGACGACCGCCTGGATTAGATGGGCATGTAGTATACTGTGATGCACAACATGGTCCACCACATGGATTCGTGGCACATCTCATAGGGTTACTACTCCATCCTACAGCCACATCAGCTGCCACCACAGCAGCCAGAGTCCACCCCGCAGCCCACTTCGATGGATGTTCCAGATGATGATCTTGTTAGCCAGTTCTTTCCGACTGATCATGGGGGCGTTGTCCCCTCTTATTGCTTTTCACCCACAACATGTACCTGGTTGCTACCTCGTTAAGTTAGATTGATGCAGTGAGGACACTACAGATTTCAAGCTTAGGGGGTGCAACCAGCATAATGTAGTTTCTGTTTCATTTGCTTTTGTCGTTTGCTTTGGTCTTTTTCTTTTGTTGTTCATGTTAGTCTTTTATTTTAGTCTTTTATTTTCATGTTCTGTATTTCCCTTCATGACGAGTTTAGTATGAAATGAGGCTATTGTGATAGAATGAACTTTTGCACCTTTTATGATTGAACTATCTTGTACCTTGTATTTCTTTTGGCCATATGAAAGAATTAGTAAAGAGCATGCATGAATCAAATGGAAAATGAAATTCCTCATGTACATGATCCTGGTTTGTAATTATAGCTTGAACTCTCAATTTTCACATCTTTGATTGCTAAATACATGTAGTGGTCTCAATTTTTAGTGAATAAATCTACAATACTGTTCAGAATACGGGATACTCTTACCAAACTTTTAGTGCATATACAACCAATTTTTTAGTGAAAAATTTGTAAAATAATGAATGGAATCTTGTTAACTTAACTTTCTCATTGACTCTCTTGTGTTGTGCAAAAATATCTTTTATCTTTTTCTCACTTTATCCAATAAAAGATAGAAAACAACCCACATATCATGCTAGCCTAGTGTGAGTCCAATTCGGCAACGATGGTTAGGTGGTATGAAAATCAAAAGAGGGTAAAAATAACACCCCAATCGGCACTCCATGTGCACATAAGCCTAAATTTGCAGCCGAGTGCCAGAATGCCAAAAATCAATTGTCATATCTTTATGAGAAGAGAGCTCAACTGCGATTGTTAAAGTTAGCTAAGATTTCATCATTTACATCCATAATAGCTGAAAATTTTGTGTTGTACATCCACTAGTTGTTTGGATTGATTATCCAAATCCTATTTAGTGTTGTTTAGTTGATTGTTTCGCTTAATTTGTGACCATCATTGTTGAACTAAAACTTCTCTATCTTAGATGTTTAAATTGAGATGATAGCTGTGAAAATAATCCCAATGTACATGGTTGATTGAATTTATTGCATATCTTCATTTCATTTAATCCATGCATGAGATCAAATATTCCTTCATTTGTGTGGCTATGCTCTTTTTGCTTGAGGACAAGCAATGGTTCAAGCTTAGGGGGATTTTTTGTGTGGTTTCCACATCAACTTTTCACATGATTTCACACACAAATTCAATTCATTTTATTCTCATTTAGCCTCTATTCATATCATTATTGCCACCTTTTTGTTGTTTTGCTTATCACATGATGTGTATTGCAGATTTGCATCAAAAGGATAAAATTGGAGATATCCCAACTCAATCTCATCATTATCGTGACTTCTCCACGCCTTTCAGATGATCAAAACTTTAATTCTGTTGAACTAGCAATGCACACGATGTGTCTTATTTAAGACATGACGTGTGTATTTCCTTACGGCCTATTACTACAATCGCTGAAAAAAAGTACACGACATGTCCATGAAAGACATGACGTGTACCTGGGAATTTAGAACTGAGATTTGCCTTTCTAGTAAAGTACACTGCGTGTATTAATTCAAACACACAGTGTGCTTTACACTCAGAACAACTGCATGAGATAGGACACACCGTGTCCAAAGAAATACATGTTGTGTGCCTGTCAGTTTCAGCAATTTTCAAATATGACTCCTTTCATTTTAAAAGACAAAACCACTCTATGGAGCAATTATCTTTGGTCATTATTCAAAACGTTTTTGTCCCAGAGCAAGGCTAGAGCAAGGAGGGCGATTTTAGAGGTGGAAGAAGGTGGTTTCTTGCTAAAGAACCCCATTCTTCTTCTTTTCTTCTCCAATCTTCTTCTCCAAGGTGCAGTAGAGCTTCTCCACTCCACAAATCTTCTTAGGGGAGAGGTTTGTCTGATTTGGAGCAACTTTAGGAGTGGGATTTCATCCTAAAGCTGGAATTCTACCCCTCTTGGGTTACACTTTGGGTTTTCTTAGCTTTTCCTTCTCTAAATCATGTTGAACTTTGAAATTTCTATGCATTTTCTGTTGTACATCATTATGGACGAGTAGTTTCCTTTTCTTGAACATGGGAGAGTAGATCCCATGTCATATCATGTATGGAACATGATAATTTCATACTAAATGCTATGTTGCTTGTTTTTCCACCTTGTGAGTACTGGTTTCTTCTTTTCTGCATGTATGGTTGGCCACCTTATGTGTCTGTTTTATGCTCTTTTGTTTGATCTGAGAAGATAGGTGGGAGAGTAAGGAAGTACTCTATTGTCAACTCCTTCTTTATCACAAGAGTGGAAATTATGGAGTTGAGGAGTAGGTCTGTGATCCAAAATGAAATCCATACATGGGAATGTTGAATTGAGTTAGGATCGTTGTACTTGCACCGAGAGGTGAAGTGCAACATACAACTCTCCTTTAAAACAAGTGCTTAGTATGTTTAAATTTCGTGCTCCTATTATATGCTATGATATGTGGGTGAAATCTTAGGTCCAAGATACTTCCATATCTGAATTTTAATCTCTTTTAGTAAGCCATTTACTATTTTCTTAATTTTGAAATTTTTAGATTAATCAACCAAATCACCTTTAAAGCGGTATACATTGTTGAACCTTAGCACTGCTGCATTTAGTTGATTACTAAAGCTCCTTGTGTTTGATATTGACTACTTTCGTATACTTGGGGGAGTCAGTTAGTTGAGTAAAATATCTTTCTAAAAATTGACACTCGTTAGTGTAATAAACCAACAACTACTAGCTCAATGAATAGAGAATCAACAATCAACCATGAATAAGAAGTTTAGTGATATTGGCAGTTTAGGAATTGAAGTATTTTATAAAGGTAATCAAAACTTCACAAATTGATCCAAAGTAATAAGAATATGTAAACAACTGATCAGATCAAATCATTAATTGACTATTGGATTCATTAGTCTAATTATTATATGTCATGAAACCCACATGAGGCGTACCTTAACATGTGAAAGAATCACAACAAGATACAATCTTACTATAAAAGACTTAGAAGCATGCCCAAGTTCCTAAGCCTTTAATCTCAATACCCCATCTACAACGGGCATCTCCACGTATGTCTTTCGATAGCTAATGGGAGAAGATGAATATTTGAAATTCTCCTCTAAACCTAAGTACTCAGGTTGAGAGTCAAAGCACTCTGGCTTATTGTGCATCAGTGTACCTACTAAAGATGACCACTAATCAACACAATCTTGCATTAGTGGTCCTAAAAAAGATGACCATTGACCAGTAACACATGTACCACTGGCATCCCCAGTTGGTGTTGGTTATCACAAAATCATAAGGAGTCTTCTCTCACTGGTCTAGACCCCTCTCCCTACTAGTATTTTCAAGCTTACTCGATCTGGACTACCTCCATTTGGGTAGAACACTCCTAATAGCATAGACATTCCAATGAAGGATTCTATAGTGTCTAGGTTATCTATTGTAATGATCACATTTGTGCTTAATTGGTAAACTAGGGTTTACCTTAATGATTACATGCTTGATTAGATTGAATATTGTTTATACTTGATTAATGATAGTAGATCAATTGTGAAGTTTCAAACCTAAGGAGAAACTCAAACTATGATTTTAGTTTGAAGAATTAGGGTTTGAGAAATGTAAACCCTAATCGGCAAAAATTAGGGTTTTGATAGTACATGAATATGGAATTTGATCAGGATAGCAGTGTGGTAAATGATTTTTCATTTTTTTTTAAAATTTTGTATTTAATTTAATTTTGTATATGATATGGATAACTCAATCATGCATATTGGAGAAAATTTTCAGAATATTCAAATATTCTTTGAATGTGGTTCTCAGTCGAACTATACTTCGACCAAAATGCTGACAGAGTGCTTTTTAGAAGTGTAGTGTTTTATTTTTAGCTATTTATTTCTAACTCAAAATAATCTTAAATTTTAACTGGAGATCTAAAACTAAATAATAAACTACATGTAAAATTTTCATAATTTTTGAATGCGTTTAGACCTTATCAGTAGATGAATTATAGTAATATTGTTATCACAGAAAATTCAGCTGAAATAAGAGAAAGTATAGTGTGGGGTCAATGTGCAATTGAACCAAGCAGCTCAATTGCTCTATCTGGTCAACCTAACACACTAGCAGCTCTCATAATTCGTGATTCAATCCATAGAAATGAAATCCTAGAGAGAGGGAGAGTTAGGGTTTGAGAAGAGAAAGTGATGGAGATGCTGACCTAGGGTTTTGCGGTCCGAGGAATGATGAAATCATGTAAGTTTAGCTTCTTTGCATAGACTTAAATGGTGAATCTTCTCTCACATGTCAATATTCCGTCCCTCCATTGATTTTATCCAAAATGGTATCAAAACTTCCCCTTTTCTCACTCTTTCTTCATAATCCCTCATTTTTAGGGTTTTCAAGTTGAAAAGAAGAAGAATAAGGTGAATTGCTAGGGATTTGATATGACATCGAGATTTTTAGGGATGAGCTGCATTTTAAAGGTGTTTTCACATCTTAGGGTGAGTGGGAACATCCTTTAAATAGTATATTGCACAAAAATTGGTTAAATCATCCATAATCTTTAATTACTTAGTATATGCGACTACAAACCCTGAATTGTGTGGTTGATCTAAGTTGTTGCAAAATGATATGAAATGGATTCTCCCTCTATTTGGAAGAATTTTAGATGATAAAATCATATTAGAAATGTATACAATACATACTAATGAGAATTCCCTAAGTATTCACACAGAGGTTATAAGAGTAAACTGAAATATAGGGAATTTGACTATGACTGAAATTGTTGTATAATAAAATAGAGAAATTTGTTTATCAAGATCCCGTTGGTCATGAATGATTGTTTATCTAGATGCATAGTACATATATGTCAGATACTATCTTAGATTTCATTTAAGGTGAATAGTGTTTGTTTGATATCTCAGTAAAGAGGGTGAAACCCTAGATGCAAGGAAAGTTGGATATTTGCGAATAGATATCGTGAAATCCATTTGAACGAATTTTCTTGACATGATAGACACTATTTATTCAATTTTATTATTGATGCATGTTATCTCAGTGAATGGCATGGAAACCCAAATTCAGCTCAGCTCGAAGGTTTCATACATATATTAATTTTATATGATTTATGGATAGTAGTCTTTACTCAGTCAATGTTTATGTCGCATGAAATCCTTATGAGAGCCATGTGATAAGTGAATGAGGTAAATGAAACCCTAAGGATAGGGTTTTCAATGAATCAAGTATTTTGATATCAATGTTATCAGTATGAGATGTGGTGATGCACAACTCAAGATTTGGGTTGAGGTGCACATTTTCCAAGAAAGTACAAATAATTTATAGGTGCAAATGACGATTATTCGTGTCAAGTAATTAACTGTTATCGGTGTATTAAGAAGTTCAATTACATGATTTTAGTATATAAAGTATCAAGTGGATATGTATTCTATTATTGAAGAATTTTAGTCTACCTGTAGGTATAAAATGTTGATTTCTCAGTATATTACAGTGTTTTGAGTATATTGCTCTGCCAAGTTTAGAATGATATACATATTGTATATAAACTTCAAATAAATAGACACAGTACCATAGAGATACCAGAGTCAAGTATAAGTAAGGGAAAAGATACAATATAGTAAGAGATTTCCAAGAATAATAAAATAATAGACATAGGTGCCCTGAACACCGTAGATTCCCTATGAAAGTCTACATTGTAGGGAGGAAATGATCCACCCTGGAAGTGACCAGTATACGGGGATCGAATTGTACCCACAGAGCATGCGGGGAGACGAAGCCCTTGAGGAAGTGTCTTAAGTGAAGATAGGTTACCCAACATGAACCGGAGATCCCGGTGGTAACCTAGAGGTACCCATAGAGCGTACCAATATGAGGCCCACAGAGCATCTCAGACCCTCCGCCTGTGTACTCATCCTAGACAGAGAGGTCCAGTTAAAGGCCAGCTATTTAGCCGCCTTAGTCAGATGTGACACTTCGAGTCAAGAAAACACAGATTCAGTTCTAGGCTTAGCTTCCTGGGTTTTAAGCTAAGTCTTGTACGGTGAGATCGTAGTTCGCTACGAGTCTTCATATGTAGAGTACACTGCATATGATCAAGGCATAAGCTAAAATATGATAATATAATTTTTAAAAAGTTTTTTTATAAGTAAGAAAGGCTAAGAAAGATTCGAGTACAGTTTCCCAACAATTATTCTTTGTATGTTTCTGAATTATTAGTTCTCTTTGAAATTTATCAAGCATGCTCATATATTGATTTGCTCTTGTTGATCTCTAGAGTATCCTGCCATATTTATGATTGTAAATGATTAATCTCTTTAAAGCTTACTACTTCTGTAATTGATATCAGTTGCTCAAAAGTATATTTGTTATTATATTAGTGCTTTAGACTGTTTCTTTGAATTACTCATTCACTGAGCGAGTAGGCTCACCCCTCTACTCACAATTTGTAGGGATATCACATGGACTTGAAGAAGGTCATTGCATCAGAGTAGATCTACCACAAGAGTTAAGTCTGAGTATAGTTAAGTTCAGTCGGTCCTTTTCATTCTAGATCCTTGTAAAGAAATAAGAGAGAGTTGTAAATGATGATGTATAACATTATTCCTCTTTTAGCAATATATGCGAATCAGCAAGTCTTATGTGCTTAAAAGTATGAGAAACATAATGAATGTTCATACATGTATTTTTACTATTGAAATCAAATTAGAGAAATCAATGTTTAGATTCCCTTGTAAAGTTAGTTTCTGTGGTTCACTGCGAGAAAGAAAAGAGTTTGAAAAAGAAGAAAAAGTTAAGGGTGATCTCTGTATTACATTAAATCCTCAATTGATGCCCTAATATCATGATTAATGGTAATTGTGAGATCGGGGTGTGACATCTTTTGGTATCAGAGCTTAGGCTGAGTTGCCAGGGACCATTAAGTTAGTAAGTTAGAGTCATAAGTGTGGCAGATAGGAGATGTTATGATGTTAGCTCTGAGGATTTGAGTATTTGGATGTCTTAGCCCGGTATCTGAGTACTTAGATCAACTAGTATCAAGCTAATATGTCTATTCTTTCATGTATACCCTGTCCAGGTATACAGTGGAAGGATGGTCTAGAGAGGAACCCTATAAATATTAGGGTTAGAAACAAGATAAGTAACATGAATTAAGAGCATAAATATAAAATGAGATAGAACCTTCATTTCATATTGTTGTTTTATTGGAGATGAATAGAAAAGTTCTTATATGTTTGAATTCAGATATTCAGTATTTTGAAATATATATGGGTCTTTAAGATTTTTTGTACACTATGTAGTTGTAGCATTTATTGATTTCATTCTTTGTATCAAGTAGACTAGAAATGATCTTTGAATAAGCTTTCCTAAGTGGATAAGTTTTCTTCCACACATTTGAAATGAATAGGAGTTGAGTATTCCTGAGTAGCTCTTGGCTTCAGGATTGTAGGTTCGGCCTGGTCCGGCTGGCAGGATGCATTACTGAGATCTAATGACTCCTATTAGTAACATAACAAGAGTAAATTCTGGATAGATTAGATCCAAATTCTAGTATGAATGTATATACTCTAAGATTTTGAAGTATAAGGGAAAGATTGTGATAACTAAGAATCAGTTGAAACTGATATCTAAGATCCAACTTTGGGGCCTCATATGAACAACCCTTCATTGGGAATAAAGGAACACGCCATAAGGTTCAGATTAAGTTTAATTATTAGTATTATATGAACTCTAAATATGAAATATGGAAAAGATATGAGAAAAGTATGTAAGGGCCAAGATAGTAAGAATCAATCATGAGGAATGGATTATATAACCAAGTACAATGTTTTTATGTACTCCAAAGCAAAGGGAAAATAGAAGAAAAGAGTTAGGTATATGATAAGTACATAGAAGTGAGGAGTCTTCAGAAGATTTAAAGTGAAGAGAACTAGATGAGCATGTAAATCATAAAACTAGGATAAGAAACTTAGTTGAAACAAAGAGAAATGTTGGAAACAATGAGCTTGATTAAGGAATGAGGGTTATGATATAATTGAGAGCATGGAATGTATACCTTTATTAATAAGTTTAATACATTCATCTTTACTGCCTTTGGATTCTAAGTCTCTATAGAACAACAAACTAGTTTCTAAAAGAAGAAAAAAAGTGTAGCTAAATAAATGAATAAGTCATACAAAGGTAGACTATATTAAGAAAGGAAAAACTTGGTTGAAAGAAATACTAAGTTCGACCCATGCATGAGTCATTTGATTTAAAATGAAGGATATGTAATGTATTAAACATGAGTAGAAACTAGTAGAGAGATTATTGATTTAGAATTTCAACTTCACACTAGTAGAAGGATAAAAAGAAATATGTGCAACATGGTATACATGATCATACACATGAATAAACAACATGATCATAAGAAAAAAAATAGAAGTTAAAGATGACATGTGGAATGGTAGTATATGGTAAGGGAATTATGGAAAGTAAAGAAGGGTTTGAAACATGATGGAGTAATATAGATTATAAAAGAAAGAGGTGGCGAGATTCAAGAAAGTGCTAATTAGTCAAGTATCCTTATTGATAATTAATTAAAACTACATATGAGAAATGTATTATTGAATGTTTGAAGATAAGAATTATAAGTCTCAAAATCATGTTCTCTTTTATATCTTCCTTAATGAGAGAAATGTGGGAATGAAGTGATAAGAAAATGAATCATATATGATGCATAACCACCATGGTAGAGACATCTAGTGAATGTAATAATGACACATAATATGATGATGAAACCCTAGCAGGGTAATTGAGAATGTAATCTATCTGAATGGACAAGTAAGAGAAAGGAAATTCAATCGATAAGATAAAGAAGACTTTAGTAAAACTTGTGAGATCCAAATTTTGAATTTCAAATTAAGGGAGAAAGGTCACATCACAACAACGTCATGCTTCTGATAAGGACCAAACCCTAGAATGCTTAGATTTGTAGTAGTTCAAGGGATGTCACTAGTGATTTGACCTCGAATACTAGCATCTCCATAAAACAAGATCATGAGATTTGCATTATGAGAAGTAAACTAGCACTGATAGTAACCTAGGGTTTAAAGATAGCTAATCTGAAAGGTTAATAAACAATATGGAAATGATTCGGAATAAAGAGTAAGACATAAATTTGAAATGTAACAAGTGTGTTTTGAACAAAATGAGAAATACAATATGAGTGAAGTGCGATATGAGATACATTCTTACAGTGATAGCAAGAATGATGAATAATCTATTTGTACCTTGTATGTTTCAATTTTAGGAATGTTTAATCTACATGATTAAAATGAGAAGGATAAGTAGCAAAAAGTAAGTAGTAGTGAATGAGGAGAGAGATAAGAGATAACAATGGCTTTTAGTAATATGTGAATTTGTTTTTAGAAGTATAATTTTGTGAAGGTATATTAAGGGATGTAAATTGGTTCTACATATGATTTCAGTGTACATGTGCAAGCAATATGTTAATTAAAGGTGTCTGATAGTTGTAGTCATTCATACCAGTAATTCATCTTAGTATTGTAAAATTTTGGTATGGTGATTTGGGTCAAATGATGATAAAACAAATGGAGGGTTACCCTGAATAAGGTAGTCTTACCTATTCACTCATATGAATAGAAGGGATGATAACCATATTGTATTGATATATAACCCTAATGAGCTATAGCTTGTTATACCTAGCTTTAATATAACTAAGGGATGATAATTGGGTATGAATAGCCCTTGAATGACTAATATAATCATGGAGTACTTTGTTACTATTGTTGAAACCCTAGTATGCTATAACCCGATGGTTAGACATTGAATTATGTGTGGGTTCATACTTGAGAATAGTATGGAATGTGATGGTAATGCTTCACCTTATACATCCATAATACAATGGGGATTCCACGAGTAGTATTGTACAATTGTTGTTGAATAAGGGCTTCCAACTCAAGACTATTTTTCTATTTGAGTAGCACAATAGTAAAATTCAAAAGAACATGGTGAACTCTCTTTTGTGACTTAGAGGTAATACATAACAATAGTACATATTGAGCCATATAAATTGAGATAGTTGGATCAGATTATCAAAGTTGAGGTAACACCTCAAGAGTATAAAAAAATATTTAAATGGTTGTTTCTCTCTCTCTCTCTCTGCTATGATTGATTGTGGCATAGAGAATTTGTTTGTTATCATTTAACTATTTTAACATGTTGTGATTAGAAAAAAAAATAAAGGACTTAACATTGAAAACTACATTCAAGTATAAAATACAAGAATGTAATAACTTGTAAGATTTCAGAAGCTTAAAATAAACTTTGAATATACTTTGTTTGCATATTTATGTTTCGGGGATGAAACTTTTTAAGGGGGTGAGAATTGTAATGACCACATCTGTGCTTAATTGGTAAACTAGGGTTTACCTGAATGATTACATGCTTGATTAGATTGAACATCGTTTACACTTGATTAATGATAGTAGATCAATTGTGATGTTTGAAACCTAAGAAGAAACTCTAAGTATGATTTTAGTTTGAAGAATTAGGGTTTGAGAAATGTAAACCCTAATCGGCAAAAATTAGGGTTTTGATAGTACATAAAAATGGAATTTGATCAAGATAGTAGTGTGGTAATGATTTTTCATATTTCGTACAAATTTTTTATATAATTGAATTTTGGATATGATATGGAAAACTCAATAATGCATATTGGAGAAAATTTTCAGAATATTTGAGTATTCTTTGAATGTGGTTCTCAGTCAAACTATACTTCGACCAAAATGTTGACAAAGTGCTTTTCAGCAGTGTAGTGTTTTATTTTTATTTATTTATTGGTAACTCCAAATGATCTGATATTTTAACTAGAGATCTGAAGCTCAATTATAAACAACATGTAAAATTTTCATAATTTTGTATGCATTTAGACCTTATCAGTAGACAAATTACATAATATTTTTATGATAGAAAATTCAGCTAAAATAAGAGAAAGTATAGTGAGGGGTCAATGTGCAATTGACCAAAGAAGCTCAATTGCACTATATGGTCAACCTAACACACTAGAATCTCTCATAATTCGTGATTCAATCTAGAGAAATTAAATCCTAGAGAGAGAGGGAGAGTTAGGGTTGTAGAAGAGAAAGTGATGGAGATGCTGACCTAGGGTTTTGCGGTCCGAGGAATGATGAAATCATGTAAGTTTAGCTTCTTTGCATAGACTTTAATAGTGAATCTTCTCTCACATGTCAAGATTACATCCCTCCTCTTATTTGATCCAAAATGGTATCAAAAATTCCCCTTTTCTCACTATTTCTTCATAATCCCTCATTTTTAGGGTTTCCTAGATGAAAGGAAGAAGAATCGGGTGAATTGCTAGAGATTTGATATGACATCGATATTTTCAGGGATGAGCTACGTTTTTAAGGTTTTTTCACACCTTAGGGTGAGTGGGAACTCCCTTTAAACAGTATATTGCATGAAAATTGGTCAAATCATCCATAATCTTTAATTGTTTAGTATGTGACTACAAACCCTGAATTGTATGTTTGATCTAAGTTGTTGCAAAATGATATGAAATAGATTCTTCCTATGTTTGGATGAATTTCATAAGATAAAATCATATTAGAAATGTATACAATACATCCTATTGAGAATTCCCTAAGTATTCGCAGAGGTTATAAGTGTAAACTGAAATTTAGGGAATTTGTCTATGGCTGAAATTGTTGTATAATTAAATAGAGAAATTTGTTTATCTGGATCACCTTGGTTATGAATGATTGTTTATATGAATGCATAGTACATATATGTCAGATATTATCTTGGATTTTATTTAAGGTGAATAGTATTTGTTTGAAATCTCAGTAAAGAGTGTGAAAGCCTAGATGCAAGGAAAGTTGGATATTTGCAAATAGATATCGTGATATCCATTTGAACAGATTTTCTTGACATGATAGACTTTATTTATTCAATTTTATTATTGATGCATGGTATCTCAGTGAATGGCATGGAAACCCAAATTCATCTTAGTTCCAAGGTTTCATACATATATTGATTTTATATGATTTGTTGATAGTAGTCTTTACTTAGTGAATGTTTATGTTGCATGAAATCCTTATGAGAGCCATGTGATAAGTGAATGAGGTAAATGAAGCCCTAAGGATAGGGTGTTCAATGAATCAATTATTTTGATATAAATGTTCTTAGTATGAGATGTGGTGATGCACAACTCAAGATCTGGGTTGAGGTGCACGTTTTCCAAGAAAGTACAAATAATTTACAGGTGCAAATGAAGATGACTTGTATGTCAAGTAATTAGCTCTTATCAGTCTATTAAGAATTTCAATTGCATGACTTTAGTGTATAAAGTATCAAGTGGACATGTATTCTGTTATTTAATAATTTTAGTCTGCCTACAGGTATAAAATGTTGATTTCTCAGTATATTACAGTGTTTTGAGTATATTGCTCTGTCAAGTTTAGAATGATATACATGTTGTATATAAACTTCAAATAAATAGACACAGTACCATAGAGATACTAGAGTCAAGTATAAGTAAGGGAAAAGATACAATATAGTAAGAGCCTTCTAAGAATAATAAAATAACAGACATAGGTGCCCTGAACACCGTAGATTCCCTACAGATGTCTGCACTGTAGGGAGGAAACGATCCACCCTGGTAGCGACCAGTATACGAGGATCAGATCACACCCACAGAGTTTGTGGGGAGACAAAGCCCTTGAGGAAGTCTCCTAAGAGAAGATAGGTTACCCTACATGAACCGGAGATCCCGGTGGTAACCCAGAGGTACCCAAAGATCATACCAAGATGAGGCCCACAGAGCATCTCAGACCCTCCGCCTGTGTACTCAACCTAGAAGGAGAGGTCCAGTTAAAGGCCAGATGTTTAGCCGCCTTAGTCAGATGTGACAATTCGAGTCAAGCAGACCCAGATTCTGTTCTAGGCTTAGCTTCCCGGGTTTTAAGCTAAGTCTTGTACAGTGAGATCGTAGTTTGCTATGAGTCTTCATATGTAGAGTACACTGCATTTTATTAGGGCATAAGCTAAAATATGATAATATAAGTTTTAAACAGTTTCTTATAAGTAAGAAAGGCTAAGAAATATTCGAGTATAGTTTCCCAACAATTATTCTTGGTATCTTTCTGAATTATTAGTTCTCTTTGAAATTTATCAAGCATGCACATATATTGATTTGCTCTTGTTGATCTCTAGAGTATCATGCCATATTTATGATTGTAAATGATCAATCTCTTTAAAGCTTACTGCTGCTATAATTGATATCAGGTGCTCAAAAGTATATTTGTAATTATATTAGTGCTTTAGACTGTTTCTTTGAAGTACTCATTCTCTGAGCGAGTAGGCTCACCCCTCTACTCACAATTTTTAGGGATATCACATGGACTTGAAGAAGGTCATTGCATCATAGTAGATCTGCCACAAGAGTTAAGTCTGAGTATAGTTAAGTTTAGTCGGTCCTTGTCACTCTAGGTCCTTGTAAAGAAATAAGAGAGAGTTGTAAATGATGATGTATAACATTATTCCTCTTTTAGCAATATATGCGAATCAGCAAGTCTTATGTGCTTAAAAGTATGAGAAATATAATGAATGTTCATACATGCATTTTTACTGTTGAAATCAGATTAGAGAAATCAATGTTTAGATTCCCTTGTAAAGTTAGTTTATGTGGTTCAATGTGAGAAAACAAAGAGTTTGAAAAAGAAGAAAAAGTTAAGGGTGATCTTTGTATTACGTTAAATCCTCAATTTATGCCCTAATCTCATGATTAATGGTAATTGTGAGATCAGGGTGTGACATCTATCATCTAACAATATTTAATTTTATTAGAGAAAAATATTATTGTTTCTAATCATTACCCTACTTTCACAATTTAACACTTATCATTTATCATAGACTTTATTTGGCTAAATAGCATTTTTCATAAATTCTCACAAATCAAAATCTGATCCTTTAGATCCAGAATAGGGCAAAACAAAGATTTATGATGCCTCTGGTTCCATCATTTCAACTTCATCATACATGAAAATTGATATAAAACTTTTTTATATAGCATCACATCACCAAGTATAATAAGTAAAACATTTATACTGTTGGAAATCATAGAGAATATATGAAAATCTTGTCACAACTATCACAGAGAAAAAATAAACATTAGAAAGTCATTATTTTGAGTTTTTTTCCTATAAATATGGTTAGTGGGTGATTTTCCACTCAGAAAAATGTCCAAAATTACTGATCTTTGGATTTGTATCTTCTGAGCTTGGATTCTAGCTCAGATAGGTCTGATTTGAGCTTTAGACCTCAAGATTACATCCTAAACCATTCAATATTGGCTGGGGGTAGAAGTTGAAGAGGGGATGAAGAATTGGACCTCCATTGAGTTGAATAGTAGATCTTGAGCAAGAAAAGGAGTAAGATATGAGATATCTAATTTTAAAAACTACTTACCACTATAGATCCATGGCTCGATCATAGGTCTCTGGTTGTTCTTCAAGTTCCTAACTAATATCACACTATATGTTGCCTCTCCATCTACCCCTATAGGGTTCTAGGGCTTTGGTCATGTGGACAATTAAAATACAAATCAAACAAAACAAATTCTGTTGAATTTGGATGTGTAACAAAAGTTATGGCCATTTTACTATTGATTGTAGTGTGCACTACATAGTTCCTTTTCATCAGTCTATGTGCCCCCGGGCTAACCCATAAGTCTACTTGGCCATTGGGCCCCACCCATCGGTCTATGTGGCGTTAACCCGCATGGCCGTCGGGCTCTTCCTGTGACAACCCCAATTTCTATATAATTTCCTTAGTGACATCCACAGATATGCATGCACTCATATCTATAAATGTCATAAGGGAAAATATAAGAAATTAAGATAGTCAACTAAAATCATAGGAAAGCCAAGATCAAGTTCACATCATCATTAGATTGCCACACAACACTTCATTCATTGAGAATTAATAAAGTCATTACATGCTAGTAATTGAGAAGGAAGAATGAATAAGTCTATGAGAAAGAAAAAAAATATGATTATTACATAGGATCTATAACATCCTATTACATCATCTAGAAGAATAAAACTATCTAACTAAAATGAATAAGATAAGAAGTGGAGATCTATCTACTATCCTCCATGTTCATCATTTATTGGCTTTTGGTAATTTGAAGTGCATCATATGTTGCTTGTACCTAGAAAATATGAGAAACAAAAACATCAAAAAAGTTGGTACATGGAATTAAAGAGCTATACTATGCTGGTATATTGAAAATATTAGAAAAAGAAGAAAGAGAAAGAAACATTATTTAATGGCAGAAAATCAGGTAATCCCAAGTTATTAATCACATTTCAAATGAACATGCATTACTATGGTGGACAAGCACAAACATATAATTAATTGTGCCCTATCCCCACGTACCTTGTACCATTAGGGATCTCCCTACGTACCTTGTACCATTAGGGAGGTACTAGTCAACATTAATTCTTTCCCTCTATAATAGGGAGATTAATGAGCACCACTAGTAACTACATTTCATTTTCTCATTCGTTTATGTTCTTAAATGTTCAATGCGGAAAATGACAATACACATATATCTACATCCAAAAATGTACTTAAATACATGCAAGCAAATACATATATTTAACATCCAGCAAAAACTAGTCATATAATTATATCCACGTACCTTGAATCTCAAAGATTGATTCCCACAAGCCTAATTTAAGAGAGAGTAGATCACCTTGAAATGTAAAAAAGGACCTAATATCATCATGGCTTCACATCATTCTGAAAAACCACTAGAGGGGGGGTGAATAGGGTTTTATGATATTTTAAAAATAATTCAACCAAAGCAAGAAACCACAAAAATATTGGACAAGGGGACAAGGATTTAGAGTGGTTCCAACCTTAGCAAATATTAAGGCAGTCAATCCACTACCCGATTGCTTACCCAACCAGGATTTTGAAAGTAGTTAAATTTTATTACCTCACAAGGATGTTACATAAAATTACAAATACTTTCACCAAACCCTACGGATAGCCTTCACCTAGAAGTAGTCTCACCAACCTCAAAGAAGCCTTCCTTGAAGTAACCTCAAGCTCCCCCTTGAAGTAGCTTCCCATTGAGACATCCTTCTTGAAGTAGTCCAAAGTCCACCTACTCCACCGAGAAGACCCTTCTCCACCTGAGAAGTCAAACCCTCTCCAATCCACAGCCTCCAACCCTAGGAGTAGCAAGGAGAGTACAAAAGATATAAAGGAACAAGAAGGAAAAATAGAAATTACAATACCGTTGTAGTACAAGGCTTGATTTCCTATATCAAGCATTTTGATCTGCTAACCAATGTATATGGAAGTGTTGGTGCAATGGGTAGGAGATTCTAGCCTATAGGACACGATTTTAGAGCAATGGAAATGTATAGCCAATGTTGGAATTGCTCAATTGCTGGAAAGAATGAATTGCCAATTGCAAGTATGAATGCTCAAGTGTAGCACAAGTGTGTAGGGTGTCCTAAGGCTTGTCCTATTTATAGGAATGGCCTATGAATGCTTAAGGACATTCTAGACACTTTTTAGGGGGTTCTAAGTGCTCAACTAGCTGTTAGGTATCCATTAGTTGCTTTAACAACGGCTAGTTAATTAATCCTGAAAATTGCAGACAGAGACATTCTCGGTCGAGGAATTGTCGACCGAGATCCCAGTCGGTCGAGGTCTTTGTCGACCGAGGGACTGTCTGGAGCAAGTGTATGTAACGTTCTGATCCAACTCCCAACTACCTTGTCTGCTGTGTCTAACAGCTACCTAGGTCATTCTCGGTCGAAGAGTTTGTCGACCGAGAGTGTCTCGGTCGAGAATTTTGTCAACCGAGATTAACCCTATTTCAATGTTTTAAACTAAGCACTTAGTGTGTGTATGAGTGTGCATTTGTGACACTATTATAGGGGATGACCTATCTAAGTGTTGTGATTGACTAGGGAAGATCTAAACGCTTGATTTACATGATATCTAAGTACTTGTACATTATATACTTGTACACATTTTTACATTTGATTACAATCATGAATCAAAGCAATTTGAGCATATAGATCTTCCAGGTTGTGTCTTCCACCTAGTTCCTGCAACACTCAAGTAGCACGTTAGATCCACAAGAATGAAATGTTTGTCATCATCAAAACAAAGGGATTATAATAATGTCCAATTTAGACAACACATTCCATAATAGAGTTTCTATTATGGTTTAGATCATTAGGAATATCTCTCTAGGATACATATGATTTGAGAGATCAGATTTGGATTCTAAGGGTCAGGGTCGTTCAAATATCCTAAGTGTCATTTAATAGTTAGGATTTGACATAAAGTTGTAATAAGTATACACATGAAGAGAGGAAACTAGAAATTAGGTTTTTTCACAAATATTGAATCATATATCCCTCTTTGATTAGGGTTTCAAGTAACATGATGATCAGGACCCCAATTAGGGTTTAGGATGTCCACAAGGTAGATCTAAATCAAGGATGGATATTATTACACAATCATCATCATCATCATCATCATCATCTAAGCCTCAATCCCAACTATGTTGGGGTCGGCTACATGGATCCTTCGTTTCCATTCATCTCTATCATGGGCCATATTCTGATTGAGATGTAGAGATTCAAAATCTCTCTTTATGAGCTCATCACATGTTAATTTAGGCCTTCCTTTTCTTCTATTTATAGTGTTTGGCTCAATAGCATTGCTTCGTATAGGCGCACTAGTAGGTATGCGTTGCACATGTTTGTACCATCTGAGTCGGCCCTCACGCAACTTGTCCTCAATGCTCGCCACCCCCACTTTATTCCTGATATAGTCATTTCTCAAATGATCTTTTCTTGTCTTCCCACACATCCATCTCAGCATACGCATAGAGACCTTGTTTCTTCACCGCCCAACATCTTTTCTTGTCTTCCCACACACACATCTTTTCTTGTCTTCCCACACATCCATCTTTTCTTGTCTTCCCACACATCCATCTCAGCATACGTTCATCTTGTTGAGACCTTGTTTCTTCACCGCCCAACATTCACTCCCATAGAGCATGGCTGGCCGTATAGCTGTTCTATAAAACTTACTTTTTAACCTGAGAGGGATCTTCTGATCGCATAAAACTCCAGTTGCACTCCTCCATTTCAACCATCCTGCAGTGATCCGGTGACAAACATCATTTTAGACATCCCCGTCTATTTGAATAATAGAACCTAAGTAACGAAATTTGTCACATTTTGGTATATCTACTCCGTCCAACTTGGCTCCATCATTCACACTACGAGATTGGCTGAAATTGCAATGCATATACTCAGTTTTGCTCCTGCTAATCATCAATCCATTTGATTCCAATGCCTATCTCCAACATTCAACTTTATCATTCAATCCATCTTTTGTTTCATCAATCAAAACAATATCATCAGCAAATAACATACACCAAGGAATATCATCCTGAACATTCTTTGTTAACTCATCCATAACCAGAACGAATAGATATGGGTTGAGTGTGGATCCTTGGTGTACCCCAACTATAATAGGAAAAGTTTGTGTCTCTCCTCCAGGAGTCTTGACACTTGCAGTAGAGTTATCATACATGTCTTTAATCAAGTCAATGTATTGGATAGGCACACCCTTTTTCTTCAAAACCATCCATAACACTTCTCTGGGTACTCGATCATAAGCCTTCTCTAGATCGATAAACACCATATGAAGATCTCTTTTGCTTTGTCTATACTTCTCCATAAGCCTCCTTATCAGAAAAATAGCATCTGTTGTTGATCTTCCAGGCATGAAACCAAATTGGTTGTTTGATACCTGTGTTATAGATCTTAACCTCTGCTCAATAATCCTCTCCCAAAGCTTCATCGTGTGACTCATCAGCTTGATACCTCTATAGTTTGTACAGCTCTGAATGTCACCTTTGTTCTTGTAGATTGGGACTATACTACTATTTCTCCACTCATCCGGCATCTTCTTGGTCTTCTTGATCTTGTTAAAGAAATTTGTTAACCATGTAACTCCCTCATCCCCCATACTCTTCCATACATCAATGGGAATATTGTCTGGTCCGCATGCCTTTCTCATTTTCATCTTTTTCAAAGCATTCTTGACCTCAAATGGTGAAACTCGTCGTGTGTAAATGATATCTCTTGTATTCATGTCACACGAGTCGCTAACATTATATGCAGTATCTCCATTGAAAATCTTATGGAAGTAATTTCTCCACTGGTTTTTGATATCATCATCCTTCACCAATACTCTACCATCTTCATTCTTTATGCATTTTACTTGACTCAAGTCTCTTCCTTTCCTTTCTCTTATACGAGCCATTTTATATATATCTTTTTCCCCTTCTCTAGTGTCCAACTTCTTATACATATCATCAAAGTATCTAGACCTTGCCTCCCGAACCACCTTTTTAGCTTCTTTCTTTGCTTGCTTGTATCTTTGGAACGTTGCATCATCTCCAGATTTGGGCAAGCTCCTATAGATCTCCCTTTTCAGTTTAATAGCCTTTTGTACTTCATCATTCCCCCACCAAGTCTCCTTCTGTGGAGGTCCACAACCTTTAGACTCCCCCAAAACCTCTTTGGAAATTTTTGTTATGTCGTAGCTCATGTTATGCCACATAGTGTTAACATCAGACTCCAAGTTCCAAGTTACCTCCTTGATGAGTTTATCATGAAAATTCAATTTCTGTTCTCCTTTAAGATTCCACCACTTGATCCTGCTATCTTGGTTTCCGTTATGTTTGCCTTTATTGATCTTCATGTTAATATCCAAAACTACCAACCTATGTTGGGTCGTGAGTTCTTCGCCAGGAATCACTTTACAATCCTTGCATATGTTACGATCCACCCGCCTTGTAAGGAGGTAATCAATTTGGCTACAGTTGTGCCCACTCTTGAAAGTAATCTTATGAGATTCTCTTTTCTTGAAATGGGTGTTTGCCAAAATCATATCATATGCAACTACAAAATCTAATATCCTCTCTCCTTCTCCATTCCTGTTGCCATATCCAAAACCACCATGAACTCTCTCAAATCCAACATTACCACTCCCCACATGGCCATTTAAATCACTCCCAATAATAATATTCTCCTCGATCGGTATTCCTTGCATCAATTCATCCATGTCATCCCAAAAATCCTTCTTCGCATCCTCGCTAAGGCCAACTTGGGGGGCATAAGCGCTAATAATGTTAAAAATATTTCCCCCAAGAACAACCTTGATAGCTATGATTCTATCACCCATCCTTGTAATCTTGACGACGTCATCCTTCAACATCTTATCAACAATAATACCTACACCATTTCTATGTTTATCAATACATGTATACCAAATTTTGTATCTTGTGTCTCCAATCTCTCTACAGCGTTCCCCTGTCCACTTGGTTTCCTGCAAACAAGCTATATTGACTTTTCTTCTCATCATGGTATCCACTATCTCCAAATATTTCCCTGTCAAAGAGCCAATATTCCAAGATCCAACTCTAATCCTTTTTTTGTTGAACTTGCTTCATTACTTGCCTTCGTCGAAAATGTTGCCCATGTACATTTTTCACTGCATCTGGGAAATGATGCGGCGGGACCAGCTTCTTTACCCACACTCGTCCAAGATGTGGAAACCCTTTTACATTTTTCACTACATCCGGGCGATGATGCAGCGTGACTAGATTCTTTACCCACACCCGTCCAAGATGTGGAAACCCTTGTTTATCCTTCAACACAACCGGGCGTCGTTGTGTCGAAACCCCTTGCATATTTATCACTGCACCCGGGTGCCGGTGCAGCACGTCACTAGGTAGGGACGCTACAACGATATTCTTATAAGGATCCATGTCATAGAAAGAGTGACAAAGTTTTTATAGGCTGGCTGTCAACCTACCACCAACCCTCCTCCTTAATATATATTATTACACAATATATATATTAAAAGGTCATTAGGTCTTGTAGACCATATTTTCTGAAAAGGGATCAGATATGGGGCCTAATTATATTTTATTTAGATAGATCACATTTCTCTGATGAAAATTATATATAGGTTTGATATATTTTGATATTCCTATCTTTTTCTAGGATTTTTCTAAGATTTGGCCAATAAGATAAATTCTTGAAGAAATAAATGAAAAAAAGTGAGCTCTGCTTCGCAGATCAGGTGAGGGATCTGACTGACCGGATCCTCCCACTGACCTACAAGCAGATGCTCATTAGAAGGAAGGTTCAGCATGGGCAAAAGGTTGAAAAAGCCCAAGAGGTTTGGAATAGAACCATTTGGCAGGCATGGGTAAGGTGGTCAATCCTCCTACTGTATTGCTCCCTGCTCACGCACCATGGTTGTAGCGAGGGAATCAGCAAGGGTGAGTTGAGGTGAGGTCTAGGTTCCATGTTTTGTTGAGCATGGCTGAGGAGTGGGTCGAAAGCGCGGGGTCTCGGTGGTTGTGAAGAGATCAAGGTCGTCGGCAGTGGTGGTCTGAGCTCTAAGTTCCGATCAAAATAGGTGGGGAAAAGAGAAAATGTGTTTCAGAGATGTACCTGCCTTCAGGTTGGATTGAGGGTCATGAAGCTCGGTGCGAGGTTCATGAGGATCGATGATAGATCCCCGAGGCTCGACGTGCTCCCGACCTTGCTGGCGATGATGCTTTTGAGCTTGGTTGTGGCAGCTTGTTGACTCAAGGCTCTGGGCCTCCGTGGCTCCAACTGAGGGTGGTGACCCTCTCGCGGAGGTCCCCCGATCGTGCAACTGCGTTCAGTTGGATGGAGGGTGTCACTGGAGTGCGGAGAAGTTCGGGGTCAGGCGAGGTGAGGGTGTTCGAGGTTGGGGAGGAAGGGATGTCCTTCGGTGAAATTGAGGTTCCTAGGTGATCAAAGGAGGGTAGGGGGTGTTGATGGTGCTCTTAAATAAACTTTAGGTTGAGTGTAGAGAGAAGCCCTAAAAGGGGCACCGCCGCCAGTGAGAGGCGTGGAAGAAAGGGAGTTTGTTCTCCCTAAATCAAGGACCTCGGGAGACGTAGAAGGGGTCATTTGGTTAATTTGGTTGAGAGGGAACTATCCTCCAAATATCTCGCGGAGAGAATACAAGATTTGGGTGCGAGAGTCGTTTGAAGGAGTCTCTCTCTATTGGAGTCGAGTTCAGGTTGTGTGGAAGGTTAGAGATGACCTGAGAGTTGTCGGTTCTCGAGCGATCCATGATCGACAAATTGAACAGTAGGGATTGGGCCCCTTTTAAGTGATCTGCGCCCAAATAGCCAAAAAGGGCCGCATGACACTTATTTAGCCAATTAAAATCAAAACTTAGTTCCTAGGTCCACAATGAATGGAAAATGTACCTAATTTCAATTGGTCATATCTCCCAATTGGTTGACCCAATTGTAATGAAATTGTAGGAGTAGCTTCATGATGTCACTATGTAGCTATGGTGTAAAATTGGAGTTAATATTCGAATGTTGGCTATGTCAATTGACTATATATTGTATTTCATGTATTTTGACTTCATATGACACTAAGGATGGTACCATATGAAATTGATGAGCCATTTAATCAATTTAGTGAGAGAGATGGTTGATGGCATAATTTGAATAAAAAAAATTGTAGGAGAGAGAATATATATATATGTATATATATAGAGAGAGAGAGAAACTCACTATGTCACATTCTGCCCTCCTTTTAAGAATTTTGTCCCCAAAATTCAAGCAACCTAAAAAAGATGTGGATACTTCTTCTCGACCTCGGTCTTTAGCTCTCAGGTGGCATCAGTCTCATCATGGTGGCTCCAGAGAACTTTCACCATATCTATATGCTGATTACTGTGAAGCTCCTTTGTCTTGGAATCAAGAATTTTGATTGGGGACTCAACATAAGACAGATCATCTTTCAACTCGAGGGGCTCATGATTCAGAATGTGACTAGCGTATTTAACATAAGACTTTACATTAGATACATGAAAGACATTATCCATGGCGCTATACTGAGGTGGGAAAGAGATACAATAGGCACATTCACCAACCCTTTCCAGAACCTCAAATGGTCCAACATAACGAGGACTGAGCTTTCCTTTGTTCTTGGCCAAAGCTCAAATAGGTCGGATCTTCAGAAAGACATGATCAGCTTCCTTGAATTGACATTCCTTCCTGTGAGCATCTGCATAAGACTTCTACCTATCTTGTGCTCGCTTCATCCTCTGCCTGATCAGTGCAACTTTATCAGTATACAGCTGCATCTCCTTCGATTTCATCAGGGTATGATCTCTGACATCATCCCAGTGTAGTGGATACATGCAGGGGTCCCCATATGAACCTTCATAGGGAGGCATCCCAAGACTTTCCTAATAGCTATTATTATATGTGAACTCAGCTAAAGGTAGGTAATGGTCCCATGAGCCTTCCCAATCAAGAATAAGCTCACATAAGATCCTCCAGAATCTACACGGTATGCTCTGACTGCCCATTTGTATGTAGATGGTAGGCTGTACTGAAATTCAATTTGGTGCCCAATTCTTCTTGAACCTGCTTCCACAACTTTGAGGTGAACTTTGGGTCCCTATTCGAGATAATAGACATTGGGACTCCATGTAGACGTACTATCTCCAGTATATAGAGGTCGGCCAACTAAAAACGTTTTGCAGTAGTCTTCACAGGGAGAAAAGGAGCTGACTTGGTGAGACGATCCACTATGACCCATGCAACATCGTATCCCTTCCTGGTCCTGGGAAATCCCACCATGAAGTCCATGGTGATGTGTTCCCACTTCCATTCTGGAATCTCAAGGGGTTGTAGTAGACCGCATGGTCTCTGGTGATCAGCCTTGATTCTTTGGCATGTTAGACACTTTGAAACAAATTCCACAATATCATGCTTCATGCCCCTCTACCAGAACTGATGTTGTAGGTCTTTGTACATCTTTGTCGTGTCGGGATGAACTGTGTACTTTAACTCATGTGTGTAACAACCCCGCCTCCCAGTAACCCCCAATCAAGGGAGACCAAGAGGTCTGAGACGTTATCCCAAATACATGATCAATGGTTTAACAATTAACCAGAACTAATTATCAAATTCTACAAAAACTAAACTTAAAAGTCGGAATAAAATTAAATTTTACATACCTTGCAAAAATAGGTGCTAAAATTTATATCCATAGTAGAAAACTAACTAGCTAATCCTCCTTTGAATAATTAACTTTATCTTCATAGATTCCATTTTACTATTTGTCCAATTTCAGATAATTCCTAAAATGTTGACAAACAAAATGTCGGTCAGCATAAATGAATATGCCGATTTGTGGGGACAAACAAAATCTTCACAAATAGTTTCTAACAACCTAATTATCACAAATAAGTTATTAACAATCCAAATTACATTTTCAATGTGACATTCTCAACCGCTTTTGACCTAAACCCTAGATTAGCCTCTCTTAGAATTTTTTTCCTTGCAAGGGACATAAGGCCACCTTCTCCATCCTTAGCTTGGTGCTTGGGGTCACCTCTCGAGGTGCCCAATGGTCTTCCCTCCGGGGCTTGACCAAATAGACCTTCCCTCCGGGGCTTGGTCATGCAACGTATATCAGGGTGGCATGTAGGTTCGAGAATACACATATATACTTAATTGTGATAATCATAGGGACTTTATATGATTGCAGAATTGAACATCCAACAATTTAGGTTACAATCAATTGAGAAACATTCAGGAAACGCCGTGAAACTAAAGGCGATTATTCATAAAGTAACCACATACCTGATCTAGAGTAACTTGAGGTCCAAGCAAGAATAATCAAGAACAATCAATCAAGCAATCAACAATATCCTAAAATTAATTCATAACACCCATGTGTCATTATTTTATCCAAAACATTTTCAAGATTGACTTGGATTCCACCTTAGGATTTCTAGGCCAACCTTAGGATTTTATTAGGGTTTTAGCCTCCATAATGCATTTATCACTTTTAATGCTCTTTAGATCCACAAACCCTAATTTCAACATCATATGCATGATTGAATTCCCATATCACCAAGGTGCACCTCCTTTTATGGGAGCCCATCACTAAAGAACTCCATAGTTAAGCGTGCTCAACTTGGAGTAGTACTAGGATAGGTGACTAGTCGGGAAGTTGATCTTGGCTTGCGTGTTAGTGTCGACAAAGTGTGTAGTTAAGGCTAGTGGTGGTTTGTGGGGTCAGTCATCATTCCTGAAACTCTATTAGAGCCATGGGAAGTGGGCCCGGGCATTACAAATGGTATCAAAGCCAAATCCCCTCCAGTAGGTGGGGCCCACATGGGCCTGTGGCATGCCAGTCTTTAAGTCGTGCGGTCCACGCATGTTGGAAAGGGCTATCTGAGTTGATGGAGCTGCCCATGCGCTGGTAGTGTCCAGACATGTTGGAAAGGGCTATCCGAGTTGATAGAGTCGCCCTTGCATTGGTAACCGTGATCGGGAGTTGGGTGTACATGGGACATTTGGGTCTACACTAAAATGGGGGAAATATTATGAGGCTATATAGTTGAGCCTTGATGAGGATGTCAAGAGTCTAAGTGGGGGAGATTGTAACGTCATAGGATTTGAGGTCTTGGATAAGACAATCTTAAAATAAATTATTGGACTACCCATATCACCAAGGTGCACCTCCTTTTCCAGGAGCCCATCACTAAAGAACTCCATAGTTAAGCGTGCTCAACTTGGAGTAGTACTAGGATGGGTAGTCGAGAAGTTGATCATGGCTTGTACGTCAGTGTGGACAAAGTGTGCAGTTAAAGCTAGTGGTGGTTTGTGGGGTCAGTCGTCATTTCTGAAACTCTACTAGAGCCATGGGCAGTGGGCCTAGGCATTACATTGTGCCTCACTAAGAATCGTTGTTTTTATAGCTGACTGCTCAAGAACCCACATACAGTTCTTGTATCGAAGACCAGCATCAAGACCCACAGATAGATGTGTTTGAGTCTTCGACAGGAGAGAGGAGAGCTCTGCAAGATCATTACTAACATTTGTGCTTCAAGAAGTTCGAAATGCAAGTTGGACGTGATGGAGATGTTATTAACATGAACACAACCAGACAAAAATTAGATCATCCATATTCTTCCATTTAGGAACAACTAGAGATGCACACACTTCCCTTTTCCTACTAAGGGCATTGGCGACTACATTTGCCTTACCCAGATGATAGGCAATGGTGAAATCATAGTCCTTTAGATATTCAATCCATCGACATTGACACAATTTTCAAGTCCTTCTGAGTCAGGATGTACTTCAGGATTTTGTGGTTGGTGAAGATGTTGAACGTTGCTCCATACAAGTAGTGCCTCCAGATTTTAAGAGCATGAATGATTGTAGCTAATTCCAAATCATGTGCGGAATAATTAAGTTCATTAGGTTTTAGCTGCCTAGAGGAGAAGGCCACTACCATTCCATTCTACTGCAGGATGCATCCTAACCCATTCCTCGAAGCATCAGTGAATATCACAAACCCTTCATTGCTAGAGGGTAGAACAAGAATAGGAGCCGACGTCAAGTTCTTCTTTAACTGCTAGAAACTGGACTCACAAGCAGCTGACCATATGAAGTGCTCGTCCTTCAACCAGATGAAGTGCTCGTCCTTTCGAGTAATCTTAGTCAGAGGAAGTGCCACTTTGGAGAAATTTGGAATAAAGTGACGATAATATCCGGCCAGACCCAAGAAGCTCTGGATTTCAGAAGGATTTTGAGGAGGTTGCCAATCAAGTACAGTAGAGACTTTGGCGGGATCAATAGATATATTACCTCCAGAAATGACATGTCCAAGAAACATGACTTTGTCGATCCAGAATTCACATTTTGAAAGCCTGCCATAAAATTTCTGGGTTCAAAGAATGTCAAGAATTGCTCCCAAGTGTTCCCGGTGTTTTTCCATAGAATCAGAATAGATCAAGATATCATCAATGAAGATGACCACGAACTCATCAAGGTAAGGTTGGAAAACATTGTTCATTAGGTTCATAAATACTCCTGGTGCGTTGGTCAACCCAAATGGCATCACTAGAAATTCCTAATGCCCATAACGAGTTTGAAAAGCAGTTTTAGAAATATTAGAATCCTTGATTTTAAGTTGATGGTAGCCAGAACGAAGATCAATCTTTGAGAAAACTTTAGCAGAATGAAGCTGATCAAAGATGTCATCAATACGAGGGAGAGGATACTTGTTTTTAATAGTAGCTTGGTTCAAAATGTGATAGTCAATACACATACGCATAGAACTGTCTTTCTTTTCGACAAAAAGAACAGGAGCACCCCAGGGGGAAACACTAGGATGAATGAAACCTTTATCAAGAAGTTCTTGCAATTGTTTCTTCAACTCCATAAGCTCAGTAGGAGCCATCCTATATGGTGCCCTAGAAATCAGAGTGGTTCCAAGAAGAAGATCTATGGAGAACTCAATGTCTCTATTTGGAGGAAGCCTAGGAAGCTCCTCCGGAAATACATCAGGGAAGTCACGTACCACCTCCAGACTTTCTACAGGCCCACTACTAGGACTGGTCTCCGAGACTAATCCTAGGAAGATTTTACATTCTTGAGAAATAAGCTTTTTACCTTTAAGAGAGGAGATTATAATATTATTACAAAATCCGCTTCCCCTAGGGATTTTCACAGGACAAGAATGGGGTTGGGAGAGGACTACCATCTTATTTCTACAATCAATGTGAGCATGATATGTGTATAGCCAGTCCATGCCAAGTATAATATCAAAGTCTTCCATAGTTAAGAGAATGAATTCAAAGGGCATATCATGATTTTCAAATTTAAGAGAGAGGACATCAGTTTTATGTAGGGTTGTGAGTATTTTGCCACTAGGGGTAGACACATCCAGAATATATCCCAAGTCCCTTATATGCAGATGTAATATAGATGCCAGAGTTCGAGAAATAAACATATTTTTAGATCTAGAGTCAAATAAATCCTTAACAGGATGACCATTTAATAATATAGTTCCTACACATGATAATTGAGTTATGAATAGTCTGCAGGCTTGAACAAGATATTAAATTATGAAAAGAATTTAGGTTAACTTCACAAAGTTGGTTGGGATTTTCCTTGGCCTCTTTTGCATTCACTGCAAATACCTTGCCATTGCGGTGTCCCTGAGGCTGTGGAGCACCTACTGCAGGATTGCCAAAGATAGAGGGAGTGGGGCACTTGGCGACGAAATGGCCCTCCTTATAGCAGACCGGCTTGGTATGGCGGCATACCCCACCATGGAAATGCCCACAAGTCTTGCACTTGGGATGATTCATCCTTGGCTAGTTCTGGTGGCCTTTCTGTCCTCCCTTTCGTGAACCTCCTCGTTTCCTTGATCCCTTATTGTTATGGCCAAGATTGAACTTCCTAGACTTATCTTCCTCAGTTGTGGTTAACCCTAAGTACCCCATGCTGGAAGGTTTCTGCATGCCCTGCTCTCTCTACTGTTTGAGGGCCATGTGTAGGGCTTCATATATGCTTCTGGGATGGGAGGCTATGACTAGGGTTTTCAGGTGGGCAGAAAGGCAGTCAACATAGTGCTCGGTGAGGCGATCTTCAGTTCTGATAGGTGCATAACATTCTAGAAGTCTAAACTTCTAGGTGTAGTCAGCTACTGTTAGGCTGCCATGTTTAAGCTCCATGTACATCTTCTTCTTACTCTCTGTTATGGGCATAAAATGATCAGTGAAGAGGGTTTTGAAGGCTTCCCACCCCATGTTATCTATTTCTTCTCCCCTATTCCTGCCATAGTTCTCCCACCAGATTTTTGCCCCTCCCTTAAGCAGATGGGTGGTGAACTTGACCTTCTTTTCATTGGGTACTTCTAGGGTACAAAAACTGTTCTCCACAGAGAGGATCCATGCCTCAGCCTTATCCATGACCTCAGGCTGATCTTCCCCCCAGAAGGTATCAGGGTTGAGTTTGACAAAATCTATCACCGTAACCTCCTTTTTCCTAGAGGAGCTAGGTTTAGGGGTTCCTTTTATGGCAAGGGTTTCCATAAAGTCTAGAAGGATTTTCTTATGTTCCTCCCACCTTTCCTTTGTTGTGGTATCAGGATCCGGTACTTCAGAGGTTTCAGGCTCTTTCCTCTTCTTAGAGGATGATTCCTCAGAGGCCTTTGAGTTGTGAGTCTTAGGAGGCATCCTGCAATTAGGTGGACATATTAGATTAATCACTCAGCAATTATTTTCATTATCAATATTTTTATCACATAGTATTTCATTATTCTCATTTATTAATTATTAATGTTCGCAAAAATGGTAAGTTAGAGGGAGAAAGCTCTAACTTCTCTCTAGGATTCTCCAATCTGTCTGTCGTCTCCCAGGTCGGTTGCTCCCTCCCAGGTGATGATCTTCTCCAGTCTCTCGCCTCTCCACTGAAACTTCGGGGTTTCTCTTCATCGACTAGATTGGGTCTCAGCTCCTTCGAGACTTCGCTTCCTTCTTCTTCCTAGTAGGAACAACAGATAGTTCCATCATCATCTCATCGGAAACCGCCACCTCCCTCTCGGGGTCTCAAGATTCCTCGTTCCTCAGGTATCTTTCCCCCTGCTCTCCATCCTATTTTTGCAGGATAAGGGTTTCACCTTTTCAGTTGACTCCAGTGTCTCGGTACAATTTCTATTTTGTTGCAACATCAGTTTTTTATTCAGCCTCATCGTCTTAGCCTGTTCGGAAAAAGCTTTCCAGTCTTTTTGCTAGAAAAAGCCTCATATTACACCATACCTTGTGTCTCCCTATCAGCTTAGGAACATGCAAGCAACATCTCATTGATTACAAATCTTCATTCTCTCTATCGGATACACTCTCTTTCCAAAGATTTTGTGGGTTTCAAGGTTCACATCAGCTTAACTCTAGTACAGAAGAGCCGCAATAAAAGCCCCACCAAACAATCGGTAATCAATATGAGAACTGGAGGCACCCTCATCCTTGCCTCATGCATAAAACCGCAATGCATGCAACAATCGGGTAAGATCAAAACTTTCCTCCGAGCCCTTCAAAAACATAAAACCCTGAAGTCCAGCAACATCTCAAAAATCCCACCTTCCTCTCTCAACATGAACTCGCGCTTCCCCTTCCTAGAGATCCATCTCTCCAATCCAACCTTCTCAACAACCATCCCTCTGCCAAGAGCTTGGATTTACCACAAATATGACATCTCTCCAGGCATCTGTAGGATAAACATAGGTCACCGCTCATTCCAGGTTACGCTTTCATGGTCTACCCCATCGGAAAAAACCTGGGGTAAAAAAAACCCTTTCCTCCACATCTCGGTAGGTTGGAAAGAGATGCGCACGGAACTAAATCTTCAACCGGAATGGACTATGCTCCTTCAACCTTATGAAGATCGCACCTTTCATGCGTGGGTTCGTGATTTCATACATGAAACTCCACCAGCTCTCACCTATCTCTACAAAAGACACGATCAAGACTGTTCTTCTTCCTCAGACTCTGCAGACCAACTCTTCGTCAGGGCAGAACACCAACCCCCAATGGGCATGAAAACCTGGCCCATATCCATCTCCTCTGGATCAGAAGACGAAGATGATGAGGTCACATCTCCCATGGTTCAACAACAGAGCTCCATCACAGAAAGGTATAAACTTTTTCCCTCTCCATCTATTAAAGAAAATGATTATAGACCAAAACTATCATCCTTATACAAAACCCTCCGTCCAAAGTCCTCATTGCCTAGGGATATCATCCCTAAGGACATTTATCATTTAAATCTCACCTTTCCTATTCTGGGACAAGCAAAATCTTCCATTCTCATAAAAGACACTCTAAAAAACAACCCCACCGCCCAAATCTGGAAAATGGTCCCCCCCAAAACCTTTTCGTGCCCTTTTCTGCTCCCTCTGCCATAGTAACAGCCACTCCACTACCAGGTGCTTCTCACGACATACTTGCTTCAACTGTGGATGCCTAGGGCACATAAAAAGGTTCTGTTTGGCTCGACCTCACCCCAGTAGGTTTTTACAATAGCCAAATCTCCACCTTTCTAACATGCACTCTCGTTCGACGTGAAACCCCCCTTCCAAAATTGTTCAGTGGTCCCAAAAAAATCTTCCTCTGACTACTGGCCAAACGCTGTACCGCCCCTTAATCATTACCATTCAAAAAATTCCTTTGCATGTTTAGAAAATCTCCCGCCTAAACATGCAAAAAATAAAAACCCTTGTCTCGTAAGCTCAAACTCAAGGACACCTACTATATCAAAACCCTATCGCTCGCCTAGAATCCACTCCAAACATCACACTCAACAACATATCCCTCCATCTAAAACCCCTTCAGTAAAAGCCCATAGTGTCAACCTTCCTCCCTATGTTCCAACCATGAAGACACCTGACTTCCTTGAATATGCGATTGCTATGGATCTCCCAGCTAACTCTATGTGATTACTCAAGGTTTTCTCTCTCAGAAGTATTCTTGTTACAATAGAAAATAACCTGGAAAATAATCCTATCAATGTTCTTGATATTACTAGAGCTTTAGCTTTTCTTCTCCCTGGCCAAACCATTCTCAAACCAAAAGTTTTCTCATCCACCCAGCTCATTTACACAGTTCCTGAAGGGACAAAGATAAATCATATCTTCAACCAGATGCTTACCATACCTTGTGGCTCCAGCTTTATCATGGCGTGTCTCTCTAAATGGTCTGCTGATATAGGCTCTTTCCCAGCTCCTGCTGGTGGTTCCGACTAGGTAGCCATCTCAAATCTTCCTCCACATTTGTGGGAGCTAGAAATCTTCAGAGGTATTGCTCATTCTATTGGAGCTATGCTTCAATACATTAGTCTAGAAACGCTCCATCCCACCCAATTCATCAAAGCTTATTGCCTTTTCTCCATCAAAGCTGCCATCTCTCTTCCACCTTCTATCAACATCAGGATTGGTGAATCTATCTACCATCTGAAGCTCGCTGCTGAACACCCCACTATTAACAGCACTGCTTTCTCCGAGCTTTCCTCACACCCTCCTTCCTGGTTTAGCCCGAACAAAGGGAAAAACCCCATCCCTCATGCCAGAATTCCTCCTGCCAGAAACCAAGTCTGGATTAGGAAACAAACAAATACTTCTGAAAGCTCTATTCCTCTTCAAAACAAAAAAAGAAACAGATCTCCTGACCCCCCTACCTACTTCCAATATCAAACCTAGAAAAAACTCTTGCCCATCTACTTCTTCTATGAAGGATAGTTGGCATTCCCCAAACAAGGATAATCAAACTACTATTTTTCAAGACTCATCTTTACAAAATAAGGAAACCTCGCTGCTGAGTTCAGAGCAGGAGAGCCCTATGCAAAAGACAAACTCAAGCTACTTGCAAAAGATCCTACAACCAGAACAAGCCAACATCCAAGGAACCAGCATCATTAACAGGACAAAGAGAGGTAACACCCCACCTTGCTCAATCAGTTATGATTTTCCTGCGTCAACTCTATCTACATCTCTATCACACAAAATAAAAAATAAGTCTGTCACTATAGATGATGTAGCTTCTTGGTCTAGCACTAAAAGTTTTACAACATTTGTAAACAAGATAGGCTTTTTCTTTGAAAAGAACGATGACGCACAGTATATGCTAAATAACCTAGAATCATTCATGGGTTGGTCTAAGAAAAGTTGCTAACAGACTTTTGTGCTTCTGTTTTTTCTTGCTTCATTTTTTTCTTTACTCATGAAAATCTCTACTTGGAATATCTGTGGAGCAGCAAACTTACAAAGAAGAAAAAAAATTACGATCCCATATTTACAAAAACAAAATAGATTTAATCTCCATCCAAGAAACAAAATCCTTTCTCACCCCCTTCGCCCTCAAAACTATTGGTGGAAATAGAATCACAAACTGGATTCAGCTTCCACCCAAGGGTTTTAAAGGTGGTATCCTTGTGGGTTATAATAATCAGGTCCTTGATTTAATTAACTCCTCCATTCTAAATTTTTTGATAACGATTGACTTTAAAAATCTTGCTGATGACTACCATTGGTCCTTCTCTGGTATCTATGGGGAACCAGGATATGACAAAACCTCCTTCCTCGAGGAGTTGTGCTGTCTCTTCACAAAATACCATCAGACACCCTGGGTCCTTGGTGGAGATTTTAACCTTGTTACCCGGATATCTGATAGGTGCAACACAAATCCATCTCCCTCTCCCATGACAGTTGCTGACAAAAAATTTAAACAGATGATTTCAAACTATTCTCTCATCGACCTTGTTCCCACAAATGCCTTATTTACGTGGTCTAGAAATCAGTCCTTTTCCCGACTCGATCACTTCATTTGTTCACACTATTGGGAAGACAAGCACCCACTCTCTTCTGTTTATATCTCCCACCGCACTATTTCTGATCACTTTCCCCTAATCCTTGAAATAGCCTCAAACTCTTGGGGATCACGTCCTTTTAGATTTGAAAACAACTGGCTCCTCATCAAAAAAAATTTCAGATCTTGTCTTGATAACTGGACTCTTGCTAATCCACTATCAACAAACATAGGTCTACACATCTTAAATAACACAAAACACATCAAAAATCATATAAAAAATGGATGCTTCTAAACCCCTCGACCTTAACAGAAAATCAAAAAAACCTCGAAGACCAACTTCTCCATGTTAAAAAGGACCCTTCAGCTGATCATGCCTTGATCCTCTCCATTAAAGCTGACCTAGAACACATAAATAACAGAATCGATACTAAATGGAGACAAAGGGCCAAGATCACTTGGGCCAAAGAAGGTGACAAAAATACAAAATTCTTTCATAAAATCTTCAATCAAAATTTTAGAAATAACGACATAACTCACCTTATGATAAATGGTAGACTCACTTCTCATAAACAATCTATCATAACCCATATAAAAACCATTTTAAAAAAATCTTCAACAATAATCACAATCCATCTGGTCTAAATAACCTTCATTGGAATTCTATTTGTCAAAATAAAATAAAAAACCCTCACGATCTCATTAAACCTTTCACTCTTGAGGAATTACAATCTGCGATCTCTGATCTAGGAAAAAATAAATCTCCTGGTCCAGATGGCCTAAACACGGAATTCTACTTGGCAAACTGGAACCATTATAAAGACGACTTCCTTGCCTTTCTTTCCACCTTCCAAGCAAGTTCAAACCCTCATAACATCATCAAATACATCAATAAAACCTTCATCTCTCTGATAAAAAAATAGTAAACCAGAACTTATTTCACACTTCCGTCCTATCAGCCTCATAAACACCTCCTACAAAATCATTGCTAAAACATTAGCAAATAGGATCAAACTGCACATGGACGATATCATTCCTCTTAACCAATCCACCTTTCTAAAAAACAGAAGCATCCAAGATGCCTTTTTAATGGTTAATGAAACCATCCATCTATGTCACACAAAAAAAACCCCTTCTTGCCATTAAACTAGATTTCAAAAAAAGCTTTTGACTTTGTCAACTGGAACTGTCTACTTCAGACTCTCAAAGGTTTTGCTTTCCCGGACAAGTGGATCTCTTGGATACATGCATGCATATCTACAAACCACTTCTCCACAATCATCAATGGCGTTCCTTTTGGCTATTTCCATAATTCAAATGGACTTAGACAAGGGGACCCACTCTCTCCATACCTTTTCATCATTTTAACTACCATTCTCTCTAGCATGATCCACATGGGTAAGCAAAATGGTCTCTTTTTGGCTCCTGATGTCTGCATGGAGAACATTATTCAATTTGCTGATGATACTATCATCTTCTCCTCTCTAGATATTTCCTCTGTTCAGAATATCTTTAGGATCATAGGTCTTTTCTCTTATATCTCTGGACTGAAAGTAAACATTCAAAATCCTCCATTTTTGGGGTAAACATTCAACAATCCTCTTTGGAGAACCTAAAAGATTTCCTAAAGTGCAGAACAGAAGACTTTCCGATCAAATACCTGGGTCTCCCTATCTCCCCATTAAACGTTTCAAATGCTATTTGGAAACCAATCATCTAAAAAATAAACACAAAACTCACAAGCTGGGAAAACAATTTCCTAAATCTCTCGAGAAGGCTCACCCTGCTAAATAGTGTCATCACCCCTATAACAACCCACTTCTTAAGTTGTATACCCCTACCCTAAAAAACAAAATCCGTTCTTGACAAAATACAGAGAAATTTCCTGTGGAATAATGTTCAAAAACAAAATAAACAAGGGAAACACTATCATCTAGTCAATTGGAAAACTATTTCAGCTCCAATTAATCAAGGTGGCTGGGACATTTTAAATATTGAAACACACTCTCTCTGTCTCATTGCTAAAGTCATAGATTGTCTTATCCAAAACAAAAAGAAAATCTGGACAAATCTTATCACAAATAAATACTATCAGCACTCACCTCCTTGGCATCATATCCAGCGGAAATCTGCTTCCCCACTCTGGAAATTTATCAATAAAAATATAAACATGATTTCACAAATCATAATCACTCCTCCACACTCCCACAAAAATATTTCCTTATGGTCGGATCCTTGGTTTGAAAAAAAACTTTGTTATAACCTTAAAACATCTTGGACAATTCCAAAAAAACTTCTCAACTTAAAAATTGAAAAAGCCCTTTCTCTCATTACAAGTAACTGATCAAACTCTCTAAAAAGATGTATCCTTTCTCAGGTCAGTCATAGTGACTTTAGAAATCTTGCTAGTACTTTGGAAAACAACATCTCAAATAACATCACCTGGAAATGGGGAAAAAGTATTCGGTCAAACTTGCATACAATTTTCTCAGCAATAGAGGTATCTCTCCATCATCATCAAAGCTTTGGAAACAAAAATGGCCACAAAAATACAAAACATTCTTTTGGCTTCTTCTACACAATAAACTTCTTACAGGTGAAAACATTTCTAGAAAGGGTTTCATTGGACCTTTCAGATGTGTCCTCTGTGAAAAAAACAGCGATTCAGTCAGCCACATCTTCTTTAAATGCACTTTCTCAAAAAACATATTTTTACACTATATGCGAAAATGTGTTCCTGATCTCTAGGAAGATACCTTCCCAATCAAAATAATTCCCTTAAGACACTACATCAATTTCAAAAGTAATGACATCTTCATCACAATTTGCTGGAACCTTTGGAAAGAAAGAAACAATAGAATTTTCAACAACGTCAAAAAATTGGCAAAAATTATTATTGCTCAAATAGATGTCGATCTTCACATCCTCACTAAACTGCAGGAAAACTAACAGATGGAAAAATGGATGAATCAGAAGTAGGAGATTCTGAATCTGCTTTTCTCTGCGATCTGAAAGCTATGGTGGATGACGAGGCTGGGGTCAGCTTGGTGCAGCAACTTCTATGACTTGCAAATCAAATTCAAAGACGTTATCAAATCACTTTTTTGCTTGGATGCTAAAACTATATTATTATAGGAGGTTTTGTCTTAAGGGGAGCCTCCCCCCAGCTAGCTAAACTTTGCTTCTTTTGCTTTGTTTCATGTTTTTTTTTCTTTTTTTTCCGTTCAAGTTGTTCTCCCCTTCAACAAACTTTCTGTAGTTTCTTCACATAAGCAGGTCTTTTCTTGCTTAATGTGTTTTTAATATATAACATTACCTTTCCTCAAAAAAAATTAATTATTAATGTTCTTAATGTTATGATTTGTGGAGGATACCCTAAAATCCTTATCAGTCATTCCTTAAGACTTTCTAAATAGAGAGACTCTTTTCCTAACCTTATATCATAAAGTTAAGGGGGAATTATTAAAAAATGGAGATAAGAGGGAAATTTTTCCTATAGAAAAGATGAGAGGGAATTTCTATAGATGAGAAGGATCCTAATTAAGGTATGCCCAAGAAGTAGGGGACATTTAGGATATCGGCCGGGTAGACTTATACTGCCATATAGGTAGCCTCGTGATTACCAAGCAAAGTGGCTCGAAGACTTTAGCCAGACCCATGGAAGATGCTATCCTAGTCACCTCAACCCTTCACATCCCTAACTCAAGGACTACCTAGACTCATAATAGGGTCAATGAAGTATATGTGACTATGATGTGTGAACATTGGCTCTGTTGCCAACTGTGACGACCCCAATTTCTGTATACTTTCCTTAGTGACATCCACAGATATGCATGCACTCATATCTATAAATGTCATAAGGGAAAATATAAGAAATTAAGATAGTCAACTAAAATCAGAGAAAAGCCAAGATCAAGTTCACATCATCATTATATTGCCACACAACACTTCATTCATTGAGAATAAATAAAGTCATTACATGCTAGTAATTGAGAAGGAAGAATGAATAAGTCTATGAGAAAGAAAAAATAATATGATTATTACATGGGATCTATAACATCCTATTACACCATCTAGAAGAATAAAACTATCTAACTAAAATGAATAAGATAAGAAGTGGAGATCTATCTACTATCCTCCATGCTCATTATTTATTGGCTTCTGGTACTTTGAAGTGCATCATATGTTTCTTGTACCTAGAAAATATGAGAAACAAAAACATCAACAAAGTTGGTACGTGGAATTAAAGAGCTATACTATGCTGCTATATTGAAAATATTGGAAAAAGAAGAAAGAGAAAAAACATTATTTAATGGCGGAAAATTAGGTAATCCCAAGTTATTCATCACATTTTGAATGAATATGCATTACTATGGTGGACTAGGACAAACAACAATGTGACAAAAGAATCAATTAAAAAGGATTCCACAATTTCAATTGGAAATTCATCGGGCCTCTTAGGTATTACTGTACCTAAAATTACGAATTTTTATTCATCTTACCATTTAATAACTCATAATCAGATATTGTTAAAGAAATATTTATTACTTGACAATTTTAGACAAACTTTCCAAGTACATAAATTAATTGGGCCATATCCCCGTGTACCCTGTACCATTATGGATCTCCCTGCGTACCTTTTACCATTAGGGAGGTACTAGTCAACATTAATTCTTTCCCTCTATAATAGAGAGATTAATGAGCACCACTAGTAACTACATTTCATTTTCTCATTCATTTATGTTCTTAAATGGTCAATGCAGAAAATGACAATACACATATATCTACATCCAACAATGTACTTAAATACATGCAAGAAAATACATATATTTAACATCCAGCAAAAACTAGTCATATAAATATATCAACGTACCTTGAATCTCAGAGATTGATTCCCACAAGCCTAATTTAAGAGAGAGTAGATCACCCTGAAATGTAAACAAGGACCTAATATCATCATGGGTTCACATCATTCCATAATAGGGTTTCTATTATGGTTTAGATCATTAGGGATATCTCTTTAGGATACATATGATTTGAGAGATCAGAGTTGGATTCTAAGGGTCAGGGTTGTTCAAAGATCCTAAGTGTCATTTAATAGTAAGGATTTGACATAAAGTTGTAATAATATACACATGAAGAGAGGAAACTAGAAATTAGGGTTTTTTATAACTATTGAATCAAATATCCCTCTTTGATTAGGGATTCGAGTAATATGATGATCAAGACCCTAATTTGGGTTTAGGATGTCCACAAGGCAGATCTAACTCAAGGATGGCTATTATTACACAAAATATATATATTAAAAGGTCATTAGGGCTTGTAGGCCAAATTTTCTGAAAAGTTATGGGATCTGGGTCCTGACTATATTTAATTTATATATATCACATTTCTCTAATGAAAATGATATATAGGTTCTATATATTTCTATATTCCTAGCATTTTCTAGGATTTTTCTAAGATCTGGTCAATCAGATAAATTCTTGAAGAAATAAATGAAAAAAAAAGTGAGCTCTGCTTTGCAGATCAAGTGAGGGATCTGACTGACCAGATCCTCCCACTGACCCGCAAGTAGACACTCATTAGAAGGAAGGGTCAGCATGGGTGAAAGGATAGAAAAGCCCAAGAGGTTTGGAATAGAAACCATTGGCGGGCATGGGCAAGGTGGTCAATCCTCCTACTTGATTGCTCCCTGATCGCGCGCCATGGTTGCAGTGAGGGAATCAGTAGAGGTGAGTTGAGGTGAGGTCTAGGTTCCATGTTGTGTTGAGCATGGGTGAGGAGTGGGTCAAAAGCATGGGTTCTCGGTGGTTGTGAAGAGATCAAGATCGTCGACAGTGGTGGTCTGAACTCTAAGTTCCGATCAAAATAGGTGGGGAAAAGAGAAAATGCATTTTGGAGATGTACCTGCCTTCGGGTTGGATTTAGGGGTCACGAAGCTCGGTGTGAGGTTCATGAGGCTCAACAATAGCTCCCTGAGGCTCGACGTGCTCCTGACTTTGTCAGCGATGAAGCTTTTGAGCTTGGTTGCAACAGCTTGTCGACCCAAGGCTCTGGGCCTCTGTGGCTCCAACTGAGGATGGTGACCCTCTCGCAGAGGTCCCCCAATGGTGCAGCTACGTTCAATTGAATGGAGGGCGTCTCTGTAGTGAGGAGAAGATCGGGGTCTAATGAGGTGAGGGTGTTTTAGGTCAGGGAGGAAGGGATGTCCTTCAGTGAAATTGAGGTTCCTAGGTGTTCAAAGGAGGGTAGGGGGTGCTGATGGTGTTCTTAAATAGACTGTAGGTCGAGTGTGGAGAGAAGCCCTAAAAGGGGCAGCGCCGCCAGTGAGAGGTGCAGAGGAAAGGGAGTTCATTCTCCCTGAATCGAGGACCTCAATCGACGTGGAAGGGGTCATTCAGTTCATTTGGTTGAGAGGGAAATGTCCTCCAAATATCTCGTAGAGAGAAGGTAAGATTCGGGTGCGAGAGTCATTTGAAGGAGTCTCTGTCTGTTGGAGTCGAGTTTGGGTCGCGTGGAAGGTTAGAGACGACGTGAGAGTTGTCAGATCTCGCACGATCTGTGATTGATAGATCGAACGGCAAGGGTCGGGCCCCCTTTAAGTGATTCATGCCCAAATAGCCAAAAAGGGTTGTGTGACACTTATTTAGCCAATTAAAATCAAAACTTAGGTCCTAGGTCCACAATGAATGGAATATGTACCTAATTTCAATTGGTCATATCTCCCAATTGGTTGACCCAATTGTAATGGAATTTTAGGAGTATCTTAATGATGTCACGATGTAGCTATGGTGTGAAATTGGAGTTCATATTCGAATGTTGGCTATGTCAATTGACTATATGTCGTATTTCATGTAATTTGACTTCATATGACACTAAGGATGGTACCATATGAAATTGATGAGCCATTTAATCAATTTAGTGAGAGAGATGGTTGAGGGTATAATTGAAATAAACAAAATTGTAGGAGAGAGAAAATAAATAATATATATATAGAGAGAGAGAGAAAGAAAAACTCACTTTGTCACATTGCCCGTCGGTGTGAATGCCGTCAGACTCTGCACATTGGACCATGTGGCCATCAGACTCTGCCCAATTGTCTACACAGTCGCCAGGGTCCTCCCGACGGGCCCACTTTGTCAGGCAGGTGTAAAAGTAGACCAAATTCAGCTCTACATATGTTTACTAAAAGAGTCATAAGTCTTTCATTTTAGCTCCGATTTGGTTCATTCTTTTTTTACCATAATCATAATTGAATTCTTCACAATTGTACACTATTTGTTTGATAAAATTCCCTATTTTTTATTTATTATTTCCTCAAGTATCATTAATTCTCTTCCCACATACATGTGTGAACCATCTCTATATCCGTTAAAATAGGATCTTATGTATTCTTATGTCATGAATTTGACTTCCTTAAAAAGACTTAAGCTAACTAATGCTAAGATAAAGTACAAGGTAATTATATTACTGACCAAAGAATAACTAACATTAAGATTAGATTTAACCCTAGAATTACTAGTAAAGTAAGAAGTGGGTTGTAACAATTCTCCCCCTCTAATAAAAATTTTGTCTCAAAATTCCTAGAAGAGGAAAGAATACTTGTTACACATCTTACACTGTACTTACCAACTAGCTTCTTGTACACCATGATTCCTCTAAACAACATTCACAAGGGGTATCTCCTTCTTCATGTAGAATTTGGATAGGTCCTTCAGCATAGGACATATCCTCTCTTAACTTTATAGGCTCTAGATCTATGATCTTATCAGTACCTGGATGACACTTCTTCAACATAGACACATATGATATATCATGTAGATTGGCTAGCTCTGAAGGAACTCAAGTTTATATGCTACTAGTCTATTCTCTAAACAATTGGATACATACTCATGTATTTAGGAATTAGTTTGCCTCTCTTCCCAAACCTCAGTACACTTTTCCATGACAAGACTTCAAGTAAACCTCATCCCCCAACATCAAACTGAAGTTGTCTTAACCTTTTCTCTACATAGCTTTTCAATTTGTGTCGTGCAACCTTCAACAATTGTTGATCACATATATCTTTTCTGTTGTTTCTTTCACCAACTCTGGACCTAGAATTTTCCTCTCTTCAACTTCACACCAACAAATGGGAGACCTACACTTCATCCCATATAGAGCTTCATAGGGGTCCAAACCTAAACTAGAACAATAGATGCTATTATAAGCAAAATCCATGAGATTAGGGTGATCATCCCAACTGCCAGTGAATTGCAAAACACATTCTATCAACATGTCCTCCAAAGTTTGAATGGTTCTTTCTAACTGTTCATCTATTTGAGGGTGAAGTTGTGCTAAACTTCAATCTTGTTATTAAAGAACGATGTAAGAGATTCCACAATCTAGATGTAAATTTGGGATCTCTATTAGATATTATAGAAACTAGTACCGCATGCAGTTTTACTATCTCATTTATATATATTTTGGATAAGTTTGGCATATACCACATTGTCTTAACTGGTAAAAAGTGAGAAGACTTATTTATCTCTATCTACTATTACCTATACAGAGTCAAAACATGTGGTGTCCTTGGTAATCCAACCACAAAGTCCATAGTAATATGCTCCCACTTCCATTCAGGAATACGAAGTGATTGTAGGATGTCTACCAGCTTCCAATGCTCATCTTTGACTTGCTAACATACACCACACTTAGCTATATACTCAACCACATCTTTCTTCATACCTAGCCACCAAAACAATTATGTGAGGTTTCAACACATCTTTGTGTTTCCTAGGTGCATTGCATACATAGAAATTGAGCTTCCTCAAGAATATGTTTCTTTAACCCAGTGTCATAAGACCCTCTCAATCTATCATGTCGATACAACAACCAATAATCGAAATAACTAAACTCTATCCTCTTTAATTTTGTCATATCATGCATGATTTGTTGCAATTCTCAGTCACTTAGTTGAAGGTCCTTGATCTAATCATAGAATGTTGGCCTAACTTGCATCTATGCAATCAGAAGACCTTGTTCAGACACATTCAAATCCATATTCATTCTCTCATATCAACCAACAAGTCTTTTTTCACACATGCCACAGTAAACATTTTTGCAAATGATGTTGACTTCCTACTCAGAGCATTAGCTACTACATTGGCTTTCCCAGGGTGATAATCAATGGTACCATCATAGTCCATTATAATCTCTAACCACCTGTGCTATATCGGGTTAAGGTCCTTTTGTGTGAAAATGTACTTTAGACTCTTATGATCAGTAAAGACTTGACAAGACTCACCATAGATATAATTATGTCATGTCTTCAAAGAATGTACTACTAGTGTAAGCTCAAGCTCATGTATTGGATAATTCTCTTATTCTTCTTGAGATGTCTAGAAGCATAGGCCACCACCTTCCCTTCCTACATTAGAACACATCCTAAACCTCTCATGGATGCATCATAGTAAACCACATAACCTTTGTTTTCCTGTGGTAAAATCAAAATTGATAATGTGGTTAACTTCTTCCTTAAAGTTTGAAAACTCTTATTACAAGTTTTAAATCAAATAAAAGGCACATCCTTCCTTATTAAGCGTATAAGAGGTGTCGGTAATGTACTAAAGTTTCTTATAAACCTCCTATAAATTCCATATAACCCTATAAAAATTCTAATCTCAATAGAGGTTGTAGATTGCTCCCACCAAAGAACATATTCTACCTTCTTAGGGTTCACATTGACTATGTCTACTAATATGACATGTCCAAGAAAAGAAACTTTAGCTAACCAAAACTCACATTAACTAAATTTTGCATAAAGTTGATGTTGCCAAAATATCTGTCGGGCTATCCTCAGATGTTTCTCATGTTGTTGTGCATCTCTGGAATATATAAGAATATCATCTATAAATACTACTATAAACTAATCCACATAGGGTTTCAAGATCCTATTCATTATATCCATAAAGGCTGTTGGGGCATATGTCAATCCAAAACACATGACTAAAACTCATCATGCCCAAACCTTTTTCTAAATCCTAACTTAGGTACATCGTATGCCTTTAACGGATGATAACCTGACTCGAGGTCTAGGTCATCAATCCTAGACAGAGCACATTTGTTCTTGATGGTTATCTTATTCAGTTTCCTATAGTCTATGCATAATCACATAGTTCCATCCTTCTTTTTCACATATAGAACTAGATCCCCCCAAGGTGTTGTACTAGGTTGAATAAATCCCTTATCCAGTAACTCTTGTAACTGAGTTTTTAATTCCTTCAACTTTATAGGGGCCATTCTATAGGTAGGTAATGTTATTGGGTGACTACCAGGTAAAATCTGTATCTCAAAGTATAAATCTCTTTTAGGTGGTAAGTTGGTAAATCATCATGAAAGACATATGGAAACTCACATACTACTGGAACATCCTCTATATTGATTATTCTTTTCTCCGTCGTAGCATCTACCACATGTGCTAGAAATGCCTCACACCTCGTATCATCATCTATCTGCTACAACATTGGATACTATACATGTGAGCAAGACTTTTCTATCTCCAACAAAGATACATGAGAAGCCACCTTGCTGAAAGATAGCTTCTTTTCTTCCAGTAATACAATTAGACATGATATGTCTCAAGATAGTTCATACCTAGAATAATTTGAAAATAATTAATATCTAAGGGTATCAAATTAACTACTATTGTATATCCACTAAAACTCAATAGACATCCATGACATACTTCTGTCAAAATTGATGATTCACCTAACAAAACTCTTAACAACAACTCATAAGATGAATCCTGAGTTAAATGATTTAATCCACTAACTAATTACCTCTTAATAAAAGAATGAGTCATGCCATTATCTATCAAAACTATAAATGAAATGTTGTTAAAGAGGTGCATCTCACTGTGATAACCCAATGCCACATGACAAGATAACTCAAAACCAAAGTGCATGATTAACAATTAACAAGTACACTACCACAAAATAGGGTAAATTAAAACTGATCTCATATAAACATTACGTAGAGAAACATATTACATCAAGGTCCACAAACTATACCATATAACATATCAGGAAATGTATTTATGTATGTATAGTGACTCACTGCCACACACCTATTACAAAATATAACCTATTCACACGTACAAGCCATGTATACAACCAAGGCATACTACCAAAACACATATTGAGGTACATATAATCTACAAAACACAACCCTCCCAGACCTAAGAGTACATGGACAACATATAGGACTCTACTACACAACACAACATATTATCCAACCTTCTGCATTCACTAATCTCTGAGCCGCTCTTCCTCAATAACATGATCTCTACTGCGCCGCACACGACCATCTAAAAAGTTGCGGCAAACCACAAGGATGAGACCCATGTCCCAGCAAGAGATATAACTCTCCACCAACAACTATTGTAAACACAATTTATAACTAAGTAGGAAATAACATTATTAATATGAGAAGCAAATTCAGATAAATGAATAATTCAAACTGATTACATAGACTAAATAGGTTAATCAACTACAATAAATAAGTAGAACATGTTTTGTATTTAGAAGAAATATGTAGAATATGTATAACAATTGATTTCTCTTACCATATTACAATATAACTATGCAGTATAAGAAACAAGATAAGGGTAAACATCGAATGTGGAATGTGTTTAACCATAAAAAAATATACTACATGATTATATTACATTTTTCATTAAGCCCTGGGGAAATTGAGTCATACCATCCAAATTCCAACTGATCACTGCTTGGTTACAATTAGTTCCATACAAGATCAAGGAAGAGATAGACTCCAAGATCTTATCCGACACTACTTCAAACCATAATCACCCCTTTTTCCCCATAATTTCCTTATATTAAGTCAAATGTCTTTCTCACTCTTGAGTTTGTACACAACTCCTTTCATTATTACATGACTTTATGTATCTTAGATATTTACATCTCATGTACTATGAGCCTTAGCCACTTCCTTGAGGTATCTAGGGGTATAGGTACTTTTAGAGTAATATCATCCTTATGCATCCAGGGAGTGCCTCTCACATTCACCTAATAGGCCACATGATCATCATGAAGGTAGCTAATCTCCTGAGTCATGGACCTTGGGAAAACCTAATTGTTACCTCCTGACCACATGGTCTTATGCATTGAGGGCACAATCAACTCCTAATCCCATCAGTCCTATGTACCTTTAATACACCCTGCTTGACCTTAGGATTGACTTAAGACTCTACCATTCCCAATGGTTTCTTCGAGATGTCACAACTTTAACCATTTTCAAGAACATTATTGTCATATGTAGTTCTTTAAAATGGATTTCCTCCACCTCTTATGACGCTCAATGTTCATTCTATGTCCCCTTATTGGACTCACGACAACTTTCTTTTCCAGACTCGGTCACGTACTGTTAGCCACTTCCATAGTGATTTTTCCTCATGTCCCTTAGAGATGGTATACTCGGTTTCAAAGAATCATACTCAACATATGTGCTCTCATATTTTATATCCTTAATTCTCCACCCCTAAGGTGACATTTAAGTTTATCTCAATCTTTAAATTTATTTAGTCAACTTACCTTTCTAGGGAAGTTCCTAACCTAGGGTGCCTTCATGGCTCACGGGAGGAAGTTAGGATCTTTAGCCACAACCTGACCCCAAGGTCTAAGGTTTTTCCTCCCCCATAGATCATCTTCCCACTATTGGGTTGACCCACCACGGTTTGGCATACTAGCCCTAAAGGTTTCATATTTTCATCTTTATTCATTGTTTTTATTATAACTTCTCAACCCATTTTTACTCAACCTTTAGGATACCCCTTTCAGGGTCTTATCCTTTCAGTGGATGTTAGGCCACTTTCTTGGTGCCACATCAGTCTTCCCCTATTCAAGAAGATGACATATGATGTCTCCCCCTATTTAGGCAAATGACCCTTGATGTCTTCCCCTATCCAGGCGAATGACATTTGATGTCTTCCCCTATTCAGGATGATGGCCTTTGACGTATTCAGGTGGATGGCCTTTGCAAGCGGATGACCTTTGATGTCTTCCCTATTCAGGAAGATGACCTTTGATGGTCCTATGTCCCATGGGCTTAATCATCATTATTTCATACATCCAGAGGTGTTATGAGGGGTTTGAGCAAGTTATATTCAAATTTTCATTTTCCTATATAACCATTGGTTACTTATGTTTCTCAAAACTTTCTCATTAATACCTTGTTCCACATGAACATATACATGGAAGACTGAGTTACCTAACTCATCTTTTTTATATATCATAACTTTTCAACCATTATTTGCCCAATCTCTATGGTATACCCACTCGTTGGGGGTATTCTCAATGATCCACCCACTCTCTGGGGGTGATCTCTATTCATACCCACCCACTGGGATATTCTTTATCCATTCATTCCTCTAGAGATAGCCTTAGGGCGATGATCAAGTTATATTCATATGTATAATTTATGTTTCTCATGAATATTTAAATCTCTCTTTTTTCACACGCATCATGCATATATTTCTTCACATTCATATATGGAAATCTATGTCATATAGACTCATTTACATTTTTCTTACTTATCATACTCTTACTCCAATTAGGGTAGGGTTTCCATTGTACCCATTCTACTCCCATTTCCCAAGATTATGGTTTAGTATGTAGGTTAAGGAGTACACCCAACATCTTAGTAATTCTATGCCCTTTGACTCACTAGGGTTTTCCCCAAACCAACCCTAGTTCCATCTAGGGTTATCCTCACAAGGAAAAAAACTCATAAAAAAATTTTCTTTACTTTTTCATTATTTCCACAAGGTATGTACATAGTTATTTTCACATTACATGTACATTATTATTTCCACATTACATGTACAAAATTGGCAGAGGATGCCTTGATCCTATTTCTTCTAAATAATTCTAACCTTAGATGAGGAGAGAAATTCCTTTTAGGGTTTATTAAGAAAAGAGGATGATAAGTGGATGAATCAATATGAGAAGACACCCTAAAGGTATTTTACTTCGGGCAAAATTGTCCATCTTTGTCTAGACAAGATGCACATGCCCAAGAATCCTCATAAACTGACTAGCGGTGCTGAGGAAAATATTTCCAGCCCCCGGGTCGTGGTCCCTTCTAAACACCATTATCTTTAGAAAATGCCCTAATAATTCTCTCATATTTCTACAGATTACTTGAAATTATAAACTATTAAATATTATTTAAAAAATCTGGTGTGCTGATACCAAATGTAACGACCTCACTTTTCATCACCCCCAATTAAGGAAGGCTAAAAACATGAGAGACGTTACCTACAAATTTTACCCAAGGATCTAGATTTTAATCAAATGATATAAATAGAAGATAATTTTATTCATTTCAAAAATTATATACAAGATGCTTACATGAACTTTATATCCTCAGAAATGTACATTTGAGAAGAAATAACTAGCAAAACCTCCTTTTAAATCTTTATTGCCTTCATGTGATTTCTATCTTTATCTTCATGTCCTTTATCATATATATCAGTTTATACCTAAAACAGCGTGGAACAAATACATCATCAGTATGTTGACATAATGGTACATGAGGTGCATCCAAAATGTGCAAGTAAATAACAATGTATATTTCAAAAAATACTTGCAAATATGAACTGACATCTTTGTCATATGATCTTGCTTTAAATGATACTCATATAGGCATTATGATTGAACAAAATATAAATAAACAACCAACATTTTAATTGTTCAATCCTCAAGAAAACTTCAAAAAGCACCAACAAACTAATGTAGGTATTCATAGGCATAACTACATACCTCGATGGTGAGCCATGTCGATTATCATGCAGAAACACTTCAAGCACATTATACAATCAAGCAAGCAAACTAAGCAATCAATCTTAATCTGCATGTATATAAATCCTAAAGTGTCTCACCATCAAATTAATTACATTAAACCCTACTTGGTCCTATTCTAGGGTTTAATTTTCCTTGTTATCATTAGAGTCATGCTTCGAAACCCTAATTCCCATGATCATCTATTAAATGACTTAAGAACCCCAACTTATATTATATGTAGACATGATCATCAAATCTATCATGTTACAACTCATGAGTACTTATATCAAATTAGTCACATTAAGGTTATAACAAGTTACATCATTGATGTTCAAAGTATTAATTACACATGTTAAGGATCATCCACTCTAGAAAACCTAGTTTCTCATCATTATGATCATAATCATGTTAAATTACCATTATAGCCCATAATATCAGATAATAGCATAAAAGAGAATTTTTTAACATATTCAACACATTAATACCCAAATATAGGGTTTTTATAAACTAATCACCACTTAAACCCATCTTTCCACTACTTTAGGAATTGGAAGCATAATTAGACTATGAAACTATTATATTTAGGTTCCTCTAACTTTTCTAATGAATTTGATATATACTTCCACTATATTCTGAGCTACCAATAATAACTTATAATTTTGCAAGACAAGCATTTGAGGACTAATAGGGTAACACCACGTACACAGCATACTTGGTTAAGTCCATGTTGGTGGTCATATAGGTTTAAGAGGAAAAAGAATGTCATCCTCTCATGTGTCACGTACACCCTGAGGGACATAATGGTAATTTGGATATAAATCTTCCCCAACCTCACGTCGAGGTCGCCTTCCGCCCTACGTGGTTGTGTCAAAGAGATTTGTGACACCTACGTCATTTCTCTTGGGTGTCGAAAAGCTCGATAGAGGTGTTGTTGCCTTCATCAGACCATTCTAGTCCTATTTGTGCTCTCGGCATAGCCGGAGACTTCCCCAGAGACACTGACTCTGGTTGCACAGACGTTGCTACACGATCGCCACCATCAACTGAAGGGTGTTCATTGCACGCTGTCGTATGAGTTGGAAGGCTTTCAACCACTCGCTCCATCATATCTGTCTCACCGCCATGTAGAGGAATAGTCATCGTTCAAGGGCAAGCCTTTCGTCCCTCCACCTCTGCAAGATAGTTTAGTCAGTTGTTGCTTCCACCACTATGCTTTTTGTTTCCAACCACCTCCCTTTCATCAAGCATCCTCAACGGCGCCCATTGAAAGGATGCTTGAAGGCGAGTGGCGTCGGGGTTGAGTGGGATCAATGGGTTTCTATTTTACAACACGTTGATGCAGACCTTCCCGGTCATCTTCAACCTCCTCACTGTCACCCATCCGCCCTAATGAAACTGTTGCTGCAGTGCCAAGACAATTGCAACAAAGGGGAAGGGATAAAGGAGCATCTACTCTTTCCCTAGCTTGGTTGCCTCTGTAAAAAAAAGGCATAGGTTCTTGGAGGTGAAGCATGAAACGAGAAGGGAGAACCCATCTATAAATACACTGCTTTACACAGATCATCTTCTGGTCTGTCCCCTCAGGATTAGTCTCAATTGAAGACTTTCCCGATTCTATTGTCCCTTGACCAATTATACATCTGTATGTATACATGAATTACTAAAAGGATATTTTCTTGCCATGCGTCTATCTATTTCCCTCATGGTTATGAAGAAATGCATACGGGAAGGGTATGCATGGTTTTCAAGGAAGATATTCAATATATTTCCATCTATATAAACACATATATATACATGATTTATTATAAAAAAGCCATTAGAAAAACAAGTCACTTTATTGGATAATGAATTTTGGATTGTTCTCTTATCTCTATTTTTCTAAAATATTCCTTAAGTCATCTATAGGAATTCAATAATATTCTTCCCACCTATATTGACTTTGTGGGGTTTTATTGGAATATCTTTTCATATTCCAAACTTGTTCTTTTCCAAAATTATTTAATACAAACCATTATCTATTGGGATACCTTTTTCTCCAATTATCTAGAATTATCTTCTTTTCATCATTTTTTTTATGACGTGGGAACCCTCCTTGAGAACACGCCATGATTGTGACTTGTCCTGGCAAGGTAGACCCCTGAAGACCCGTAATGCCCGCACACCGACATCTCAAACGGTCGCATCAGAGGCCGGTTGACATTGCGGGGAGTTAATTGTCGAACAACACTATGGGGAGAATCGAACCTGGGTCCCTTCATGAGGGGCACCCATGCTTGACCACCTGAGCTACTGCTCTCCAACATCTTCTTTTCATCATTATTTTCAAGTATACAAAAATTCATATCAAAATATTCATGTTTGATGTGTTAAACATTATGTTTCCACTCTTGGCTATATATCTCTATTCCTTTACTTATCTAGAACAATTTGTATTTTAATTCCTTTGGAAACTTGACAATTATCTTATATAACATGTCAGAATCCATTATTAATTATTCATGTATGAATTCTTTCTATTTTTTTAACAAGCACTCATACCCTAGAGATGATGAATGTTATTAGATACCGCTAAGGAAAATTAGTTACCAAATCAAGCTATATATTTAGATCATACAATTTTACTAAAATTGAGGATATAACAATTTCTTACTTTATATGAACCCAACCTAGATATACAAGCACTGAAAATAACTCATGGATAGATCTTTATTTGCATGATTCGAGCAAGATTTGTTTAAAGCAACTGAGACGATTGTATTGAGTTTGCTTAATGTTTAGGTTTTATGATTTGAATTATTTTTAAGGGATGGTTTGTTTAAAAACTCAAAGATCATATGCATGTCAAGTCTATGGTTCACACAATTTGAGTTAGGCACATGTCATGTTGCCTAAATAGTTTTCTCTCTCTAGAAAACTACATAGTTGGGCTAGGTGAACATACATAGATGAGGAAATTGGTTTAAAATTTTACAACTAGGTTTATTACTTATGTCAACTTATACTTGGGTCAGGTAGGTAATTTTTTTTGAGATCCACATATTCTGGTTAAATTTAATTGAAATGTTTAAGAAATCCCATTGGGTTTGAGGTTGGAAAGCCCATACTATCATTGATATATAGCTATATAAGAACTCCAAGTAAATTATTACTATTATTCATGGTGACAACCCTAATGACGACAAGAAGCATTTGTGTAATGACATTGATGTTGCTCATTAGAAATTGACTGAATATTGGAACCTTCTAGGAGATTTTAGTGATGTGAAAAGACAAGAATGAGAATTTGGGGAAGGAACCCCATCTAGGGAATTTATGGAACATATTAATGAATGTATCTAGAACTATAATTTTGTTTGAGCTCAATTGGAATGTTGATCTCTTCTATTAGGGTAACCATCAATGTGGATGTTCTTTTATCATATCTATGATTGACAAGAATTTCTACGATGATAAATTTTCTATTTGTTTTCCTTTTTTTAAATGTTTTCTCTATTATGGCATCATTAGTATTCACATACTTATGAATAGATATGTTAAAAAGAACAAGAATATTGTTGCCTTCTCAAGATTTAGATACATGTGGGATGAAAGAGATGACTTTATTGATGAAGTAGAAAAGGAATGTATTATACATTTTTCTGACCATCTTGTGTTCAGGGTGTATACCAAAATGAGAATACTCGTATGTCTTGTTTTGATTTTAAATGAAGTCAGTGTTGGTACTCTTACTAAAGTTGATTGATCTATAGAGATTAAAAATATTGAAGAAAAAACTAAGGCTGGTGAAAATCATAGTAGGTTGGACCTTCAAGTGGTTGATGATGTTTGTAAGAAAGAATCTAATAGTTGTATACTTCATAAAGAATTTCTCATAAGATAAAAGCTCACATCCAATGACTAAAAGAGAATGATCATGATTCCAAATTATATTATACATATAAAAATGTTAGAAGACATATGAATCACATTAAGTAACCTGATATCAATGGTGAGTTGTGCACTGATTTTGCTCTTGGGTGTATTTTGAAGTATTCAAATAATATTTTTAACAATTTCATTCTGTTATTATTGATCATAAATCTTCTCTGGACGTCCCTAAGATCGATGATGTTCATAGGTTGTTGCTTTGTAAACACATTAGCATTACTTAGGTTTACAATGTAATTTTTAAAGATAAGCTTTGATAAATAACCTGGGACTGATGGTTTTAATGAAAAAATCTTCAAGACCAGATGGGATGTGATAAAAAAGACATTGAGGTGATTCTTGGATTCTATTTGCCTTGAAGAATTCTAATGGAAATGAATGGAACTTTTATACTCTGATTCCTAAATACACTATCACTCATTATATTTAGAATTGAAGGCTTATTACAATTTGTAAATTTGTGTATAAAATAAAATTTAATTTTCTTACAAATAGACTCCATGGACTTCCTTAGTCAACAATAATGAATGAGCCTTTGGTAAAGGTATGATCATTCAAGATGATATCCTTCTATCATTGAGTTGATTCATGAATTTCATGTAAAAGTGGAAAATATGATATATGTCCAACAATAAATCTTTATAAATATATGATTATGTTGGATGGGATGCCCTTTTTGAAATCATTCAATTAATGAACATCACTAAATCTTGGATTATCTGGCTAAAAGTATTTTTCTACAACACATCTATGAAATCCTCATCGATGGTGTGCTATTTAAACCTCAAATGGTGCTACACAAGTGGATACCCTTCACCTTACTTAAATTTTATTCTGAAGTAATGTATCACTCAAAATCTCAATAAAGACAAGAAGGATAAGAAACATATTCCTTTAAAGGCATCTATGAATATGGAGGTGTCTCATCTCAATTTCATAGATGACCTAATGATCTTTTTGGAGTCTGAGGAAGGTAATACTTTGTGCCTAAAAGATACATTATGGGATCTTTACAACCTTACTGGTCTGAATATTAATCAAGATAAAAGTCTTCTTTTCTACTATATTAAATCCAATAAGGAGAAATGTTTGATATTCTCGGAATATAAGAAGGCAATTTACCTCAAAGATATCTTGCAATACTTTGTTTGAGGTAAATATTATGAGAAAACACTGTAGTCTTCTTATTGGAAAAATAAAAGCAAGGCTTGAAGGGTGGAAAGATAAATAGTTGTTCGTGGAAGGAAGACTTGATATCATTCATCAGACCTTGATGCCACCCAATTGTACTCTATTTCTCCATACCTTGTTCTATTGATAATGGCATTTATAATTACTATATAGATTTTTTGTGGGTGATATTTGAAGGGAAATCAATAGTCATCTCACTAGATTGGATAAAATAATAAAACCCAACAAATAAGATGATTTAGGCATTACTCCTATTAGGGTGTTTGTTGTTGCTTCTGTTTTGTTAAATAAGTGGAATATTTCTACTAAAAATGATAACTTAGGGGTAAAATTGATTTAAGAACATATCTCTCTGAATCCTCTTTTTTATGTTTGAAAAAGTAAAGCAGTCTCATGGTAGTTAATTTGTAATCAAAAGGAAAAGGATTTCTACATAAGAAAACGAAGTTTTTCATAGGTCATGGCTCTAAAATCTTAGTTTGATTTGAACCCTAGCCTCCTAGCTATGAATTTCTTATGAATGCATGCTAGGTGGGAAGATCACCACCAAAATTGAAGTTCATTCTATTAGTAATCTCAACTATCTTATTCCTAGGAGTGATTGGAAAGTGGTGGGATCTCATCTACATACACAACTTAACCAATGTTTTAGCAATATCCCTAGTCATAGTGGATGAATAGATGAAACTCATTTTTTGCAGAAGAAGTTAATCAAGCTTCAAGATGGTAGGCTTGATATTAGAGATTAAATCAATGTTTCTAATTGCATTCATTGGTTTTGAGGATTTAATGTTAAGAAGGTATCAATTTCATGGTTGGAAAGTTGGGTACAAAAGTTTCTTGACTACTAGTTTCATCAAGAAAAGACATTCAAACCCCTTCTTACTATTTTTGATGCAAAATCTAACCATGAATGTATTGGAAATATTATATTCATATATTCCTATGCTATGGAGATATGGGAAAAGGCCAAAAATTAATTGAATATTATTGTTACCCATATTAAGATAGAAAACTTGGTGGTTTTCAATAGTACACATGGTCACTTGACTGCATTTTGCATTGGCCTTAGAGGGAGAGAAATTCCGTGGTCCACCGTGACAACATAAATTCTTGTGAGATCCTTTGGAAGGTCACCAAAGATGATATTCCATGCATTCCACCATTTTGAAAATGATTTATTTTTGTCTATTAGAAACACTATGAATAGATATGCACCAGTATCAAAACTTCTCTTTCTTCAGTGAAGTAAGAGTTTTTGATGATCACATTTTATTTGTCAATGACTTGTGACCATTCTCCAAGCCTTTTCATATGTCTATTTGGTCACGAACATTAACTTAATTTGTATATTATTTTTATCAGATTGTTGTAGTATCCGGTTATACTATTGTCATGTCTGATTCTTACATGATGATTTTTTTCTTGATGACTCAAGTGATCTACTATCAATTTTTTCACCCTAGTCGTATGATGAGTAAAGATTTTTTTTCTATCTGAATAGGAGTTCAGTTGTACTTCCTTGCACCTAACATCCTCATAATTATCCATTTCTTTCTTTGGATGGTACAACATAGTTCCTGGGTTACTTTTCTCACTTTTTTCTTTCTTTTGATTTTGTTTGAGAATTTGTATAGACACCTCATTTTACAATGTTTACACTTTATTAAATAAGAATAATAACATAAGCTTGGAGTAAAAAAAGAAATTTTCATTCATGTGTCTCAAATTAAGGTACCCTTAGATTATTATAAGTTTGTTGTATATTACAAATTATACACAATCAAACATTGTAGTTGTTATCTGTAAGTTTAGAAGATGCATATGGTGTCTAAACATAACACATTGGGAAGCTCTGGATAGAGCACTTAGATATGTAAAGGAATACTTTCCCCAAGGGGTATGTCCTACCTAAATCACTAATATTGAAAGATGTCGATCGCCTAGTCACAAGGCTCAATAAAGTTTGGACTACTACAAGATGCTAAGGTCCCTTGCAAAATTGTCTATGGATGACCTTCTCAAAGAGGAAGGAACTGAACTTCTTAAAGACAACATAGATCCATAAATAATGGAACCTTCACTAGGTAACCACATTTTTTATATAATCACAAAATCCAAAACTCCCATCCTAAGGCCCTGGACATCAATGCCTACCATATAAAATCTTCAAAAAAGGAAATCAATTCGCAATCCTTAACAATATTAGTTCATGAATGGAACATAAAGTAGATACATTACTTGATTTATTGGATACACAAATACATGTTGGGAATAAATCTCATAGGGACTGATACATGATACAACTATAGTTAACAAGCATGACATCTACGAACATTGGAGCAACACATATGTTCACTCCCCTATAAGAAGGGCCCACTTGTGGTACAACATTCCATGAACATCTAAAGGCAAGAACCAACCCATGAGTAGTAGAATGAGACATTTGATGCTTTAGCATGCTTAGGATCCCAAACTCTAGTATTGAAATGAGGTGAAAAGGTGATCTAGCCAGTTATAATGCTATAAATATAGATATAATGTCCTCATGCATCAAATCATCCAACTTAGATACTCCCAACTAACATAATTCATCTGACTCGCCAAAAGGGCCTTAGCAACAAAGACCTAAATATTGTCCATGGTTACAAGATACAAAGATTTGAGGGTCAAATCAACAAGACCATTGTTAGTTGAATACACCATTTGGAGCCAAAAACATGATAAAACAGAAAGATACTCACTCCTTGAAAAAATGGATTCATAAATGTCTAAACAAAAACAAAAAAGGGCATTACAAGTGGTACATTGGTAGCACAAAATAAGTAGAAAAATCATGGAAAAGTTGTACATAAGGAAAATAGTTATAGTGAAATAAAAATCATTAGGATAATAAGAAAATACTTCTTAGATCTCCATCTGCATTGAATGTGACTATATCTATAGGAGACATATACATCCACACATAGTGTTCTAGAGTGAAATATTTCCTGAGGGAAATCCTCTGAATTCATACTCTTAGCGATCATGCCACATCTTAACCAATATGTCATAAACATTGTGAGACCATAATCATTAGTAGAAGGTCATAAGCTCCTTCATATGATAGAAACACTAGTGGTGAATAAATTTCTTTAGCACTAAAACTATGAAGTAAGAAACATACCACTCAAGACCAAAGGGAATGATCAGCCACCAAAATCCAACCATAGATATCATGTAAGGAGTGTTGACCAAACACTCTTCTAACACATTAGTGGATGCCAAACTAGATAGCCACTACGTAAACTGACCTTACTAATGGAAGGAATCATCACTCATAATCATCTTATGCACATTATTTTTGAGAGTGGGATATGATGAGAGTTTTTCATGTCCCAGAATTTAAAAGGAGCGATCTACATTTTTTGGTAGCACTACAATATCCTGAATGGTTCATGCATCCTTGCAGTTCGTTATCATCCAAACATTGAAAGATATCTCATAAGATTAGGGGAGCCATGTTATTGTTACATGAAAGAGTATCCACCATGCATGAGATTGACACATAACCTAGACTAGAATTTTTATAAAGAACAACTCAATAATGAAGGCCAAGGTGTACACACACAAATGAGACACATCTAGAGATCATGCACATCAACACAATTAATTACTAAAAAACTCTCACTATGGAACCAACTTGATAAGCATGTATCCTAAGATAGCCAACTCGCAAATTTAGGCCTCTTCATGCACGATAGATCAAAAATATCAGTAGCCCAAAAGAATTTTTTTGGGATGACTAGAAACTATTTGTAAAATTTCAAGTAATTCTGGCCATATTCTTAAGAGTATGAGACAATACCATGTCCCCAAAGAATAATGTATGGCTCTAAGGATCCAAGAAACAAATTTCAATGGACATCAATTATTAGGCCATATGGACATAGAGGTAGAGAAGATGTCAAGTATTGCTAAAATTGGATAGCTTCACCTTGTGTATAGCAAACAAGTCAGTTATACACTTTCACTTTAGAGAATGGTGGATGGGAGGACTCATCAAAAAGGGGGGTATGAGTAACTATGATGAGATCCATAGAACCTAAAAAATAAATCTCATAAAGGGTAGAAGAGATGAAGAATAGTAGGGATGTAACATAACTGATCACTTTGTCTTGCATATATGTGCATTGGGATCATCAAACACAAATTACTACTAATTCGTTTTCCAACTAGGATTGAAACTTGATAAAGCACCGTAGAACATTCTTATGCGCCACCCTCGACATGAGAAATGAAATCAACAATACCTAAATGAGTGAAGATCCCACAAATTAGTTTCAATTTGGTAATTAAATATATTGATGACATGTGAATAAATCTGATTATTATGCATATTTTTCTATCCATTTGAAACATGTGTCTACAATTAAAAAATATTATTTGAAAGAAAAAAGTCTTAGAACAAGTGGCCAATAATACATTCTTGAAGATGTCTAACGAAGTAATTGATTATGCGAGGATACAATATTGGAACAGAGTTGTTTTTGAAATTATTCATGATACATGACAAGATGCATTTGCATTATTGCATAATCCTAGAGATAACTATCATATCCTTTATTAAGTTGTTGTAGTGAGAAACATGCACAACCAAGGTTTAGGCTCAATACATGTGTTCATCTAGTTCCTAAGGTGTTATTCGATACCACAAGCAGTGTTCCAAGTTGAAAGGTACATTTATAACATACATAACATTTTTGTAGACTGCTTTTACCATAGATTTTTCCAGAAATTGTTTATGTCCAATCTTAATTTTAAGTCTGGCACAAAATCCATAGCTAGTTACTGTGGTACCATGGTAAAGTGGGGCTTTTAGTCCTAAATCACCGACCTCGGAGTTGGGGACATCTCTTATATATAGGAAGGAAAATGGACTTGAGTTCTTGAAGAAGGAACAAATAGCACACACTCGGGCTTTGAGACTCATGTTTTGAGAATTGTATTTGGTTTTTCTTTCACTACAAAGCAAAGAAACATTGTATTTCTCAAATCAGCTTTGTTCTGATTGAAGTGTGATTTGCATCTAACTAAACATGACTTGTATTATATAGAATAAGTCTTTGACTTAGATATATGCAAGTCATATGGTTGAATAGATTCTGATATCCAATGGGTACATGGTCAAATACGTATGATATTTACTGAAAGTCCTATGTGTGCAACTTGTATGTGATCAGATACAGGTCAAATATACATGTACAATAAAATGTATCTAGTTAAATATGAAGCTATATGGTGGAAGAATATGTCAGGTATCAATACATGTCCATGATGATTAGAGTTGATCACATATTATCCTACTTATTGGGTGGCATGGCCTACATCTGGGAAAACAATCTACCGAGGTCAATAAAAGTGTATATGTCATCTTTCCAATTAGATAACATTTTAATAATTACCAAAATTCCTTATTAATACTTGTAATAAAGTATTTATTTTGAACAGTGCGCACTATAATTGGCATCCACTCATCGTGACAGGCCAAGTTTATGACATTGTAATATACTGATATTTAGGGAGTAAACTTTTTTTGAGCTATTGTTCATATTTTCCCCTAACTTGGGATTAATACAATGACTGTCTTCCATTCCAATCCCATTAGTTACTTGATTTAATCATCATGGGCTTTGATAAAAATTAATCTTCAACTGAATTCCGTTCATCTAAATGTAATTATTCTCCTCCTCACAAGAAATATTTGCAAAGAAGTCCCTCAACTTACAATTATGAAGCCATTCTGACATTATTTGGTACAATTGAATATGACTTAGTCTAAAAATAGTGAATGAACCTTTTGTAGATTAAATAATAACAAATTTTGAATTTACAGACTGAGAAGCAAATAAGAATACTATTTGTTATATTTGATATTAAAAATTGAGTGATTTATGATAAAAAAAATTAGTAGATTAACTTAGAGCTATAAATTGGGAAATTAGTATTTTATTTAAGTAGCTCTCCGATGTATCTACTTCTAGTCTGAATTTTACCTCATTTACACTTTGTTTGATCCTTCAATTGTTGCCAAAACATACCAAATTAATTCAATTAATATCACCCTCTTTTCCCTCAATTATTTACCAAGGTTATGTCCATTTAACCTATATAACACATCTTACCTCTATGTGTTTGTCATCACTAAACCCGATGGATGCCAAGTACAACTCCATCTATTTATCCTCTACCTTGCCTCCTCCTTCTCCTCCCTTCCTCTCATTATTTCTATTTCTACCATTCCTTTACAACCCTAGACTCCATACTCCCTCTCCCACCATCGTCATCCATACTCCTACCTCCGATCTTATTGGTTGCACAACCAGGCTTTGGAATCTGCAACATCATGAACTGACTGTCGTTGAAGCTTCAAACCTTACCATAATGCTCAGTCTCCGTCCTTGCTACTATGAACCCCATCCACCTTCGTGGAACCCTGTAAGATCTTCCTAGATACCTGCAACATGATGACATCATTTCCAGTCCCTCAATAGCAAGTTGAACCACAATGCTCTGCTACCAATTGCACCCATACCTCATCCACACACTACAACCACCATAGCAGATCTACAACCCAGATCCACCACAACCATCCATGACCTGGCAAGAAATGGTGAGGTTCCTGACCCTGATTTGGCCCTATTTTAGGGCTTCATCTTGTGTCATATTGCACTTCAATCACATCTATACCTCTTCGATTACATGTTATTCCCCTTAATATGCATATTTGTATAAAATGCACTTACGGACATTATTTGCGTGTTTTCATACATTTGGACCACGCTTGATGGAAGAGAGAGAGAGAGAAAGAGTGATCCTAGGGTTTCTCCACCATTAGAGAGGCCTAAAGTGAAGTCTGATACTCCATCAACATACCCCTTGTGGCCAAAGATCAATTGAAGCAAAGATGTCTAAGAAAATCCAAAGAAATAAGTCAAAGTGTTGATCTAGAGGCCAGCACGACCATGGTACCACATAACGGCCATGCTAGCACACTTGCAAATCAATAGAGTCATCTCCAAGCAAAGCTAGAATCACCACAGCCATGTCACTCAGAATGGTCGTGGTGAACTGACCCAGAATGGCTATGCCACCTTGCACGACTGTGTGATAGCGGAGGTAGAACAATCGTAGAGCCAAGAACGAGTTGTGCATTTCAAGCCACCATGGATGTGGTGACCACCACAACCCTGCTATCCTAGCCCCACCACAGCCGTTCCACCTTCAGTACTAAATCCACCAAGTCACTGTGATTTTTCCCCCATTTCTCACCATGGTCATTCCCATCCACCATGACTGTTCTCACCCCTCCCCACCACGGCCATGCTACCAACAAGAACCTAGCTACTTTTGTACTGCATTTCCCATACTACCCCTACTTGACCTATTACCTCCCCCACACCTATATATACCTAGGTGGTGGATGGAGCATGAGGTTAGCTACCTTATACCACCTCATAGCTCCCCATTTTCTCCTCTTAGACATTCCACTCACTTTTCCACCTCCATTTCACCATTTCCACCACCAAAACCGTAGTTTCTTCTTATTTCCACCCATTTCCACCATCATTCCATGTCATTGCACCTTGGAGGAGAGTGGAGGATGCCCTATAGTAGCTGAAGTGGAGGAATTCTTCATCTACAATGAGATCCATGGATTCTTCTACTTGCCTCTCCCTTAATTTTGTATTTTACATTGCTATGAGTAGCTAGGCCCCTTGGGTGGGCTATTTGGGGTCAAAAATGTTACTTTGATACTATGTTGGGGGGAAATGATACATAAACAATTGTAATTTCATTTTCTAATGATTATGTTCTATTTCTATCTCACTCTTCATGAATTTCTTGTTGGTTTGTGCTTGAAATCACCTAGGAATTTAGGGAAATTGCTTACATGTGTGAATTTTGTGATTTTCTCCTAGGTCCAATTCTTGGATCACTAGCTAGCTACCCATCCTCCTACATTCTAATCAATTCTACTAACCCTAGTTGAGAGATATAAGTAGCTAGTTTAGATGAATTTGGTGTGCTTAGCATGGAGCTTTCTCAAGGTTAGAATGTGGGTGATGGGAGGCCTAAAACCTCACTTCCACTCCCATTACTAATCTCAGCCCCTAATCATCCTAAGATCATCTAAACTAGAAACCTAGACTTGTTTAGACTCTAATTGAATTACACCTAAACCCTAACCCAATTGAGCTTTACAAGGGTGGCAGGGGGTGTTAGGGACTAGTTCCCCTATACACAACCTAGCATATCCATGGCCAGTTAGTAGTTTAGGAGAATCCATTAGAATCTAGCTTGTTCTTTGGTTTGATAATCTAAATGAAATTATTATGTTCACATGTTACCCCCAACCAAATTGATAAGTGCATCCCCTAAACAACCCATGTTTCCTTTAATTACTTTAAAACCCTAATTACTATCTTACTTAGCTAGTGTTAGCTTAGTTAGCTCTTTTCTTGTTTAGTTAGCTTCTTACCCTATTCTTGTTTTGCTCTTGCTAGTTTAGGTCTTTAACTGCTCTTGTGCTTAGTTTTCTAGTTTAGTGTAGTGTAAACCTTTTCTTGCTTGCCTTAGTGTAGATTGTTCTTTTCTTGCCTTACCTTGTCTTTTTTTGCTCATTAGAATTAACTATCTAGGGTTAACTTAGGTTTTGTTCCTACTTACTTTCCTTTAATTGCTTTCTTGCTCAACTTAGTTTAACAATCAAATAAACCTTTAAATCCTTCAACCCTAGACTCCACAGTAGGAACTTAGCACCAAACACTAACCTAGCTCTAGTGCCCCCTTTTCTCCCTGTGGATCAACCCTATACTTGCCACCTTACCAATACTACGACATGACCCCATGCGCTTGCGGTGTAGCATTTTATTAGAAGTAGGTTGTTTGAGTTTAGGTCCTTCATAAATTCAAAATTTTAATCCACCGTGTGCTTCTGTCCACGGGGTTGCATCTATTCAAACTCCAATTGAGTAGTGTGTGACACCATTGCCAGGCGTGCACCAAGATTTCTGTCTCCGTTTCTCGAGGATTAAAGGTGCTCGGCCTAGCTAGTTAGTTTTTCTATGATTTTCCTATTGCCCTCATCATTGCTATTATTTATTCTTTACTCTTTGCATTCTTTATGTATATTGGATTGCTAACTTGTTCATTTTTTTTGTTCCTTGTGCATGTGACAAGCCACTCAGGGGAAGATAATATGGAAGGCCAAAATGCACCCCACAAGCCACTTCAAGATTACTTCATTCCTAGCAAATACAAACTACCAATTGCTAGCAGGGTTGATCAAATGTCAGGGGAGAAATTCTCCATCCCTCCAGGACTTCTTGGGATCCTTCCCATCTTCTACGGCTCGGAGAGTGAGAACCCCTACAAGCACTTGGACTCATTTCTTAAAGTATGCTCCACCTTTAGGTTGCCGACGGCTAGTGATGACACAGTCCACTTGACCTTGTTCTCTTTCTCCCTCAAAAATAGAGCCAAAGATTGGTATGACTCAAGGACGGACATGCCGATTTGGGAAACAATGAAGAATGGATTCTTAAGGAAATTCTAATCTATAGCAAGGTTAACACAAATGCGGCATGCTGTGACAAATTTTAGTCAAATGGGCAATGAGCAGTTTCACAATGCATAGGTGAGATTTAAGAAGATTTTGAGAGAGTGCCCGCACCATGACATCCATTTGTGGCAGCTAGTTCAGTTATTCTACTGTGATCTATCTCTGAAGGACCAAGATATAGTAGATTCTTCTTGTGAAGGAGTTTTCATGGCTAGGCCTCCTAAGGAGATATGGCCTTTGTTTGAGTAGCTGGCTGAAGGGTCAAGAATTTGAGCTTCTAGCATGATGAAGGATGAGGGCTATGCCTTTGGTGTGACACCTCCTACTCATAATGACTCAAGCCAGCAAGTGATGAAAATTCTTGGTGACATGGTGAGCTTCATGAAGAACTAGGTGAAAAATGTTCCTTGCCACCTGGTCAATTCTATTGAGTTCTATGGTGAATAAAAGAAGACACCTCACTCCTATAGATACTAAGAGCCACAAAGTCCAAGATACATCTCAAGGATTGGGGAAGATGCCCTCTCTAGGTTGAAGAGATTTGATGAGATATAAATGAATATGACAAGGCTAGAGGAGAGGATAGAGCATCTATCTTCCATAATTGCTCTCCAAGAAGAAACATTGTCTTCAAAACCCATCTTGATTTTCAATGAAGCAAGTGGATAAATGCCCTCTTCACATGTTTTCTATTGTCCACTTCCCATGCAAGTGCAGTCCATATACCACTTTCAAGGCGATCCCAAGCCTAATACTCCACCCCCCTCCATTACCACAAATTTCTCAACATTTCACCTTCCAACCTCAATTCCCGCCTCCACATCAATTTCAACACCAAGTGTCACCTCCACCTCCTCCATAGCCACAACTAGTTTCCCCTCTCCACCATGAGAAAGGAAGTGTTGTGACAGTTCTAAGGAGTGGAAAATCTCTTGAGCAGCCCGCTAGTCAAAGAAAGGTTGATAAAGCAAAGTAAAGGCAGCTAAGTGATGATACTGTGATTGAGATTGTTGAAGATGATTTTGTGATACATCATGTTGATTTTGGGATATCATGTGCTCCACCTCACTCCATTTGCAAGTCCCACCATCCCTAGTATCCCATATCATGTTGATGCAAGCAAGTCCAAATCAAGTGAGCCACCATTCATTGAAGCATTAGATGAGCCATTGTTAGTAAGGAAGAGACAAAAGAACAATGTTGACATTCTTGAGGTGTTTCGCCAAGTGAAGATCAATATTCCATTGTTGGATGCTATTAAGAAAATCATGTCATATGTCAAGTTTTTGAAGTACCTATGCACTGTGAACAAAAGATCATCGGGGAGGATACCAAAGAAAGTGAAGTTGACTGAACAAGTGAGATCTATCCTCCAACACTCACTCTCTATGAAGAGGAAAGACCAAGGAGCCCCAATTATACCTATATACATTGGGGGACATCACATAGGCAAATCCCTACTTGATTTGGGATCCAGTGTGAATTTGATGCCATATAGTGTCTATGTTGAGCTGGGTTTAGGAAAGTTGAAACTGGCACATTGCACTCTCCAATTGGCAGATCGCTCCATCAAAGTACCTAGAGGACGAGTAGATGATGTCTTGGTGATGATTGACAAGGAAAGAGGAGCAGTGTTCCCGACTGATTTCATTGTTCTTGATATGGATCTGGATGATAGGAAGATCCCCATCATCTTGGGGAGACCATCCTTGTCCACAGATGATGCCGAGATACAAGTTCACAGCAGAATAATGACAATCTCTTTCATGTACATGAAGATAAAGATCAACATATACAAGTCCTCAAATTGGCAAGTTCGAGATGAGGATATTGGATATGGTCACTTCAAGAGTCCTATTAATCATTCGAGAGAAGAAGGTCAAGATGAAGTATTTGATGACAACTTTGGTGATCAAAGGGATGAGGAACATAGGTTGAATGCAAATGAGAGATGCATTTATTGGAAAAATGGGCACATGAGGATGCCAAATGGATGAATGATTGAAGAATCTCTAAGAAGCCTAGCTGAAGGCAAGAAACTCAATGCTTGTGGGAGGTAACCCACCTAGGTTTGGGCATTTTTCACCCAACCTTCCATTTCTGATACTTTTGCTTTTTTTTTACACTTTCCAAGAAAACACACACAAGCACACTTGTTTTTAATAGTTTTTGTTTAGTTTTAAGATGTGCAGGTGAAAATAGGGTGAAATGAAAAAAATTAGATGAAATTTTGACAAGTAATCCATGAAAAATCATTTTGGACCAAAGATTTGAAGTTTGATGAGATTCGAGTTGAAATCAACAGGAACAGTACTCACTACGGCCATGGTGACATGGAACTGCCGTGGTGGTGCATTCACAATCAACGGGGGAATCGAGAAAAATCAAAGAAATCAAGAATTGAAGAATAGACCTACCACGGACGTGCAAGGTAGCACAGACATGTAGCCACCCACTCAGAATGGCCTTGTGGGGTACCACTGTCATGCAGTGAGCAAGCCACCATGGTCGTGTTGTGCAACACGACTGTGCTGCAGCCCGACTCCAGCACTTAAGTCAGTGTTTTGTAAAAATCACAAATCATTTCTATTCTCAACTCTGTGAGCACCATGACTGTTCTCCATCGACGACGGCCATACATTCCTTCGAACCATTCCACCACCCTCAAATCACCAACTAATCCCCCCAATACATCTCCAATCAATCCCCATCATTTCCACTACCTTAATCTTTAGATTTTTACCATCTTCATCTGCAAACACCTCATTTCTCTCCAATCTGCCACAACAGCCTTGTTCTTCAGAGAAAACCTAAAGTCCCATATTCCTCCACCAATTTCAATCCAAAATGAACTAAATGGCTAAGAAGGCTATAGCAAAGACCAAGAATGTGATCTCTTACGGACACTGGCCCAAGAATGCATCATCCTCGGCTCCGTCGACACCTCTTGTCCTCCTGACACCATCAGCAACCTCTGATTCACAAGGGGAATCACCCCATGCGGCTATGGCGGTGGATCCCATGACAGAGGAGTCTTCTAGGAAACCCAATGGAGGTAGGACAGTATCTCTACCATTGGTCTCAAAACTTGTCCATCGATTTCGACAGCTCATCTGTCTTTTTCAACTATACGACCCTCGATGTCCATGACACCGCAACCACAACCACAGCCGAGAGCACGATGACGACTATTGATAGATGATGCAGATGAGGCAATGCATGATATACAATAAGAGGATGCACCTGAAATGCATCATGAGGCAGCACTTGATAGTCAGAACAAGAAAGTGAAGAAACCAAAATAGTCGGAGTGCTTGACACACAGAGTGATTGCCACCCAGAGTGATTTCCACCCGCTACGCATGCCAGGAGATGATGAAAACTTTAGGCATCTTTGATTTTTTTTAGGATATCATGGAGACCGTTGGGCTAGTTGAGGTGTTGACCATAGTGTAAGAGACCTATGTGGAGCTTACATAGCAATTCTTTGTAACACTAGAGAAGTTCTAACAGGATGCCATTAGTGTCACTTTAGGGAGTAGCACCTACCTCATCACTGTGCCCTTTCTGAATGGCATCTTTATTCTATCTCCCGAGGCAGCAACATCACTTGATCAAGGAAGCGTTAATAGGGAAACCAATGCAAACCACACTACAATGTGGAAGAAACTCATAGGGAAAAGAAATTTCGTGGAGGGTAAATCAAAGACTAGTCTGATTCACAACCCCATCTTGAGATACATTCAGAAGGTCTTGGAAAACATCATCTTTACCCGATATGAAAATCAAGGCAGTTGCACCAAGAAAGACCTATTTGTTTTGGGATGGATGGTACATGGAAAGCTTGTAAATCTGGGGTCACTTACCATTGATCATATGAAGATAATCCTATCCAAGAGAAAGAATCCATTTATTATGGGAGGGATTGTAACTTCTATTGCTTTGGTCCTGGGGCATGATGTATCTGGCTATATAAAGGCATAAGGAGGAAAGATAGTTGACATGCATTACTTGACTTGCTCATCGATGATATCAGTGGTTGGTCAGAAGATTTTCTACTAGGTCAACCCTACCATGCCACACCTCTCCTAGAGGGATGTGGTCCATCTTCGGATTTTTGGGACATCTTGAGGAGGTGAGAAGAGAAGCACCCTAGAGATACATGGAAGCAGCTAGCAGCCCAAAGATCTGCCTGAAGGGCTTGGAGAGTCATAGGCATCTGTTGAGAGGAGAAGTACATCTGAGGAGTGAGAGAATTGTAGGGTGAGGCATTGTGAGGTGGAGACATCAGAGTAACAACCCATAACATACACATATGACATGTCCACCATACATACACAGATGGAGGGTATTCAGAGCACCCAAGATCGCATATTGAGCACCCATGAGGGTATTTTGAGGACATAGGAGGGCTTCGAGTGCACCTAGGATGCCATGTGGTTAGACTATTAGCAGATGCATTAACATATCACCACTCATATCATTTCCAGCATGCTCAGTCCCAGAGGAACCCCCAGTAGGGGGAAGATTGGTGGAGTTCACTGTCATCATTTCATGACAAATACCTGCCTCCACAGTCAGACTACTGGGGTTCCTACAACCAACACCCTCCACCGTAGGGAGGAACACCACCACCATAGTAATCATCAACCCTATCATTCCTAGATTTTAGTGTCATGCCGAGGACAACATGATTCAAAAGTTTGGGGTGGTAGGGCGGTATGTCATTTTCTCATTTTCACTCTCATTTTGCATTTCACCTGCCGTTTACTTTTTGTTTGTTTTCTTTTGTTTGTTTTAGTTTAGAATTTACCTACTTTGCATATCTTCATGCCATGTAGTTTCTTTCTTGCAATTTTTGCATAATTTTTCAAAAAATTTCTCTTTTTGCCATGCATTCCATATAATGTAGATTTTTGGTAACTTTTGCATGTTTTATCTAGGATTTGCTTGTTTACTACTTTAAGTTCAATAATATAGGCTTAGATGTGATTGAAGGAAACTTGACACCGTTTTGGCCAATTTTTCCCAAATTTGAGATTTTTTGCCTAAAAATGTGTTTCGACCCAATATCTACTTTTTGGATAAAAAATGATGACTTTTGACAAATGCAAGTGAATTGTCATTGTTTATTGCTAAATGGTATCAATTCATGACTTTTTACATGTGTGTCACCTCTCTTGTGTTTGTGAATGTTTTGGTTGAATTGTGACTTGAGAAAGCTATGAGCGCTTACTTCCTATGAAATCACTTGATAGAAGTATCAATTTTCGGTTGTTCATTCATGTGGTGTGAAATTGTTGGATGAAGTGTTGGATTAATTTTCATGCAGGAGACCTTATTTTGAGAATCACGCCAGTGACCCCTCTTTAACCTGACTCTTCACTCACCATCTTCTTACGCCTCTACCTCATGAAAGGATGCCAAAGTGCACATATCAGTCATGGCCACTTCCAAAAGTTTGGGGTGGCCAAATCTACATTGCACCACTTCACTCTCATCACCATGTGCCCTATCTACTCCAAGGGCAAAGAAAAAGAAAAAGAAAATGCAAAAAGAAAATAAAAGATGCTCTTATTTAAGAGCATCTAGATAAATAAAAGATTAGTGTGTAAAAGCACTCCAAAAGCTATCGTAATCCTTTCTTCCATTTTCATACCTATCGAGCTGGAAAACATTAAATCGTGCTCATTTTTTTCCTTTCCACAACCACGTGGGTCATTTGGTGTGATTTGAAACATAAAGTTGAATGCATGAAGGTGAAATAACACTCCTAGTCATCCTTGATTAACGCCATCATGAAACGGTCTACTCAGAACTACATGAAAGAAATAAGGATAGCTTGTGTGTTTTATGCACTATATGTGAAGTTCATATGTTTTGTGCTATTCATGATTGGTTTGTAAAAGTAGGAGAGGAGAGAGTTGGAATGCATGCACTTAGTCATTTTTTATCCCATTCAGCAATAATCATCTTTTGCATTACATTTGTCATTTCTTGATTGTGGAAAAACTGTAGAGAGATTGAGTTGGAGCATACTTGAGGACAAGTATGATTTAAGTTTGGGGTGGTGATTCAACCCTATTTTAGGGATTCATCTTGTGTCATATTGCACTTCAATCTCATCTACACCTATTAGATTACATGTTATTCCCATCAATATGCATATTTGTATAAAATACACTTATGGACATTATTTGCATGTTTTTTAGGCATTTGGACCACGCTTGATGGAAGAGAGAGAGGAGTGATCCTAGGGTTTCTCCACCCTTGGAGAGGCCTAAAGTGAAGTCTGATAATCCCTCAACCTACCACTAGTGGCCAAAGATCCATTAAAGCAAAGATGTCAAAGAAAATCCAAAGAAACAAGTCTAAGTGTTGATCCAGAGGCCAGCACGACTGTGGTACCAAAGAAATGTCATGCTAGCACACTTGAAAAATAGAGCCATCTCCAAGAAAAGATAGAATCACCATGTCCATGCCACTGAGAATGGCCATGGTGAACTGACCCAGATTGGTCGTGTGACAACAAAGGCAGAATGACGATGGAGCCAAGAATGGGTTGTGCATTTCAAGCCACAACGACTGTGGTGACCACCACGGTCGTGCTACCCTATCCCCACCACTACTGTGACACCTTCAGTACAAAATCCACCAAGTCCCTATGATTTTTCCCCATTTCTAACCATGGTCGTTCCCATCTACTGTGACCATTCTCACACTGCCTATAACACCCCAATTTCCTTAAAACATACACATACTGAGCAGAAGCATACTCTCATTGGGATGTCACGAAAATGATAATCATTGCACAAAAATATAATTTCATTCAACCAACTCAGGAAAAAAAATTGCAAATCTCATGCCTCAAGTTCCACAACATAAAACTTAGACTTTAAACTAAACTAATACACAGTCTCAACACTAACTGAAAAACTAAATTAAATTCCATATGATAGTTGGCACCCCACCAGGTCTAAACTCTAAGTTTGTCTTTGAGATGTGTGTCCCTCGCTTAAGCTCCTCCCTTAGACTTTCCTACTGCGGACATCACGTCCCCAACCATGCATTTAAAATAGAAAACACGTTAGAGTAAGCGGCATTGAGTATTGTTATAATAACATAATATCTGGCAATAAGAAAAATCATAGAAGTAACTGAACAATAAAACTTAATTTCACATAGTGTGCTCTTAATAATTAATTATAATGACCTCTACTCTTATGCACCAACTGTGCTCATAAGGCCCGTAGGCTCAACTAATGTTCCACTTGAACTCATGATTTGCACCAAAATGCCAGAACTATGCTCCAATTGAGTTCATGATTTGCACATAAGTGCCATAATTATGCTCCAATTGAGCTCATGATTTGCACATAAGTGCCATAATGTTCCATTTGAACTCATAAGGCCCGAGGGCTCAATATTAACATAATGAGGATACACTAATACAACCAATTACATGATTAATCATTAACTTGACAATTCTTTAATTTAAGAGAATTTCATTTGATCAAGATAAGAACTCTTGAAAATAAATCTTGAAAGTATTAAGAAACATTTAATGACATCAGTGTGAGTAATATTCAAATTGAAGTACATAGTTGTGCACATAATTTGTCTTGATCATTATGATAATCATAAGACAATTGAAAACCATTACTTAAATACTCAAAGTGCATGGACCCACTTACCTGTAGCAAGACAAAAATCCTAACTCTGCTCCCAGCAGTCTGAACCTATCTCTCTCCTGAAAAATCCCAATGGTTTTTTTTATTAGATCACATATCCCCTTTAGGCCACATAATTAGGGTCATTGGAGTACTAATTGGATTATTGTCAAGTGCACTTTACTTACATCAAGGTGCGTGAGTTATTATGTCTTTTAGTATAGCTAGCATTATCTAAGTCGGGGTATTATGGTGCCTTAGTAATAATTTAGAGTAAAGTAAGTAACATCATGACTCCATTTATAGGTTGAACGGTAGATACTATTTTATTATCTATATAGGCATCTTGATTAATATCTTAGTATTACACTGATTAGCCATCATTTATGGCTACTATAAAGACAACAGATTGCTCACTCCAAAATAGGCGTCATAACATGAGTGTAGATTTACTAGATTCAAAGTGTGCTAGATACAGAATGTATATGTATGATTAGTTCTTTAGTTTAAACATTGAGCAGCAGACCAGACGATTGAACTCGGGACAAAGGTGATGTAGTGCTTCGGATGTACAGGTGCGTGAACATGTTATTGTGTCCAAGAAGTATGCAGATAGGTTCTGTCCATTGGGTTTTTATCTAGTGTGAGTCGAAGCTATACAGACGAGATATGAAACAACAATAGTGGGTAGATTAACTACTGTACTGATCCAGGGACATACGACATACACAATAGCAAGACTGAATCTGAAAAAGGTTGAAAAGAGCTCATGATCTATGACTTCAAATTTATAGGCTCGCAACCAGAGATTCACCAGATAATGGATGTTAGCCTTGCGGTGTCAAGGCATCCTCGATGGTACCTGTGCAGTCGAGAAGAGGAAGGAGCAGTGAGGCTGCTCTGCCGTGACTGTACACAGAGAACCAGGGAAATAAGGGAAACCAGACCGGAATCGACGGGGAAGAAAGAAAGGGTGTTTGGCTAGGTCCGATCAAGCCTTGGGTAGGGCTAACGGTCGGTGAGTTTGGAAAATGCATAAAACAGAGTAACATCTGAGAGATGGGGATCAGCTCAGTTACCTCTCACCACGGCTATCTGGGGATGGAGGAAGCTTCAAGGGGCTCCACGTCACGCTCCATCTACCCCAAGCAGGTCAGCGCACGCTCGGAGGTGCTTGGTGGTGGGGCTGTAGATGGTTGTTGTCGTGCACCCTTGAGGGTAAGCTGCCACATTCCGTCGCGGCTCGAACCGAGGGTGGAACTTGATTCCTGATGTGCCAAGGATGGTGTAGACACGTCCGATTAAAGGATGGTGGTACGAGGTGAGGGAACATCGGTCGGCGGAGGGAGGTTGAAGAAGGTTGTGGGAGAGAGCTCGGTGGTGAAGGGGAGCAAACGGAATGGGTAAAAACCTTCCACGAATCTCCCTTGAGCAATGTTGGTGCTCTCAGTGCCAAGACAAGCACTCAGATACCTTCAGCAATAGTGATGGATGAGGAAGACGGTGGCGGAATTGGGCGTTTTCATATGGGTAAGGACTAGGGTTCGAGCAGGGACTTATATGGTGCGCTCCGCACTCCCAAATCCAACGGAGAAAACCGTTTGGAGAAAGATTAACTACGTAGCGAGAAATTTGCTTTCGATCGGCCACAGGAGTCCCAGTCCCTCTTGGACTGAGGTAGAAGATGACGTGGATGGCCAGGATCATGCCCGCGTCCCTACTGTAGCATCTAATGGTTCAGAAAAGTATCAAATAACAAAAATTTGGATAAAAGTGAATATATTCACCATTATCTTGTTAATTGTAATTATCTAGTCAAATGAACTCGGATTGATCCCAAAATTTGACCAGTTAGTCGTTAGAGGGTCTAGAAAATTCCACTAGAGTTATTTTCCAAGTTTGGTCATCAAATTATTTATTATAATTAAAATGAGGAAAAATCTTAAATGTCTCATAACTAATTATTTAAAAAGAATTAAGGTTTCATATTTTGGTGTCCGTTACATTTTTTTGTTTCTTCTAAATGGTAAATTTTTCATGGCATGTTATTAACCAAAAATTACTTGTTATTGATCCATTTATAACATGTGACCATAAAGGATATAGCATTAAAAATTTGCAAATAAGTACCTGAAAATGGGGATGTTACAATTCTACCCACCTGAAACAAATTTCATCCTCGAAATTTCCTTAGAATACTAGCCACCTTAGGGTTTCTTTTATATATATAGTTTTCAAAACTCAATATGTGTATCTAAAAAACTAAAATCACGGATAGAACTAGATCGTACCTTCTTCTTCCTCCTCACTATCAAGCATTGCAAAGATCCTTGCTTGCCTCTTTTCTCGTTGCTCTGGGTTAGGATTTTGCCCTACATCATTCTTTGCTTTGAGCTTGGGACATTCTGGCTTCTTATGATTTGGGTCTCCACAATAGTAGCAAACTCCCAATCCTTTCTTGCATGGTCCTCCATGAAGTCTACCACAAGTTGCACAAGGTTCTTTAGCAGGATGACCTTCTGGAGCTTTCCTCTTCTTGTCATCATGACTTTTTTATTCGCTCTTACTTCATGAGGGTGCTCCATTCTTCCAGTATCATCCAGGGTGGTCCTCCAACTCTAGGGCAGACTCGAGTGCCTCCTGCACTGTCTTGATTCCACATCCAGTCAGAGCATAACCCAAATTAGGCTTTAGGCCACGCATAAACTTCTTTGCCAGATGTGCCTCATCTAAACCATAATCATACTTCTACAGCATACGAAACTTCATTGCATACTGGCTAACAGTTGAGTCATACTGCCTCAGATGCTTGAACTCCATCTCCTTCTTCTCGATCATGGCTTCAGAGATGTAATGGTTCCGAAAGGTTGTGGTAAACTCCTCCCAGGTCAACGGCTCAGCATTGGGTCCACGAGCATTGGTGAAATTCTCCCACCAAGTGTGGGTTGCACTCTTCAGCATGTGTGTCCCAAACAGAATTTTAGAAGGCTAAAGACATCCTAAGTCACGGAAATAGTGCTCGACATTGAGAAGCCACTCTTCAGCACGACCAACTACATCAGTCTCAACTTCTCTAGAGAACGTTTCTGGCTTGATCTTCAGGAAGTCTACTAAGGTCAACTCCTGGTTCCTCGGTTGATGTGGTCTTCCTTGTTGACCAGTAATAGCATCAGTCAGAGCCTTGATAAGCACTTCTAGAGGTGAATTAGGGTTACCATTAGGGTTAGCCCCTCTAGAAGCACTATGGTCACTTTCTCCATTGGAAGATCTTCCTTCTCCATCCACGTGCTCCTTACCCTTATCAGATTTCTCTTGGGAGCCATCTACAAAAGGGAAGCTATATGAGATTTTGAGAAAACTTGGTGGCCAACTATATTTTTAGCTCTGATACCATATTGTAACACCCCAATTTCCTTAAAACATACACATACTGAGCAGAGGCATACTCTCATTGGGATGTCACAAAAATGATAATCATTCCACAAAAATATAATTTCATTCAACCAACTCAGGAAAAAAAATAATTTGCAAATCTCATGCCTCAAGTTCCACAACATAAAACTTAGACTTTAAACTAAACTAATACACACTCTCAACACTAATTAAAAAACTAAATTAAATTCCATATAATAGTTGCCACCCCACCAGGTCTAAACTCTAAGTTTGTCTTTGAGATGTGCTTCCCTCGCTTAAGCTCCTCCCTTAGAATTTCCTACTGTGGACATCACGTCCCCAACCATGCATTTAAAATAGAAAACACGTTAGAGTAAGCGGCATTGAGTATTGTTCTAATAACATAATATCTGGCAATAAGAAAAATCATAGAAGTAACTGAACAATAAAACTTGATTTCACATAGTGTGCTCTTAATAATTAATTATAATGACCTCTACTCTTATGCACCAACTGTGCTCATAAGGCCCGTAGGCTCAACTAATGTTCCACTTGAACTCATGATTTGCACCAAAGTGCCATAACTATGCTCCAATTGAGCTCATGATTTACACATAAGTGCCATAATTATGCTCCAATTGAGCTCATGATTTGCACATAAGTGTCATAATGTTCCATTTGAACTCATAAGGCCTGAGGGCTCAAGATTAACATAATGAGGATACACTAATACAACCAATTACATGATTAATCATTAACTTACCAATTCTTTAATTTAAGAGAATTTCATTTGATCAAGATAAGAACTCTTGAAAATAAATCTTGAAAGTATTAAGAAACATTTAATGACATCAATGTGAGTAATATTCAAATTGAAGTACATAGTTGTGCACATAATTTGTCTTGATCATTATGATAATCATAAGGCGATTGAAAACCATTACTTAAATACTCAAAGTGCATGGACCCACTTACTTGTAGCAAGCCAAAAATTCTAACTCTGCTCCCAGCAGTCTGGACCTATCTCTCTCCTGAAAAATCCCAATGGTTTTTTTTATTAGATCACATATTCCCTTTAGGCCACATAATTAGGGTCATTGGAGTACTAATTAGATCATTGTCAAGTGCACTTTACTTACATCAATGTGCGTGAGTTATTATGTCTTTTAGTATAGCTAGAATTATCTAAGTCGGGGTATTATGGTGCCTTCGTAATAATTTAGAGTAAAGTAAGTACCATCACGACTCCATTTATAGGTTGAACGATAGATACTATTTTATTATCTATATAGGCATCTTGATTAATATCTTAGAATTATACTGATTAGCCATCGTTTATGGCTACTATAAAGACAACAGATTGCTCACTCCAAAATAGGTGTCATAACATGAGTGTAGATTTACTAGATTCAAAGTGTGCTAGATACAGAACGTATATGTATGATTAGTTCTTTAGTTTAAACATTGAGCAGCAGACCAGACGATTGAACTAGGGACAAAGGTGATGTAGTTCTTCGGATGTACAGGTGTGTGAACATGTTATTGTGTCCAGGAAGTATGCAGATAGGTTCTGTCCATTGGGTTTTTATCTAGTGTGAGTCGAAGCTATACAGACGAGATATGAAACAGCAAGGGACATACGACATACACAACAACAAGACTGAATCTGAAAAAGGTTGAAAAGAGCTCACGATCTACGACTTCAAATTTATAGGCTTGCAACCAGAGATTCACCGGATAAGGGATGTTAGCCTTGCGGTGTCAAGGCATCCTCGATGGTACATGTGTAGTTGGGAAGAGGTAGGAGCAGTGTGGCTGCTCTGTCATGACTGTACGCCGAGAACCAGGGAAACAAGGGAAACCAGACCAGAATCGACGGGGAAGAAAGAAAGGGTGTTTGGCTAGGTCCGATCAAGCCTTGGGTAGGGCTAACGGTCGGTGAATTTGGAAAATGCATAAAATAGAGTAACATCTGAGAGATGGGGATCAGCTCGATTACCTCTCACCACGGCTATCTGGGGATTGAGGAAGCTTCAAGGGGCTCCGTGTCGTGCTCCACCTACCCCAAGCAGGTCAGCGCACGCTCGGAGGTGCTTGGCGGCAGGGCTGCAGATGGTTGTTATCGTGCACCCTTGAGGGTAGGCCGTCACAGCTCAAACCGAGGGTGGAACTCGATTCCTGATGCGCCGAGGATGGTGTAGACGCGTCCGATTAAAGGATGGTGGTACGAGGTGAGGGAACGTCGGTCGGCGGCCGGATGTTGAAGAAGGTTGTGGGAGAGAGCTCGGTGGTGAAGGGGAGCAAATTGAATGGGTAAAAACCTTCCACGAATCTCCCTTGAGCAATGTTGGTGCTCTCGGTGCCAAGACAAGCACTCAGATACCTTCGGCAATGGTGATGGATGAGGAAGACGGCGGCGGAATTGGGCGTTTTCAGATGGGTAAGGACTAGGGTTCGAGCAGGAACTTATATGGTGTGCTCTGTACTCCCGAATCCAACGGAGAAAACCATTTGGAGAAAGATTAACTACGCAGTGAAAATTTTTCTTTCGATCGGCCACAGGAGTCCCAGTCCCTCCTGGACTGAGATAGAAGATGATTTGGATGTCCAGGATCATGCCCGCATCCCTACTGTAGCATCTAACGGTTCAGAAAAGTATCAAATAATAGAAATTTGGATAAAAGTGAATATATTCACCATTGTCTTGTTAATTGTAATTATCTAGTCGAATGAACTCGGATTGATCCCAAAATTTGACCAGTTAGTCGTTAGAGGGTCTAGAAATTCCACTAGAGTTATTTTCCAAGTTTGGTCATCAAATTATTTATAATAATTAAAATGAGGAAAAATCTTAAATGTCTCATAACTAATTATTTAAAAAGAATTAAGGTTTCATATTTTGGTGTCCGTTACATTTTTTTGTTTCTTCTAAATGGTAAATTTTTCATGGCATGTGATTAACCAAAAATACTTGTTATTGATCCATTTATAACATGTGACCATAAAGGATATAACATTAAAAATTTGCAAATAAGTACCTGAAAATGGGGATGTTACACTGGCCCACCACGACTGTGCTACCTACAAAAACCTAGCTACTTTTACATTGTATTTCCCATACTACCCCTACTTGACCTACTTCTTTGCCGACACCTATATATTCCTAGTTGGAAGCTAGAGCACAAGGTTATCTACCTTCTACCACCCCTTAGCTCCTCATTTTATCCCCTTAGCCATTTCACTCCATTTCTACCTCCATTTCACTCCATTTCACCATTTCCACCACCAAAACCCTAGTTTCTTCTTGTTTCCACCCATTTCCACCATCACTCCATGTCATTGCACCTTGGAGGAGAGTCGAGGACACCCTACAACAGCTGAAGTGGAGGAATTATTCATCTACACCGAGCTCCATGGCTTCTTCTACCTCCTTCTCTCTTCTTTTTGTATTTTGCATTGCTATGAGTAGCTAGGCCCCTTGGGTGGGCTGTTTGGGGTCAAAAATGTTACTTTGATGCCATGTTGGGGAAAATAATATGTAAACATTGTAATTTTGTTTGCTAATGATTATGTTCTATTTCTATCTAACTCTTCATAAATTACTTGTTGGTTTGTGCTTGAAATCACCTAGGAATTTAGAGAAATTGCTTACATGTGTGAATTTTCAGATTTTCTCCTAGGTCTAATTCTTGGATCCCTAGCTAGCTACCCATACTCCTACATTCTAATCAATTCTCCTAACACTAGTTGAGAGATCTATGTAACTAGTTTAGATGAATTTGGTGTGCTTAGCATGGAGCTTTCTCAAGGTTAGAATGTTGGTGATGGGAGGCCTAAAACCTCACTTTCACTCCCATTACTAAACTCAACCCCTAATCATCCTAAGATCATCTAAACTAGAAACCTAGACTTGTTTAGACTATAATTGAATTACACCTAAACCCTAATCTAATTGAGCCTCGCAAGGGTAGTAGGGGGTGTTAGGGACTAGTTCCACTATACACAACCTAGCATATCCATGGCCAATTAGCAGTTTAGGAGAATCTATTAGACTCTAGCTTGTTGTTTGGTTTGATAATCTAAATGAAATTATTACGTTCACATGTCACTCCCAACCTAATTGATAAGTGCATCCCCTAAATAGCCCACATTTCCTTTAATTGCTTTAAAACCTTAATTGCTATCTTGCTTAGCTAGTGTTAGCTTAGTTAGCTCTTTTGTTGCTTGTTAGCTTCTTACCCTATTCTTGCTTTTCTCTTTCTAGTTTAGATCTTTAACTGCTCTTGTGATTAGTTTGCTAGTTTAGTGTAGTGTAAACCTTTTCTTGCTTGCCTTAGTGTAGATTGTTCTTTTCTTGCCTTACCTTGTCTTTTCTTGCTCATTAGAATTAACTGTCTAGGGTTAACTTAGGTTTTATTTTTGCTTACTTTCCTTTACTTGCTTGCTTGCTAAACTTAGTTTAACAATCAAATCAACCTTTAAACCCTTCAACCCTAGACTCTGTAGTAGGAACCTAGCACCAAAAACTAACCTAACTCTAGTGCCCCCTTTTCTCCCTGTAGATCGATCCTATACTTGCCACCTTACCTATACTACGACAAGACCCCGTGCACTTGCAATGTAGCATTTTAGTAGAAGTAGGTCGTTTGAGTTTAGTTCCTTTATAAATTTGAAAGTTTAATCCACCGTGTGCTTCTGTCCGTGGGGTTGCATCTATTCAAACTCCAATTGAGTAGTGTGTAACACCATTGGTAGGAGCGCACCGGACCCCCACAACCCCATCACCACCTCGACAACACAAACATGCAATAGCACGTTGGCTCTGACCACCACATTTGCAATCCCTAGCACCACACATCTAGCCCCCAACATCCCAATTCAACCCTAACTAAGACAGATCAATACTAAGTGGCTTTCCTCATTGGCATCACTTACTTCATCCATGACTAAGGATATGATTGCAGAACATCATGGAGATTTGTACACTGGTGGCAGATCTTGCATCCTACTTGGAGAGGAAGTCACAACTCCAAGGATGATCAGTCAAGATTGTCTCCAGTTCACTGATGCGACCATGAATATTTATAGTTTTGTCTTCAACACCTAACCCTAAAAAACCTCTTCACCTTAACACTAGGAAGAACACCTTGGACATGACCACACTTCAACGTTTGAATCTAGTCAATCGAGTCACCTTCTAATACATCTGAAGTAGTAGGTATGTGTCGTTCATTTCATATTCTATAAAGACTATCTGACAATTTGAAGATAACCTATATAATATTATATAAAACTTTAAGCATATTTCTAACTAAGATTTGTAGATACTCTACAACTATCACTACGACAATGGTATAAGTACTAAAGATTTGAATCAATGTTCTAATGAGTAATCTTTTCATTTATAAGATAGGGAATAAGGATTATATAGACATTCAGAATGTGAAATGTACTTATTCATGTAAATAAATTAGACAACTTATCACAACTTAGTATATTGAGTTGAGGTGTACATACATGAATATATATATATATATATATATATATATATATTAATGTATATATATAACTAAAAATTTAGAAAAGGACACAGGACATATTGTAATGTTATCCATATTACACATGAATACATATATATATGTATATATATGTATATATATATATGTATATATATATATATATAGAGAGAGAGAGAGAGTCAGGCTAGAATACACTTAAGTAGTTTTTCATGATGCAATATTTTTTTTCAAAAATCCAATCCATTGATATTCTTAAACATCTTGTGAATAGCTCATACGTAAAATTTGAGCACATTTGGACATTTATAGGTCATGTTATAAAGACCGCAAAAATTATGCATTTCAAATTAGTTTCGCGCGTCGATTTTTTTGCCCTTGGATGAGTGACTTACACTCATCCAAATGGGCTCAAAATTTGTATGTAGCCTAGTTATAGTATGACGGTGAAGATCAATGGTTTACATTTTGCAAAAAATAGTCTTGATATGCAAACACACTTGAGTGTATTCGTGCAATCTATACACTCGAGTGTATTCTAGCCTGACTCTCTCTCTCTCTCTCTCTCTCTCTCTATATATATATATATATATATATATATATATATATATATATATATATAAGTTTTGAAAAGGACATTGGAGATACCATAATGTTTTCCATATTACACATGAAAATGTTAGATGTATACACGTGTATAGTATGAATTTAGTGGATATGCTTATCATGACCTAGATATATTTTGGTATTATTTAACACATGTATCCATGTAAAACCTAGATGATTTAAAGAGAAAGTAACATACCATTAGCAGTTAAAGGAAATCAGGAAAAATTCAAAATAACAGAACCCATGGTTTTAAACCTATCCTTCAATAGTTGGTCTCAAATGGACTGAGTCTTAATAATGATACATATTATGGAAGTAGAAAGTAAGGGAAACTAAAAAGAAATTAGTATTAAAAATGAATATGGTATTATGATATGAGTAAAATTATAACCTATCTGTAGTATTCCAACCTACATGTACATGGAAGATATACCCTATTATACTAATACTTTTTTTTGCAATACAAGTATATATGATTATATCTTAAGTATATGTATAAACATGTGTGATGATATATAACAATATATCATATGTCATTATAAGATGACTAACTAAAGGAAATGAACTTACTTATTTCAAGATGATACATTATAACAATAAAAGGTGATTACTAAATAATCTATTTACTAAGGTGAAAATGGTAATTTCACCTTTTCATACATATAAATAAGTACTAAGTACATTCTTATACTTATATATATAAAGTATTCATATTTGGCTAATTATGTGTGCATGTATAAGAGTACCTTGAATCCAAGGTCATTAATTTGGTCATATGCTGACAATTATGAGATTGTAATCATATCTAACTTTAGAAAAACCTAGAAATGATTAGAATCAGGAGATAGGTAAATTATAATCCTAATTAGGGAAGAAAATTAAAAAAAAACAAAACCAAAAATTTATTGATTCTAGGCAAATAGTAACCCTTTTTCCCCTACATTGTAGAGTCGTTGTGAACAACCCTTGGAACTCAATATTTGCATATTGGACATTCTTGCTTTAAAATTGAGCTACAAACTTTCTATTATATTTGAAAAACTTATTGACTCTTGAAAGCATCCACAATAGATAGGTTGGTTGGCCTAAAATTGTTTTAAATCCACCAATTCTTATTTCTAAATATAGTATAATATTATTTAAACGTAAAAAATGGACAGGTTGGTGCTCATTAGTTTAGTAGAATAACGCTTCCACACCTCTACACAGAGTTAAAGGACATAGGGTCCCTCAGTATACTAGAAACTTAGTTGGTGTGTTTTCATTCTCCATAGGAGAGAACACATGGTTTCCCCAACAAAATAGACATTGACGTGTGCAATCTATTTTAATTGTGAATTTCTGGTCTCAAATTTTGATATTGAATCCTATTGACTTTGAAAATCACATTTCATTTGATACTTGTCTAGTTTATTTAATTCTTTGTATTTTTTCATAAAAATTCCTTTGTAGCCATATTCATACTTATAATTTCCAAATATTAGTTTTTTACCAATCATTTGACTGACCCATATTTCCCTTTTGAGGTCCATGTGTGGATTTACCCCTCTAAGAATTCATAGACAAGTTATCAATGCAAGATCTAGAAGAGATAGCACGAGATGCACTTTGTTAGAAGATGAATATTAGATTGGCTAAAATTTTATTTACTAATATTTAATGTATAAGTACTTTTTAAAGAATGTCATGTACTCTAAGAAAATTGTATGAATGAAATGACTTATTTATATTTTGTTGATAAATGTTCTGTAAAAAATATGATCATAAAGATTAGGTCTTTACATTATGGTATCAAATCTATAAATAGTAAGCATGCATGCATATCTCATGGAAATTAGGGTTTATTAATTAGCACACCCAAAGCTTAGGAAAATAGTTTACAACCAATCCTAGTTTTTCTAACCTTATCTACCAAATAGAGAAATTGAAACTCAAATGAAATTAATTTTAATAAAAAATAGTCTAATACATCAACAATGGCGAATAACATCACCATATAAGTGGAACGAGCTGAGATGTCTAAGGAAGGATGTTTAGTGAAGGTTGTAGCATAAATACTCCCAATCCACTTAGGGGGTGGTGTGGTTTCCTCACTTTTCATATCGACTTGGCCAAGGCGGGTTCTATTACTTGGGAAAATCATAAACCTTAAACAAAGTCACCAACCTACATAATTATGTCAAAAAATGATAAGAGTATTTGATTATAACTTTTGAACAACTAATTAGTTGGAAGGTGAATAGTGACACTTCAATTTATGAATTCCCATTTGGTAGAAAACAAACATCCTTCTCCCCCCATACCATAAGTGAAGGTACACTAGTGACTCTTTAGGTCTACGAAGACATACTTTCATAATTGACTCAAGTAGTTAGTATTATGAATGTTGGTAAGATATCATTGTGGCTTGGTGTTGGAATAGATTATGGCCATTTTCTATTTTGCATCGAAATTTATTTCCATCAAAAACGTAATTTTCATTATAATACTATATATACAAAGAAAAATGATTTTATGGAATTGTATTGAAGATTTCTTAAACTAAGTCACAATCAAGGAGGGATTGGCAAAAACCTAGAAGTGAGTCCCCATGAAATCCTAGAAGAGAAATTAGAGTCTGATGTAGGGTAATAGTTAAAAGAAAGTGAAGGATACTACATTGCAACTGGCATGCCTAGACTCTAGTTGAATCCTTTTAAGGGCTGAAGAGTAGTACCTAAATAGGATATGGATGTACCATTTTGGAGGATGAAATCCTCTTTAAGGGGTTGACTATTGTAACATGCCAAAATTTGGATACTAAATCTTTTTTTAACTATAGTTCATATTTTCGCCTAACTTGGGCTTAATTACAACAATTGTCCTCCATTATAAATCTCATCAGTTGTTTCATTTAATCATCATGGTCTTTGATAAAGATCAGTCTTCAACTGAATTCTCTTTGTCTAAATGTAATTATTCTCCTCTTCCAAGAAATATTTGCAAAGAAGTCCCTCAATTTAGAAATATGAGCCATTATGGCATAATTTGATACAATATAGTATGACTTAGTCTAAAAAAAGTGTATGGACATTACAAAGATCAAATACTATGAAATTTTAAATGTATAGCTTGGAAAGAAAATGGAAATATTATTTGTTATATTTGATATTAAAATTGACTGATTTATGATAGAAAATTTAATAGATTAACTTAGAGCTATAAATTGGGAAATTAGTATTTTATTTAAGTAGCTCTCTGATTTATCTACATCTAGTCCAAATTTTACCTCATCTACATTTTTTGACCCTTCAATTTATACCAAAACCTACCAAATTAATTCCATTAATATCACCCTATTTTCCCTCATTTAAATACCAAAGTTTTATGCACTTAACCTATGTAAGCCCCCTACCTCTATGTGTTTCTCTTCACCAAGCTCGACGAATTCCTAATTGGACTCTATCTATTTCTTCTCTGCCTCGCCTCTTCTTCTCCTATACTCTCATAGTTGCTATTTTGACACTTTCCTTACAATCCTAGCCTCCTGACTCCCTCTCCCACCATTTCCAACCATACTCTTACCTCCGATCTCAATGGTTGCACAACCTAGCCTTGGCATCTACAACACCATGAACCCACCACCATTGAAGCTTCATACCTCTCCATAATGCACAGTCACTGCCCTGCTACTGTTGACCCTCTTCCACCTTCATCAAACTCTACAAGAGCTTCTTAGCCACCTACAACACGAGGAAATCCTTGCTAGTCCCCCGACAATGACCTACACCACAATAATCTGCCACTAATTTCTCCCAGACCTCAACCACACACTACGACCACCATTTCAGATCCCCAGCTTAGATCTTCCACAACCATCCTCGGCCTCACAAGAAATCATGAGGTTCTTGACTCCCACACCCCATAACCACATTAAAAACACAGATCTACAAAGCCACAGTGGATATGACCTCCACATCTACAGTCCTTGGCACCACACCTATTGCCCCAACATTCTCGGTGTTACCCTAACCAAGATGGATCAAGATTGAGAGGGTTTCCCCATTGACACTGCATACTGCACTCATGACTAAAGATATGATTGCAGATGATCGTGGTAGTATGTACACTAGTAGAAAATCTTACAACCTACTTGGGGAGGCAATCATGGCTCCAAGGATGATCAATAAATATTATCTCTAGTACATTGATGTGGTTGTGAAGATTTGCAACTTTGCCTTCAACACCTGACCTTGAAAACCCTCTCCACCTTAACTCTAGGAAGAACCACCTCGGACAAAGGCTACTTTAGTCTTTAAATCTAATCAATAGAGTCACCATATACTACATCAGAAGTAGTAGGTATGTGTCCTTCATTTCATATTCTACAAAAACTAACTGACAATGTGAAAATAACTTGTATATTATACATAAAACCTTAAGCACATTGCTAACTAAAATTTGTAGGTATCCTATTGCCATCACTATAAAAATGGTATAAGTATTGAAGATTTGAATCCATGTTTTTAGATATTTTTCTTTCTATATTTTATCATATTCATCTATTAGATAGGACATGATGATTATCTAGACATTCAGAGTGTGAAGCAATCTAATTCATGTAAATAAACCACATAACTGATCACAACTTAGTATATTACGTTGATGTGTACATACGTTACTATATATGAATAACTAAAAATTTAGCGAAGGAAATGGGACATACCATAGGTTTATCCTTATCACACATGAAAATGTTAAATGTATACACATATATAGTAAAAATGTATTGGATTTGCTTATCATGACCTATATATATTTTGCTCTTCTTAAGCACATGTGCATCTATGTAAAAACTAGATGATTTAAATAGAAAATAACGTATCATTAGGAGTTAAAGAAAATAAACACACACACCCACGCCCACACGCACACGCACACGCACACACACACACACACACGACAACGATCCAGTGAGAAACATATCTTGTGAGAGCATGAGAGGCATTTGAATAACTCTCCACTTAGATCAATTTTTCATAATCCAATCATACAAATTACAAGTATACCTTAATAACTACCTTCCTATAAAATTTTATCACCAACTAATTTGTAGATCATTCACAACAACCAAATATTTTTCGACTCTCTATATTGAATTTTAGGCTGACCGTTATATGTAAAAAGTGTATATTATACATATGGACATGTAAACAATGTCTGATTGCAATGATTTTTTGTGACAAGGTAAATGAAATGATGCTTTTTCCATCAATAAAATTGGATTTTAAAAAATAGTTACTAATTTTTAGTTATTCAAATGCCTCTCATGCTCTCACCATAGGATGCTTCTCACTGGATCGCTACCCTATATATATATATATATATATATATATATATATATATATATATATATATATATATATATATATATATATATATATATATATATAAAGAGAGAGAGAGAGAGTCAGGCTGGAATACACCCGAGTGTATTTGGATTAGAATACACTCATGTAGTTTTTCATTATGCAATATTTTTTTTTTCAAAAATCTAATCCATTGATCTTCATAATCATCTTGTGAATAACTCATATAAAAATTTGTGCACATTTGGACATTTATAGGTCATGTTATAAAGACAGAAAAAATTATGCATTTCAAATTAGTTTTGTGTGTCGATTTTGTTTCCCTTAGATGAGTGACTTACACTCATCCAAATGAGCTCAAAATTTGTATGTAGCCTAATTAATGTATGACAATGAAGATCAATGGTTTACATCTTGTAAAAAAATAGCCTTGATATGCAAACACACTTGAGTGTATCTGTGTGATCTGTACACTCGAGTGTATTCTAGCCTGACTCTCTCTCTCTCTCTCTCTCTCTCTCTCTCTATATATATATATATATATATATATATATATATATATATATATATATATATATATATATATATATATATATAGTTAGGCTAGGATACACTTAAGTGTATTGGGTCCATAATACAATCAAGTTTTAAGCCATTAGATCTTCCTCGATTTTGATCAGTGGTTGGGAATTATCCCACCCACTAATGCAACCACAGACGCTGGGTCCACCCCACCCAGCCGTTCTCTCTCCCTCTATCACCTGGATCTCTCTCTCCCCACTCTCTCTCTACCTGGTCTCTCTCCCTCTCTCCCCCATTATTTCCACTTTTTGGCGCCCTCTCTGTCGACTGAGGCTCAGCGGCCGAACGAGATCTGACGGATACCTTCTTGCTTACACGGTGAGCTACTGGTGCCTAGATCTGCCGGTGAACTGCTGCTGCTGTCGTTGAGCTGCTACTGCTGCCGGTGAGCTACTGTTGCTGCCCTTCTATCGAAGAGAGAGCTTGGTGTGCAAGGAAGTTCTTCGTTGAAGATTAGAGTTGTCGACGAGCTTGCTTGGAGTCCCTGAATCTCATCGAGGTCAGGTGGCATCTCATTGGTGGCAGGAGACACATCTCAGGGTAACAGATTATTCACATAAACATTGCTTGCAATGGAGAAACAATAATCAAAGACCCTCATTTTCGGTTTGTTGAAAGAATAATCATGTTATTCAAATCTCATGATTTAATCGTTGACTCAAAATTAGAACTATTATCATTTTCTACATTTTTTAGGTATATAAATCTAATAAGACATGAATGTTAACTTTATGTACATTTTTAGATACATTTTCTACATTTTTAGGAATAGATTTCTACATTTTTGCATGACTATTATCAATCTAACGACTTAAACTAACCACACCATATGCCAAAATAGTAAAATTTCTGCATTTTTTACATGACAGGAATGGAGCAAACATTACTGAATTCCATACTAGGACCGCAACGATTTATATTTATGTATTGGATTGTTCAATGTGGTCATTTAATCTTATTGGGTTTCTCATGATATTCAATTTTTTTTAAGATATGGAAGGTTACATTCCAATTTGGTCGCATATGGAAGGCACAAGTGCCACACAACAACCCCTGCATGGTTAGACTTCCTTTTAATTTACCAGTCTACTTTAACTTTCTATTGTTTGATAATATGAAAAAAAGGGAATGATTATGCCTTTTTTTGGTAGATATGGATTTTTCTCATGATGTAGACGGAATGATGAGAATAGATTGGTTACATGAAGAAGCGGTAGTGGATGCAAATGATCAGTTTGGAGAAGAAAATGAGACCCCTATGGAGGATGAAAGGTTTGAAGTACAATCTGATCTGGAGCCTTTCATAGGTTTGCAATTTGATAACCTTGATAAGGCTGAGGAGTTTATAATCAATATGCATATCGTATGGGATTTAGCATAAGGAAGGGGAATCATTATGTCTCAGCTAAAACAAAAAAAATGACAAGTAGGGTATTCATGTGCTTTAAGGAAGGGTTATATAAACCAAAAAAAGAAGGAAGACAATGGTCATAAGGGAACCCCACAAAAGGACATCATTTCTAATCGAACAGGTTGCAAGGCTCAAATGTGATTCAAGCTAGAAGAGGATACAAAGTGGGTGGTTATGAGCTTTGAGAAAGAGCACAATCATGATCTCACCAATAGTCCATCTAAAAAGAGGTTTCACCGCTCACACCGTCGCATGTCTTCTGGGGTGCAGGATTTGATCCAGGCAATGCATGACCAAAATATTTCAAGTGCACAGATAATGTCACTTATTGCTAGCCAACAAGGTGGAATTTGTAATTTCACATTCACAATAAAAGATCTAAGCAACACACTTGTTTCTTTGAGAAGGAGATACATAGGTGTTGATGTACAATCCACATTAGAGCATTTTAGAAAGTAGCAAGTAATTAACCCTGCATTCTTCTACTCTGTACTATTTGATGATGAGGGTTGTGCACGCAATATCTTCTGGGTAGATGTGAGATCAAGACTAGCATATCAAACATTTGGGGATGTGATTACATTTGACACAACTTACATGACTAATAGATACAATATACCATTTGCACCTTTTATAGGGGTGAATCATCATAAACAATCTACTTTGTTTGGTTGTGCTTTATTAAGAGATGAGACTGCTGAGTCATTTGTTTGGGTTTTCCAAATATTTCTAGAAGCAATGTATGAAAAGCACCCAAAGGCAATTTTAACTGATCAAGATCCAGAAATGAAAAAGGCAATTCGTATTGTGTTTCCCAATGTAGTTCATCATTGTTGCCAATGGCATGTAATGAGAAAAGCACGTGAACATCTCAGTGTGATCTATGGGACTATTGTTGGGTTCATTGAAGAGTTTCAATGCTGCATCAATCACCCCATCACTATTGATGAGTTTGAGCAAAGATGGAATAAGATGATAATCAATTTCAATTTGAGTGACAATGCACATCTAACCTTATTGTGGAGTATCAGAGAGCAATTGATTCCTATATACTTTAGAGACACATTTTTTGCCAACATGTCGACAACACAACGAAGTGAGAGCATGAATGTAATATTTAAAGATCATGTAAATAATCATTTGCCTTTGTTTAAATTTGTCCAAGCATTCGAGAAGGTGGTTGATAACTGATATGACAAAGAAGATGAAGAAGACTACATATTTAAGGATGGACAACCAACACTATGGTCTTATGCTCCCATTGAGAATCATGCAAGGGATATCTACACTAGATTAGTTTTTAAGATTTTCAAAGAGCAAATGAAGTTGACCTCATTCTATGATTTAGAGGAGGTTAGTAAATATTCTATATATCAAATTTCACATCTTGGCGGTGAGTCACTTGCATTTATATCAAAGAATAGCTACCAAGTACATGTTAATCTAAATAATGAAGAATTCTTTTTTGAATGCAAGTTATTTCAGTTTTCTGGCATATTATGTGGGCATATAGTAAAAGTGATGCTTTATCCTAAAGATCATAAGATACCACCTCTATATGTGATCAATAGATGGACTAGGAAAGAAAAAACTACAAGTACAGATCATTATGTCAAAGAGACTTGTGAAGAAGTTGATGGTAGTACCCCTTTGGGTAGGTACAACTCACTTTGTAGATCAGCAATGAAGTTAGTTGGTATAGATTCTAAACATAAAGACAATTACCTTGATGTGCACGAGCTGTTTGAAAAAACTTATGACAACATCATGTCCTTGCAAAAAGATATGGGAATGGCTTCTTGTGAAGAAGGCATGCCATCGTCTCAAACTCACATTCCAACACAAGGTAGTCGATGTGTGCTCTAGATTCAAGATGTGGAAGATGGAATGAAAGCAAGAGATCCACTTCCATCACATTGTAAAGTAAACAGGAAGCCACAAGCCGAGCTAAAGGCAAAAAGACAAAGTACATGCATTACATGTAATGGAAAAGGGCACAATAGTCGTACATGCAAATCTGGGGTTAGTTGACTTAGTTGATTTTTGTTCTAGTTAATTTACTTGATTTTCATTTTCATAGTCACTCATGTTGCGAAAATTTATTTAGGTTGTCAAAGATACATCTAATGCTCATGATCTTCACCAAATTTATGAGTTTGAAGAAGAATAAGATGTAGGTGGATGCTCATGATCAATTTGCCTATGGGTCTTGTAACCATTTCTGTGCTGAAACTATGTATTCATGTATGCACATTCACTGCAATGTATTCATGTATGCACATTCAGTGCTGATGTATTAATGTATGCACACTCAGTGCTAAAATGAAAAATTATGTTCTTACTGGATCTTTTCTATAATGCTTATCCAAAATTTTGAAATGAATGGACTTTTTATTAGATTCAATTCAATTCATGTTTGGCTCGAATGTTGATATTCTGGTACACGGTTGGATCTGAGTGTGTGATTTATTCATTATAATTTTGTGTGGTTTATTCAATGTAATTTTTATGGATTGAATGTGGAATACGAACTGGTTCATTAAGTGTTTTTATTATTGTTGCAAGAAAAAGCGAATTGCTGATTCATATGGTTGTAAATATAACAATGAGGTAATGTATTAATTGAAACTAAGACATGTTTATAGCTAAACTTGGTGTACAGGAAGCAATGGATAAGAAAGGAACGTATTTTATTTTTTTTTTGTTCTCCTTTACTATATTATCTCAAAGGGTGTGCTGAATCCCTAGTTGTGATAAACTGAGGTACATATAGTATGGTTTTGGTATGTTTATCGCATCTCGTTATCCTTTGTGCTACATGTTTACTGAAAGTACCTCACCATTTGAATATAATGTGATTTTGTTGCTGAAACATGGAGACTTAGATGTCTTCCCCTATTTGCAACTTCCATTTCGGATATCATACCTGTTGGTGACAAAAATGGAAGCATTGGACTTGTGTCATAGTCATTTATCAACTACAGAGTGTAATACGCTACTTTTGAGGATGAATCACTCAATCTCAAAGGGTTTGCAAGTTGGCTAAACACAAATTGGTTTTATGGAGAGATAAATATACACTTAAGCTGGCTAAACTTTTTGTTCATTCATGTTTCAGTTAACTCTAAATGATAGCATGTTAGTCAGTAATCAGTATACTTCAAGTCTCACATATGGGGACATGTTCGATGCTTGTTTGTATCATCATCCAGGCAGGTGAGAACTCTTCTTGGAGCACTTTTTTATGTGACCGGGTAGCTCCTTTTTAGATTTGTAACGAATTGATGTATCATACTTCATAGGTTTGCAATTTGATAGCCTTGGATGAATATTTTCAGTTGTTTATGTGTCTGGTTAGTGTTTCTAGTTTAGCATCCTAGTGATTGGAGTTGTTCAAATATCCTCTGGGGTGGTTCATGCTTTAGTTCTTTTTAGATTAAATCCAATTCAGTTTGGTGGTGAATGTAATTGAGTCTTCGGTGAAAACCTTATGTTCAGTACAATGATCTTTATTGGATTGTCATTTGAGTACAATACAGTAATGTGATATGTTCAGTACAACAATCTTTGCTGCATATTCAATTTGTTGCTGCTTCAAGTGCACAGATGAATGCAAATTGTCATTGTTGAATTAATTCATTAATTTACTTCAGTAGCATTCAATTAACCCTTAGTTAAGTTCATGATTTAGCAATTTGAAATTGGGGCGTGGTTACTTGTGCTTGGTTCTACTGATGTACTGAATCTCAACGTCCTCTTAAATTTTCATTTTGTTGTTGCTTGGCACAGTGCACACAGTTTAAATAAAGCATCATAAACCATTGATATAGTGGGATCCCACCATAGGTGTAATGGATCATAGCAAGAACCTCCCATATGGCAGATGGTATTCATTTAGATGCAAGAACAGGATCGACAAAGCTTCATAGAGTGGATCATATCAATTTTTACATTCAGTCTGACTCATTGAGTGTTAATGGAACGTACAAGCAATGTCAATGGTGGGTAGCATTCATTCATTCAGAAACTAGTACAAATATTCAGAGATTACAACTCCAACCACAACTACAACACACTTACTAAACCATAATACATACTCGTTCTTTGTTAATACCCATAACTTACTAACAGGGTCCTGCATACACAACAAGAAGAAAGACCCAAGAAGCCACCAATACAGCTACAAAACACCTATATTTGGTAACAGCTCTTTCTTCCCTCATCTTAGACATCTTCATTCCTTCTTCAAGTCGTTTCATCTTGATAATATATTCCCTAGGAATGTTCACAGGTTCATTGTGGGCTTTGATCTCCAAACCACGATATAAACACGATTTAAACGTAGTGGAAACAGTTCGATTAACAGCGGAAGACAAAAATCACGGAAAATTAAAACTTTTCGAGATAAGTGCTTGAATCCATAAAAACTTCTTTCATAAAAGGAGATAAACTATTTACATCTTTGATAATTACTTATTGAGTAATTATATACAACATGATACAAAATCTCAAGAACTCAAAATCAAAATCTCAGACCTAAAGACTCCAAGGACCTGAGAGTACAGAGAACACATAGGACTGACTATCTAACTACACAACTCAGCAGTCTGAATCTCTACCTGAGATTTACTGCTACTCCTGGTGGTGCTGCTGCTGATACTGTCCACCTGCAGACTGATTCCTTTGTCCTCGACGACCACCTAAAAAGGTTGAAATCTACGGGGTGAGACAATTTTAAATAATTGTCCCAGCGAGAGTTATAACTCTCCGCCATAAGCTTTATTATCGCAAATCAAGAACAACATAGGCAATAAAAGCTTTAAGGTAATCAACAGCAGATTGTTATCAATTAAAACAACAACATTTAAGGGATATGAAAAACATGTATACTAAGTAATGTATCTTCAACCAATGTATCTCGTAGTTCAACCTAAGCAGATATTCTACGCGGTTGATTATGTTTTACAAACATCATTATTCCCTGCGGAGATGAGGTATACCGTTCATACTCCAACCGATCACTATTAAGTCGCATCGGTATCATACATAGGTCATCAAAAGAGTCGGATTCTTATGACCTCATCCTCCTCAGTCAGTGTGAGTTTCAACATGCAGGACATCTAATGTCTCTGCTACTATAGCTTACCAGGGTATCCTGGTACTTTGCTATTAGAGTCACAGTGGCATTCTGTACTCTCTTCGCCATCGAGGAATTTCTTGTTTATCTCTCATCGATGCGGTATAAAAGACTTTCTCGGGAGATTAGTGTTACATCACCCCGGCATAACCCATAGTGAAGGAATGATAGATTAAGATACATCTACATCAATTCCTACACTAGGATGTAAGGACATTCACATCCATTTTCCCCACATACTCAAAAGTATGTGATCCAGGAGTTCCCTTAGGAAAACCTGTTTCACCATCATTTAACTCCTGACAATGATGGATCTATGATCAGGGCTCTACATGGTATGATTATACTTGATTAGTTAGGTACATTTTAGTATTCTTTTAACATCATACATGTTTTTAAACATTAATCATTAGAACAGCAGTTATGAAAGTAGAATACTAAATGTTGTTAGCTTTATGAATAGTGATTTATTCTGATGCCTTGTTAATAGTATCTTATGAGATTGATAGGATGTGAGAGCCATGAATACCATCAAGGTCATGCTTTAAGAGATGACTTGTGATGAGAGTACTGAGAAATGATGATTATGTGAGTTGAGACCGTTTGGATGATTCCCCAAACGGTCTTGAGACCGTTTGGGCTAATCAACCCAAAATCTCTAATTAACTCATTGGGATTTCAGCACTGATTTCAATTAGGGTTTGCCCTATTGATTAGCCTTCAACTCATGACTCGTTTGGAATTAAGCCATCAAATTTTGTGGGTCATCAACCAACATTATTAGGAACAGTAATCCCAAACGGTCAACGCTTGGTCAACCATCTCAGACGGTCTTGAGACCGTTTTCCCAAAAAGGGCAAATTAAACAGGTTGAAAATCAGAACTTAATTCAATTGGATTTGCTAATTGATTTGCCTATATCTCACGATTCCTTTGGAGTTAATCCCTCAAATTTGATGGGTGATCAGCCTACATAATTAGAAACAGGATTCCCATACGGTCGTCGCTTGGTAAACTGGAGCAACAGTCTTGAAGACCGTTTGCCTCCATGCGACCCTGAAACCGTTTGCCCACCAAACGGTTGTGCAAAACGCATGGGCAATTCGTTAGGACCGTTTAGTAAAGTGGAAATCCGTGGATAAGCATAGGAATTAACGCCCATATCTTCTACCTCAAGAACAGCAGCAGTTCTTCACGATTTTACTTGCAAGGATGCAAGGGAAGATAGGGAAGAAGAAGAACTAGCAACTATATGCATAGAAAAAGAGGTATAATCAAAGCATAAGGTTTAGAGTTATAAAACCCTCCTAAAGGTTGTTCCTTGAGCTCCAAGCTTCAGGTCTTTAATGGCGTCTTTGAGCTCCACAGGTCGGCCAAGGTGAATTCTCCAAGGAAAAGTTGGAAAGGAATGGCTAGAAAGATAAGGCTAGGTGAGCTAGCCATGAATTCAACCTTGAAATCGAGTTTCCTCCATGAATTCAAGCAAAAGGGATGATCCAAACTTACCTTGAACTCCCTGGTCGTTCTCCTATGCTCTAGAGCTCTGCCTTAGTCGGTTTGAGCAAGGGGGATAAGTGAGGGAATGAAAGAAACGTTCCTTTGCTTTGCAAAGGAAGTGGTATATATATTTTGGGTGAAATTTCTCCATAAAGCTTCTACTTTATCCCATTTCTCATCTAAGTCCTTCCTTTCTTCTTTTCTTGTCCCTACCCCTTATTTATAAGGACAAGAATTGAAGGCAAAGAAGATCAACCCATTACTAAAGTACACATATAAAAGGCTATTATACTTACACCTTGATTATTCAATCACAAAGGTGTTCATTTATTATATGATTATTCAAATGAAGTGCCCTCTTCATCATTTCTACTCTAAATGATGACAAAAGTTATAAAAGATATTTTAGAAGATGAAATTTACAAGTTGCACTCCAAATTTTGGGTAAATTGCATTTTACCCCAAAACCAGGGTTTCAAGCACAAGGATTGCTTCCACAGTTGCACCTTGGTGCTCAAGCTTGGGAAATCCTTCAAACTTTACCATAATCATTCTCATGATGTCTCAACGTCAGAGGAACATCTCAACATGTGAAATTCGCAAGTTAACCCCTTTAGCTGGGTAATTTGCACATAGGTCCCTGTATTACAAAACAATACTAAAACATTGTTCAATTAGGGCATAAATGGAAATATGTGTCCCTCAAGAGTTTAATTACATGCCAAAAGATAATCACCAGTATCTTAATTACATAATTAGGCACAACACCTAGGGTTAACTCATAACCCAGGTCAGGGATGTTACATTCATCAACCCATTGGAAGAATCAACAATGATCAGTTCCCTGCATACAAAAATGAAAATCAATACATATGTACTGAACTCAAAATTCCTAATTGAAGATACCATTAATTGGTTGAAAATAACATGTTTGTTGAAGTTGGGAAAACCAAGAAATTTCCATCCATAATTCTTCTCAGTCTAGGATGTCTTAGCTTGAAGTAGCACACCACAGTAGCAATGTTGGCTAATGCTTCCACTCCCGTTAAATGTTGTTGAACAAACAGAACCAGGGTTGCTTCTAACTCCCGTCATAGTAGTTAGGGAAGAGTAGATCCAACTGAAAATAGGGGGAATTAGGATGAAATGGCATATGAAAGGTGGAAAGGGGGGAAGAATATCTAAAGGGGGAAGACGACCTAAAGGGGGTAAGAAGACATAAATCGCACTGGCACATAGATACCAAAATCGTGACAACATAGATATGAGAAAATCACAACAGCACATACCTGGATTTCACACAGACAACAGTATGAAAATAAAGTGTTGTAGTGTGGATGGTGGAGGTGATAGTCTCCCTATTGTCACCTTGTCACCTGGGAAGCCAGAGGATCCTGAGGTGGAGGTGGGTTGCTCCTTATTGTGCTGGTTCACCTTGTGCTGACGAAGCCACCTAACTGCTATGGCGACAACCGAAGTGTTGGATTGGGAAACTTGTAGACAAACAACGAGCGAGGGAGCCAGAGAGTGGGTAGTGGGGAGAGGGAGAGTAGAGAGAGAGTGAGAGAGAGAGAGAGAGCGCCAAGCAGCAGCTCGCCAAAAGATCTAGGCGCCAGCACCTTACCGTGCCAGCAAGAAGGTCGCCGGCAGATCTCGTTCGGCAGATGAGCCTCAGTCGATAGAGAGGGTGCCGGAAAGAGGAAACAGTGGGGGAGAGAGGGAGAGAGAATGGGGAGAGAGAGAGAGTTGGGTGATAGAGGGAGAGAGAATGACTGAGTGGGGTGGACCCAGCGTATGTGGTTGCATTAGTGGGCAGGATAATTCCCAGCCACTGATAAAAATCGGGGAAGATCTAAGGGCTTAAAACTTGATTGTATTCTGGCCCCAATACACTTAAGTGTATCCTAGCCTAACTCTCTCTCTCTCTCTCTTTATATATATATATATATATAAAGAGAGAGAGAGTTAGGCTAGAATACACTCGAGTGTATTCATAGCAAAATACACTCAAGTAGTTTTTCACGATGCAATATTTTTTTCAAAAATCTAGTCCCTTAATCTTCTTAAACATCTTGTGAATAGATCATACGCAAAATTTGAGCACATTTGGACATCTATAGGTCATGTTATAAATACCGCAAAAATTATGCATTTCAAATTAGTTTCACACATTGATTTTTTTGCCCTTAGATGAGTGACTTACACTCATCCAAATGGGCTCAAAATTTGTATGTAGCCTAGTTATAGTATGACGGTGAAGATCAATGGTTTACATTTTGCAAAAAATAGTCTTGATATGCAAACACACTTGAATGTATCCATACGATCTCTACACTCCAGTGTATTCTAGCTAGACTCTCTCTCTCTCTCTCTTTATATATATATATATATATATATATATATATATATATATATATATATATATGTGTGTGTGTGTGTGTGTGTGTGTGTGTCTGTGTGTGTGTGTATATTTATATTATATATACATATATACATATATACATATATATACATATATATACATATATATACATATAGCCGACAAGGAGTGGTTCAAGTGGTCAAGCACGGTGTCTCCTCATGAAGGGACTCAGGTTCGAATCCCAACTGCCACCTTAGTTTACCACCCTCCTGGACGTTCGGCCTCCGTCACGAGCATGGGAGAGGGGGAGAGAATGCCTCTCTTTATCCCATATATATATACATATATATATATATATATATATATATATATATACACATATATACATATATATACATATATACATATATATACACCTTTTTTAATACCCGCGCGGGTAGCCTAGATTTCGCTACCTGGCAGCCAAAAAAGTAATTGTTCTGACCAGAATAGTAATTTTGCTATAAAAAAGTAACTATGTTGATCAAAAAGTAACTATATGACTAAAAAAGTAATCCCGTACAAAATACACAACAGATATATATCTAACCGTGTTTTGAAAATAGTTGTTACAAACGTAACTATCTGTGGCGAACGATTCACAAAAACAAGATTAACTAATGCGGAAGCGTGTTATTAACATCGGATTACTGAAAATCACTAAAAATTTAAAACTTTTTGCAAGGAGATCCATTCTCAAAAAAACTCTTTCAACAAGAACCATCAAATTACATTCACATCCTGGTTCACATAGTACATTCTCTGTTCCATTTCTTCTCAAGGAAAATATACATCATTTGTTTTACCAAAAGCTCAAGTAACAAAATCCTCGAGGCAACAGGCCCAAAATCTCAGATCGATTATAAAAACACTATTACTGATTCCTAGGACCTAAGAGTATAGAGACAACACAGGACTCTATTTACATATATACAAGTCTTGAATAGTATCTCCACCTTAGGGTCTACTGTTGTCCTTGTTGTTGTTGTTGTTGTCCTTCCCTTATTATGAGGTTTCTATCTCTACCTCGTCCGTGTCCACCTAAAAAATATTGGATTCCACGGGGGTGAGACAATTATAAAATTGCCTCAGTGAGAGATATAACTCTCCGCGGAAAACATTATTATTGCAGTTTAATAGAAGTAAACTAAACAATGGAAACATATATTCAACAGCAGATAGTTCAGTAGCTATGCAGATTAGGGTAACATTTCTATTCAAGCATTAAATCTAAAACTTGTTAAAGTAGCATGTCTCTTATTCAATAAGGAGTTGAAGAACGTACATAACATTTATGTATCTAAAACATGCTAAGTAGAATTACATCAACCAGTGATTCTCGTATTTTAATCTTATACAAATATGCTACATGGTTGATTACATTTTTACAAACATTCTTAAGCTTATGCCCTGAGGAAATGAAATATACCGCTCATACTCCAACCGACCATGATTACGTAAAGCATCAGTACCACATAAGGTCAATGGGAGAGCTGGATTCCATGACCTCATCTGTCTCGGTCAGTACGAGACTACTTTAGCAGAGACATCATGTGCCAGACTACAATTAGCTTGCCAGGGTATATTGGCATCGTCACTATAGAGTTATAGCCCGTAGCATATACTCTCTTCAGGGTTATGGCATGTAACCAATGCCTGGTATTATATTGAGGAGTTATGGCCCATAGCCATACTCTTATTGGGGCATGGTCTAAAACCAATCCCGTATATAGGACATAGCCCGTAGCCATTCCTATGGGGCATAAGGATATATTTTCCCAATTACCCCCGCATATTCAAAAATATGTGTTCCGAGTAAAATTCATTTCATCATTCAGCTAATTCTGACGCTGATGGATCTGTGGTCAGAGCAACTACATTATATAGTATCACTTGATTATTAAAGTACATTATCATATTCTTTTAGCATCAGTCAAGTTTTCAAACATAACTTATTAAAACAAGTGCTACAAAGAAACATGTACTGTTTTCATCAATTACTTCTCAATCTTTATAAGACATTGGGATCTCAGTCCCTCATTTCAATACTGGGAATTATCATCCCTTCACAATCTAAATACCATAATTATATGGATCTGGGCATTCAATCCCTTAGCTCATCACTGAGCACTGTTACTACTTTTTCAGGTAACTATCACCTTTAGGTCATCTGACCAAGGTAAATATGATGCTTATTACATAAGCATCTCTCATGACACTTAAGGCCCATTACTTCTCTTATTACCTCTTACTAGGCAACAAGGTATATCATGGCACATAAGGCCCAATAAACAATTTCAATACATAAAATGTCATAGCTCATACCTGGCTATGTTCATCATCTCATGATCCCTGCATGGTTAGTATAGATGACAACATATACATCAATTTCATATCAACACCATGCAAAACAATATATAACATCATTATTCAAGGGTAACACCACTATTCCCTTACTAGGGTTAGGGTTTCTCATTTCTTGTCAATCAGGGTTACTCATTCCCTATGTTCAATCAGGACCAATGACTTATCATTTCATTGTCTAAGGTTAGAGTTTCATGTTATATGGTATAACCCAGAATTGGGGTTTCACATACCTTCACCCTATTTTAGAATTAGGGTTTACTGTTCACATCACATCACTCTAGATTAGGGTTTATATTCAATAACCCATAATTAGGGTTTACTATTCATCCTAATTAGGGTTTATCATCAAACTACCCTAAATTAGGGTTACTCATGTCATCACTCTAAATTCATATCACATCATCCTCCTAGTTTAGGGTATCACTCAAACTTGCCCTAAATTAGGGTTTGAGTTCATTAATCAACTCAATTAGGGTTTCATGATTCCTTATTCAAGGATCATACCCTAATTATATATTACATCATTTTGAATGTTTAGGCTTAATTGCTACATGATTATCATTCATATATGAATCTTTCTCTCTCATCCTACTCAGGATGTCCACTACTCAATCCTTGATTAGATTGAGCCTATTCTTCATTCAAATACATGCATTTAGGGTTAACATGATGTATTGAATTATTACATCATTATGCACTAATGATTAATCCCAGTAAGGGCATCAATCATCTAAGTACATCATGTATTCATATGGTTTAGTCCAATGAACCTTCAATTAAATGAGGTATTCAAATGAATTGACTAATTGAGTCTTCAATCACACTAAGTGATCAATTGGATTAACCAATTGAATCTTCAATTATATTAGGTATCCAATTGAATTGACCCTATTGGGCCTTCAATTACATGAGATGTCCTAAGGAATCAACCATGTTAAACCTCAAAAAGATCTGATTACATAGGCCAATCTTAGTTCTTAAAATTTGATTGGTAGAAAATCATTTGAGCAAATTGTTCTTGAAACCGATTAGACAAAACATGTGTTGAAACCGTTTGCACTTTGGGTCTCCAAATGATTTGAGACTGTTTGGTCCCAAATGGTCTTGAGACCGTTTGGACTCAAATAGTATTGAGACCGTTTGGACTCAAACGGTCTTAAGACCGTATGGTCCAAACTATCTCAAAACCGAATGGAGCAAAAAGTCCTTTCAACACTAACACGATTCATGATTCCTATGGATGAACCAATATCAGTTGAATCCCTGATTTCTCTATCACTTGAACAATTGAATCAACCTTCAATTAAACCATCAAATAGGGTTTTGAACCCAATTGATTTAGGATTTCTACTGAAGAACCTTCAATTAGGGTTTTGAAATCGAGTAGCCATCAATGTTCAACATTGTGGAACTAATTCAATTGCAACTAGGGAATTATCATCAAGTTTTTGATATGAACTGACCCCAAACGGCCTTGAGGTCGTTTGGATGACCTCCAAATGGTCTTGAGACCGTTTGCCAAATCTTATCCTTGGATTTTGTGAAATTCCATTAGGGTTTAGATCATTAGATTAATCATCAAATCAGCACTCAATTGCATTTCAATTTGGTATCATTAGACCTTCAATTACTCAACCATACTTAACCCCAGACCTCCAAACGGTCTTGGGTGACCCCCAAACGGTCTTGAGACCGTTTCGGTGACCTCCAAACGGTCTTGAGACCGTTTGGGCTCAATCACCCAAAAATCTAAGTTAACCAAATTGAATTTCAGCACTTAACCCGATTAGGGTTTGCTAATTGATTAACCTTCAACTAATGAGCCCTTTGGAATTAATCAATAAAATTTGGTGAGTCATTAACCATCATAATTAGCATCAACTTTCCCAAACGGTCAACCCTGGTCAACTCTCCCAAATAGTTTGAAACCGTTTAGTTTCAAACGGTTTGATGAAACTGTTTGCTTTCAAACGGTTTTGTTGAAACCGAATGAGCAACTTAGTTGAAACCGAATGGAATGCAATTTCTTTGGGAAATGTGTCCAAGATGATGTCATAATCATCTACCTTCGTCCCTGTAGATCTTAGTACTTCTGATTTCATGGAATTATCAATTTCAACCAACAATTAATCAAGAAGATGAAGGAATCAACGAAATTGCAAGATTGATAATTGAATAACAATGTAGAAGGGTTCAAGTTATATAACCCGCCTTTAAATCTGATTCCAAGCTTCAAACTCCAAGCCTCTAATGGTGGGTGAAGCTTTGAAAACTGGCCAAGGTCCGTTTGCAAGCTTTTGAATGAAAGAGTTGGCTAAAGTTGGAAATCGAGTGGAGAAAACAAGAAATCAAGCATTGATTTTTTATTTTCACCATGAAATCAAGGTGAAAGGATGTCAAGAACTTACCAACAGGTTGGGGGTCATCTTTCTCTTGCTCCTAATCTCTCTTGAGGTCGGCCAAAGCAAGAGGAGAAAAGAAATCTGAAAAAAAGTCCATGTATGGGTGGAAAATGGGATATGTATAAGGAAATCTAAGGAGAGAGAAAATAGAATTAATTCCTTTAATTTTCAAAACTATTGCCACATTTTCCCCCTCAACTCCTTGGCCACGAAGATATCTTCTTTTTCTTGCAAAAATTCATCTTTATCCAAGAATTAAGGGAAAAGAAATTAAGCACCTTAACCCTTATAATAGTAGTATTCATATTTGAGTGGAAATGCTTTTTCTTATAATAAGGTGAGTGGAGTTTTCACCTCCTTGGGATATTTCGTGGTCCTTGCAAAGCTCAAGGACGTCCACACACATATGAATCCAAACATTTTAATTTTGGTTGAAGGCCCCTTTAATTATCTTATTAATTTTTGTATTAAATAGGATTAAAGTTCCATTTATACTTAAATCTTGATTATTTTAATATCAAGATTCTCTCTCCTCCAACATAATTCAAATGAGGCTCCCCTCTCATTTTCTTTACTCTACATGATTCCAAGAAACATGGGGGACCCTCTAGAAGTTCTATTTTGCATATTGAACCCTAGGTTTTGGGTAAATTGCACATTACCCCAAAACTAGGTTTTAATGCACAAACATTGTTTAATCAGCTCTTTCTTGGTACCCAGGCTTTCACTAGCCCTACCTATGCATCATCTTCATTCCCATGATGCTTCAACACATGAGGAACATATTATCATGTACAATTTGCAATTTAACCCCTCAACTTGGGTAATTTGCACTTTAGTCCAAAACAAGTAAAATATCATTTCAACATTATTCAAAAAGGACTAAAATTGAAATATAAGTTCCTCTTGAGCCTTAATTACTTTTCAAGAAATAAGAGCAACCATATAATCAACTTTATTATGCAAAACACCTAGGGTTAAAGCATAACCCAGGTCAGGGATGTTACAAGTTATCCACCCCTTATAAGGATTTCGTCCCCGAAATCATCAACAAAAACATTAAGAGAAAAGAGTAGGGTATTTCCTCCTCATCACTTCATCTAGTTCCCATGTGGCTTCTTCAATGCCACGATGATTCCAGAGGACTTTTACAAGACATATGTCTTTCTTTTTCAGCTTTTTGATTCTTCTATCAAGAATCAACACAGGTCCTTCCACATATGATATATCATCATTTAGTTCTACTTCCATAGGTTGTAGAACTAATTATGTGTCAGGATGACACTTCCTTAACATAGAGATATGGAACACTAGGTGCAATCTATGCAACTCAGATGGTAACTCCAGCTTATAGGCTACATTTCCCATCCTCTCAATGATTGGATAAGGCCTCATAAATCTAGGAGCTAACTTCCCCTTCTTTCCAAATCTGAGGATACCTTTCCAAGGTGAGACCTTGAGGTATACTCTATCTCCGACTTGGAGTTCTAAAGGTCTACGGCGCTTATCAGTGTAAGATTTATGTCTATCCTGAGCCGCTTTCAACTGTTATTGTATTACTTTAATCTTCTCAGTTGTTTGCTGAACTAGCTCAGGACCCAAAAGTTGGTACTCTCCAGTTTCATACCAACATAGAGGAGATCTACAACGTCTACCATATAAGGATTCATATGGTGTCATCTCAATACTGTGCTGATAGCTATTATTATAAGCAAATTCTATCAAGCTCAGGTGTAGATCCTAACTTCCTACAAATTGAAGGACACATGCCCTATGCAAGTCCTCCAAAGTTTGTATGGTCCTCTCAAACTGTCCATCTGTCTGAGGGTGAAAGGTCGTACTAAACCTTAATTGCGTACCCAAAGCCTTATGGAGTCATTCCCAAAAATGACTCGTGAACTGGGGACCTCTATCAGAAATTATAGTAGCTGGAACCCCGTGCAAACACACTATCTCATCTATGTATATCTGTGCAAGCTTCTCAGTAGTGTAGGTTATTTTGACAGGAATGAAATGTGTTGTCTTAGTCAATCTATCAACTATCACCCAAATAGAATCATGACTTTTGGTTGTTCTTGGTAAACTAACCACAAAGTCCATGGTTACATGATCCCATTTCCACTGTGGTATAGGCAGATGTTGCATTGTTCCTACGGGCTTCTGATGTTCAGCTTTAACCTGCTGACACACCGGACACCGCATAACAAACTCAGCAACATCCTTCTTCAAACTAGGCCACCAATACATAACTTTCAAGTTATGATACATCTTGGTGCTTCCTGGATGCATAGCATACATCGAAGAATGAGCTTCTTCCAGGACTAACTTTCTTAAGTTATCAATATCGGGTACTATCATCCTACCATGATAACAAGCTACCTGATCATCTGAATCATGGAAGCCATCTCGTTTCTCACTATCATACTCTGACATGATCTGTTTGACTACAACATCATCTTGTTGTGCTTCTTTAATCTGTTGTCTCAGAGTAGGTTTCACTTGCATCTCGGCTAACAACCCGGATAACAACGATACCTTCAGTTGTACATTATCTTGCCTTAAGGAGATAAGCATATCTCTCTTAGATCACACTAAAGAGTTTAACTGTGCTTTATCTAAGGCTGGTGTTGCTGATTTTCTGCTTAAAGCATCAGCAACCACATTGGCTTTCCCTGGATGGTAATCAATTGTACAATCGTAGTCCTTGATTAACTCCATCCAGCGGCGTTGCCTCGTGTGCATCTCATGTTGTGAGAAGATGTATTTTAAGTTCTTATGGTCTGTGAAAATATGGAATGTCTCTCCATAAAGATAATGTCTCCAGATCTTCAAAGCATGGACTACAGCAACTAGTTCTAGATCATGTGTTGGATAATTCTCCTCGTGTTTCTTAACCTGTCGAGAAGCAAAAGAAATCACTTGTTTATCCTGCATTAACACACATCCTATACCGTTCTAAATGCATCACAAAAAACTATGTACCCCTTTCCCTTCTCAGGTAACACCAACACAGGCACACTTGTCAACCTTTCTTTCAATAACTGGAATGATTGTTGACACTTGTCATTCCAGACAAAAGGAACCTCTTTCCTGGTCAACTTGTTTAGGGGTAAAGCTATAGAGCTGAAGTTCTTAATGAACCTCCTGTAATATCCTGCCAGTCCTAAGAAACTGCGAATCTTCGTCGGTATCTTTGGCTGCTCCCATTGCAGGATAGATTCTACCTTCTTAGGATCAACACGAATACCTGAGGCAGATATTACATGTCCGAGAAAGGAAACTTCTGGTAACCAGAACTCACACTTGCTAAACTTAGCATACAACTTATGCTTTCTTAGCAAAGTCAAAGCCTGACGGAGGTGGTGCTCATGTTGTTGAGCATCTCTACTATAGATCAAGATGTCATCTATAAAGATGACTACGCACTGATCAAGAAAAGGTCGAAAGATTCTATTCATGAGTTCCATGAATGCAGCTGGTGCATTAGTTAGTCCAAACGACATAACTATGAACTCATAATGACCATACCTTGTCCTAAAGGCAGACTTAGGTATGTCACTCTCCTTAATACGCAACTGATGGTATCCCGACCTCAGATCTATTTTAGAAAAAATGGTTGCACCAAGCAACTGATCAAACAAGTCATCAATCCTTGGCAAAGGATACTTGTTCTTTATAGTTACTTTATTCAACTGCCTATAATCAATGCATAATCGCATAGACCCATCTTTCTTCTTTACAAAGAGGACCAGAGCACCCCATGGCAAAGTACTCGGTCGGATAAAACCCTTTTCAAGCAACTCTTGCCGTTATTTCTTAAGCTCTGCCATCTCAACAGGTGCCATCCTATACGGTATTTGTGTTATAGTTTGCATGCTCGGGATTAGATTAATCTCAAAATCAATCTCTCAAGGTGGTGGAACACCAAGAAGTTCCTTATAGAATACATCTTCAAATTCCCTGACAACCGGAACTTCAGAAGGATTAGAACTCTCCATTGTGGTATCAACCACATGAGCCAAGAATGCAAAGCATCCCTGTCTCATCAACTTTTCAGCTACCAAAGCTGACACCAGACAGGTTGGAAGAATCTTTCTATCTCCCTGAAAGATCCATGTGTCACCATTGTCAGTGAACACAGCCTGCTTGGAACTACAATCCAAGATCACCTTATACTTTTCTAAGGTGTCCATCTCAAGGATTATATCAAACTCATGCATCTCAAGTGGTATAAGATCTACCTGAATGCGATGATTAGAAAAAGAAAGAATGCAGGAAGAACACACCTCCCACAACACTGTGGACCCCAACAAAGGTGTTTCTAGCAACATGTTATCTACTCTATGACTGACAATCATGTTGCAGTCCTAAATCACTTCTCGAGTGATAAAGGAATGTGTAGTACCCGGATCAATTAACATAGATATAAAATAGGATGAAGACATATCGGAATGAATTAGTTCCATCTGACTTGTCACAACTCGTGGATTAACCACTGCCTCGGGCTGATTCATTGCATAGAATCTTATCATTGCCTGTTGTTGACCCTGTGCTCTATTTTTGGATGTTAAAGATCCTGCCTGGGATGCTTGTCCACGTCCTCAGGTACCACTAGAAAACTACTTTCTCTGAGAACCTTGTTGACTTTGTCTCGGGGGTTGATTCACTACTACATTCCCCGTTGGGCAATCCCTTGCCAGATGTCCTACTAATCCACATCGATGACAAGTTCTATTCTCTTGATGTGGTGTAGGGGGTCCAGTTACTGAGGTTGATGATGTTCTAGGGGTTCTACTAGGAGGAAAACTACGCCCTCTGTCCTTACTTGACGTCCACTGCATCTGGGTATTGAACCTCTGTGGTGATGCCGTGCGGAAAACCTTGGTTTCTTGAAACCCTCATACCTTTGTCCATGAAACTAGGGATACACTTTCTTGTTACTGGTCTGTCGCTTCTCAATCACAGACCTCTCTATTTTTCTTACAGACTCTATGAAGGTGGCAAACCTTTCCCGGTTCTCTAAAGCAGATACCAGAGTGGCCAATTCAGCGTTCAACCCCTTCTCGAAACGCCGAATCCTCTCCTCATCCGTAGATTCCATATGCGGACAAAACCACAAAAGTTCCATGAACTTAGCCTCGTACTCGCTCATGTTCATTTGTCCCTACCTAATCCGTTCAAACTGAGTAATTTTCTCATCTAGAAAAGTCTTGGGAAAGTATCTACTGATGAATTCCCGTCGGAACTCTTCCCATCCAATCTCAGCACCTTGCCTCTTGTCCTCCTCAATGGTCCACCAGTGACCATCACTCCCTTTAAGGAGGTATACAACATGCCTCACCTTCTCATTCTCAGGGATATTAAGGATCCTAAAGGCTTTCTTCAGCTCAGCCAGCCATAGGTCAGCATCTGCTAGGTCGGCTGTACCAGCATACTCTAAGGCTCCTACCCTCCTAAGTCATTCAAAAGTCTTGTCGGCTCCATGTATTTCATCATGGACTGGTGCCCTGGGTGGAGGTAATGGCATCTTATCTGTCATGTGAGTCATGGCTGCTATAAACTATCCAAACATAGCTTGGAAGGCTGGATTCCCCATATCAGCTTGATTGAATTGGGGTTGTTCAGGTACAGGCTCCTCCCTATCCTGGTCTCTTGCACCTCCTCCCAGTGCAGCAACACTGCTCTCAGTAGTGTGTTCATCGTGTGATCTAGACATCTTTAGTTCTTCTTCTCCTCCTATATGAGCAGAAGACACTATCAGATAACTGGAAGACACTAGAACAGACTCGACAACCTTAATCCTATGTCTCTGTAGACTCAGCGAACCTAGAGCTCTGATACCACTAAATTATGGCAAACAATTCACAAAAACAATATTAACTTATTACGGAAGCGTGTTATTAACATCGGATTACTGAAAATCACTAAAAATTTAAAACTTTTTGCAAGGAGATCCATTCTCAGAAAAACTCTTTCAACAAGAACCATCAAATTACATTCACATCCTAGTTCACATAGTACATTCTCTGTTCCATTTCTTCTCAAGGAAAATATACATCATTTGCTTTACCAAAAGCTCAAGTAACAAAATCCTCGAGGCATCATGCCTAAAATCTCAGATCGATTATAAAAACACTATTACTGATTCCTAGGACCTGAGAGTACAGAGACGACACATAGGACTCTATTTACATATATACAAGTCTTGACCAGTATCTCCACCTTAGGATCTACTATTTTCCTTGTTGTTGCTGCTGTTGTCCTTCCCTTATTATGAGGTTTCTGTCTCTACCTCGTCCGCGTCCACCTAAAAAAATATTGGATTCCACGGGGGTGAGACAATTATAAAATTGCCTCAGCGAGAGATATAACTCTCCGCCAAAAACATTATTATTGCAGTTTAATAGAAGTAAACTAAACAATGGAAACATATATTCAACATCAGATAGTTCAATATCTATGCAGATTAGGGTAACATTTCTATTCAAGCATTAAAGCTAAAACTTGTTAATGTAGCATGTCTCTTATTCAATAAGGAGTTGAAGAACGTACATAACATTTATGTATCTAAAACATGCTAAGTAGAATAACATCAACCAGTGATTCTAGTATTTCAATTTTATGGAAATATGCTACACGGCTGATTACATTTTTACAAACATTCTTAAGCTTATGCCCTGAGGAAATGAGATATACCGCTCATACTCCAACCGACCACGATTACGTAAAGCATCATTACCACACAAGGTCAATGGGAGAGCTGGATTCCATGACCTCATCTGTCTCGGTCAGTACGAGACTACTTTAGCAGAGACATCATGTGTTAGACTGTAATTAGCTTGCTAGGGTATATTGGCATCGTCGCTATAGAGTTATAACCCGTAGCATATACTCTCTTCAGGGTGATGGCCTGTAACCAATGCCTAGTATTATATTGAGGAGTTATGGCCCGTAGCCATACTCTTATTGGGGTATGGTCTGAAACCAATCCCGTACATAGGACATAGCCCGTAGCCATTCCTATGGGGCATAAGGATATATTTGCCCAATTACCCCGACATATTCAAAAATATGTGCTCTGAGTAAAACTCGTTTCACCATTCAGCTAATTCTGACACTAATGGATCTGTGGTCAGGGCAACTATATTACATAGTATCACTTGATTAATTAAGTACATTATCATATTCTTTTAGCATCAGTCAAGTTTTCAAACATAACTTATTAAAACAAGTGCTACAAAGAAACATGTATTGTTTTCATCAATTACTTCTCAGTCTTTAGAAGACATTGGGATCTCAGTCCCTCATTTCAATACTGGGAATTATCATCCCTTCACAATCTCATTACCATAATTATATGGATCTGGGCTTTCAATCCCTTAGCTCATCACTGAGCACTGTTACTACTTTTTCAGGTAACTATCACCTTTAGGTCATTTGACCAAGGTAAATATGATGCTTATTACATAAGCATCTCTCATGACACTTAAGGCCCATTACTTCTCTTATTACCTCTTACTAGGCAATAAGGTATAGCATGGCACATAAGGCCCAATAAACAATTTCAATACATAAAATGTCATAGCTCATACATGGCTATGTTCATCATCTCATGATACCTGCATGGTTAGTATAGATGACAACAAATACATCAATTTCATATCAGCACCATGCAAAACAATATATAACATCATTATTCAAGGGTAACACCACTATTCCCTTACCAGGGTTAGGGTTTCTCATTTCTTGTCAATCAGGGTTACTCATTCCCTATCTTCAATCAGGACCAATGACTTATCATTTCATTGTCCAAGAATAGAGTTTCATGTTATATGGTATAACCCAGAATTAGGGTTTCACATACCTTCACCCTATTTTAGAATTAGGGTTTACTGTTCACATCACATCACCCTAGATTAGGGTTTATATTCAATAACCCATTATTAGGGTTTACTATTCATCCTAATTAGAGTTTATCATCAAACTACCCTGAATTAGGGTTACTCATGTCATCACTCTAAATTCATATCACATCATCCTCCTAGTTTAGGGTCTCACTCAAACTTGCCCTAAATTAGGGTTTGAGTTCATTAATCAACTCAATTAGGGTTTCATGATTTCTTATTCAAGGATCATACCCTAATTGTATATTACATCATTTTGAATTTTTAGGCTTAATTGCTACATGATTATCATTCATATATGAATCTTTCTCTCTCATCCTACTCAGGATGTCCACTACTCAATTCTTGATTAGATTGAGCCTATTCTTCATTCAAATACATGCATTTAGGGTTAACATGATGTATTGAATTATTACATCATTATTCACTAATGATTAATCCCACTAACAACATCAATCATCTAAGTACATCATGTCTTCATATGGTTTAGTCCAATGAACCTTCAATTAAATGAGGTATTCAAATGAATTGACTAATTGAGTCTTCAATCACACTAAGTGATTAATTGGATTAACCAATTGAATCTTCAATTGTATTAGGTATCCAATTGAATTGACCCTATTGGGCCTTCAATTACATGAGATGTCCTAAGGAATCAACCATGTTAAACCTCAAAAAGATCTGATTACATAGGCCTTAAACAATCTTAGTTCTTAGAATTCAATTGGTAGAAAATCATTTGAGCAAATTGTTCTCGAAACCGATTAGACAAAACATGTGTTGAAACTGTTTGCACTTTGGGTCTCCAAATGGTTTGAGACTGTTTGGTCCCAAAAGGTCTTAAGACCGTTTGGTCCAAACCATCTCAAAACCGAATGGACCAAAAAGTCCTTTCAACACTAACACGATTCATGATTTCAATGGATGAACCAATATCAGTTGAATCCCTGATTTCTTTGTCACTTGAACAAATGAATCAACCTTCAATTAAACCATCAAATAGGGTTTTGAACCCAATTGATTTACGATTTCTACTCAAGAACCTTCAATTAGGGTTTTGAAATCAAGTAGCCATCAATGTTCAACATTGTGGAACTAATTCAATTGCAACTAGGGAATTATCATCAAGTTTTTGATATGAACTGACCCCAAACGGCCTTGAGGTCGTTTGGATGACCTCCAAACGGTCTTGAGACCGTTTGCCCCATCTTATCCTTGGATTTTGTGAAATTCCATTAGGGTTTAGATCATTAGATTGATCATCAAATCAACACTCAATTGCATTTCAATTTGGTATCATTAGACCTTCAATTACTCAACCATACTTAACCCCAGACCTCCAAACGGTCTTGGGTGACCCCCAAACGGTCTTGAGACCGTTTGGACTCAATCACCCAAAAATCTAAGTTAACCAAATTGAATTTCAGCACTTAACCCGATTAGGGTTTGCTAATTGATTAACCTTCAACTAATGAGCCCTTTGGAATTATTCAATTAAATTTGGTGAGTCATTAACCATCATCATTAGCATCAACTTTCCCAAATGGTCAACCCTGGTCAACTCTCCCAAACAGTTTGAAACAGTTTAGTTTTAAACGGTTTGATGAAACTGTTTGCTTTCAAACAGTTTTGTTGAAACCGAATGAGCAACTTAGTTGAAACCGAATGGAATGCAATTTCTTTGGGAAATGTGTCCAAGATGATGTCATCATCATCTACCTTCGTCCCTGCAGAACTTAGTACTTCTGATTTCATGGAATTATCAATTTCAACCAACAATTAATCAAGAAGATGAAGGAATCAACGAAATCGCAAAATTGATAATTGAATAACAATGTAGAAGGGTTCAAGTTATATAACCCACCTTTAAATCTGATTCCAAGCTTCAAACTCCACGCCTCTAATGGTGCGTGAAACTTTGACAACTTCCCAAGGCCCGTTTGCAAGCTTTTGGATGAAAGAGTTGGCTAAAGTTGGAAATCGAGTGGAGAAAATAAGAAATCAAGCATTGATTTTCGGTTTTCACCATGAAATCAAGGTGAAAGGAGGTCAAGAACTTACCAACAGGTTGGGGGTCGTCTTTCTCCTGCTCCTAAGCTCTCTTGAGGTCGGCCAAAGCAAGAGGAGAAAAGAAATCCGAAAAAAGTTCATGTATGGGTGGAAAATGGGATATGTATAAGGAAATCCAAGGAGAGAGAAAACAAAATTAATTCCTTTTGCATATTGAACCCTAGGTTTTGTGTAAATTACACATTACCCCAAAACTAGGTTTTAATGCACAAACATTGTTTAATCAGCTATTTCTTGGTACTCGGGCTTTCACTAGCCCTACCTATGCATCATCTTCATTCCCATGATGCTTCAACACATGAGGAACATAATATCATGTACAATTTGTAATTTAACCCCTCAACTTGGGTAATTTGCACTTTAGTCCAAAACAAGTAAAATATCATTTCAACATTATTCAAAAATGACTAAAATTGAAATATAAGTTCCTCTTGAGCCTTAATTACTTTTCAAGAAATAAGAGCAAGCATCTAATCAACTTTATTATGCAAAACACCTAGGGTTAAAGCATAACCCAGGTCAGGGATGTTATACTATCTATGCATGAAACTCAACAGTTTGCAAGGTAAAGTAACCCTCTACATGTCAAAAGTAACCAACTTGAAAAAAAGTAACTGAAATGGGGAGTGGGTAGTTACCCGCGTGGGTATTAAAGATGGGCTCATATATATATGTATATATATATATATATATATATATATATATATATATATATATATGTGTGTGTGTGTGTGTGTGTGTGTGTGTATGTATGTATGTATATATATATATATATATATATATATATATATATATATATATATATATAGATAGATAGATAGATAGATAGATAGATAGATAGAGAGAGAGAGAGTCAGGCTAGTGTACACTCGAGTGTACCGGAGGCACCGTACACCTCAGTCATTTTTAAAGATACAATAACTTTTTAAAAAATCTAAACCGTTGATCTTCTTAAATATCTTAAGAACATACTATATAATAAATTTTATCCCATTTGGACACTTATAGATCGTGCATCTAAAGGATGCAAAAATCATGCATTTCAAATTAGTTTTGTGCGTCGATTTTGTTGCCCTTGGATGAGTGACTTACACTCGTCCAAATGAGCTCAAATTTTGTATGTGGCCTATTATTATTGTAACCATTAAGATCAATGGATTAGATTTTAAAAAAACATGGCCTAGATAGGCAAACACCATTGGGGTGTACAACATAATCTGTACACTCGAATGTATTCTAGCCTGACTCTCTCTCTCTCTCTCTCTCTCTCTCTCTATATATATATATATATATATATATATATATATATATATATATAAGTATTCATATTATACCAATTATGTGTGCATCTATAAGAGTACCTTGAACCCTAGGACATTAATTTGGTCATATGATGACAGTTATGAGGCTATAATCATATATAACTTTATGAAAACCTAGAAATGACTAGAATAAGGAAATATGTAAATTATAATCCTAAAAGGAAAACCGAATTTGATATAATACAAAATCAAACAATTGTTGACTCTAAGCCGATAGTAATCAATCTCTACCTACATTATAGATGTGTTATGAACGAACCTTCAAACTCAATATTTGTATACTGGATATTCTTGCTTTTAAAATCGAGGTATGAAATTTCTAATATATTTAGAAAGCTTATTCCCTCTTGAAGGCATGCATAGTAGATAGGTTGGTTGGCTTAAAATTATTCTAAACTTTAAGCTTTCTCATTAAAAGCCACAAAAAATTATTTCTGAAAATAATTATACATTATTTAAACGTCAAAAAAGGACAACCTAGCACTATTAATTTAGGGGTATTACGCTTCCACATCTCTCTGTAGAGTTAAAGGATATATGGTCCCTATGTATACTGAAAACGTAGTTGGTGTGTCGCCATCCTCGATAGGAGAGAACACATAGCTTCCCCAATAAAAAAAACATTGACGTGTTATTTATTTGAATTTTAAATTTCTAGTCTCGTGATATTGAATCTGATTAACTTTTGAAAACTGTTTTCTATTTGATATTATCTAGTTTTTTAATTCTTTGCATTTTGTCATTAAAAACCCTTTGTAGCTAAATTCATACTTTTAATTTTCAAATATCAATTTTGTACCCGTCATTGTATGACCCATATTTCCCTTCTTGGGATCCATATGTGGTTTTCTTCCCTTTGAGAATTTATGGACATGTGATCAACACAAGACCTAGAAGAGATTTTAAAAGATAAATTTTAGATTAGCCAAATTATATTCACCAATATTCGATCTATATGTACCTTTTTTAAGAAATCATGTACTCTGAAAAAAAAATTGTATGAATGAAAAAACTTGTTTCTATTTTCTAATAAATCTTTTATGAAAAAAATTGATCGTACAAACCTTCTACCAGGTCCTCAGTCAGAACCCCAAAGGACATCTATGTGTTTAGCACCATTTGCAGTGCGCCACGCAGTGGCGTAGCCACGTATAGACCTGGGTGGGCAAGTGCCCTACCCAAGATCTGTATTTTCAGACATTTGATCTGTATTTGGCTTGAAATTTAGTGGAAAAAAATCCATTGTGCCCTACCCTATTCGGCTGCAAATGGCTATGTATATAATGGTGCCCCTCCAGCCCAAATTTCCTGGCTACGCCACTAGCACAACGTCTAGAAGGCCTTATGCGTCCTTGAACTCTGAGGTGAGATATCCCCCTTCGACATGATGGATCGAGCGTGCACACAACATTGACAATTATGAAGGTATTTTGTCAACCATAAGGCAAAGCACCGGTAGCTGACCGCGCTGCAATCTTCAGCGTCGCTGCTGATGATGCAGCTGAGGTCAATGCTTGGTCCAATCTTTTTCTCCATGACATAGCATAGGTGTTGCTGGTGCTTGTATTGGCAGCAGCCAATCAAGCCATGCCGTCGCATATCCACATGGTACCGAAGAAGCCCACAGGGCCACTTTTGAAGGACATGCTTAGCAATTTCTCCATGCCACTTGCGGGACAATAGGGGTTCCCCTAGATTAAGAGGTTTATTCACCAGCTAATTGCTTGTTCCCACGTTATGGATCGTGATGGGAGCCGGTACTGCAGGGTAAGCAGAGTCGTAGTCGTTCCCATGTATTACGCAGGTGATGGTTGCTGGAGGCTATAGATGCTATCACGTCGTCACGGATGTGCACCAATAACTTAAGGGGATATATGCCAAGTCAGGTCTTAATAGAGAGAAAATAACTGCTTACGGATACAATCAGAGAGATGAAAGCAAAATCTGATAAAAATGGGACAGAGAGAGAGAGAGAGATTGCAGTGACTTTGCAACTTTGTGCAGCACAAGTTATTCAGATGATTATCAATCAGATTTCCGGCGTGAAGACAAATCTCACCTCTTTACGGAGACTCTATGTAGCACTTGGAAACAAATTAGGTATATATATATATTTCCATATTTGACTGCAGAGTAAATTACGACCATAGCTCCGACGAAGATAGATAGCATATTGGACATCAAGACAGTAAAGCTGTACTGGAACGTGTATTTTATCCAATTTAAAGCAATTGTCTTAAAAACGTCGGCATCATAGTCCCAACTTTCCCTGTCTGAGTACCATATAATTTATCCATGTAATTTTTTTTCTTGTTCATTTTCAACCATTTCTTGATTACATCTTACAATTTCCAAAGAATATGCATCAGTACCCACTAGATCCATTGTGCGGGCATTGGGCAAGCTTCATCCCGTGCCATCGGAAATGGATGGCATTGCCGGAAAAAAATGAAAAGATTTTCCTAATTCATCTGCAAAAGTGTCTCTAATAATAGCTAGTCAGGAGAGGCACCAATGATCTCTGAATAAAGGAACTTCCAAAAATTCTGATGAAGGGGACTTTCCCAGAATATCACTTGATCTAGACGGTGCTGGGGTTGAGAAATTGCAGTTTGTATCCATGTTTTTGCACTTCCGCAAATAATGCATCTCTGGTGCAAATGAAAAAAAAAAATCAATTGCATATGAGTAATAGATGGAAGATTAAGAGTTTAGCTGAAAAAAAAAGGAGAAAACATCTACCTTGGCCGCAATTAGCAGATGTACTTAAGAGATTGTTGAAGTTTTTTTGGCTTGTTTTAGTTCTGAGGAGCCACCAAAAAGAAATCGAAGGATAATATAAACCCAAGTAACTCCACCAGATTTAGGGCGATAAACACCATCTGGTCACCTGTATTTGAAGTACCAATTAATTCTATTTGACAATACACATCATGATACTGTAGTGAATCAAATACTACTAATAAAGCTAGTTTTTAATAAAATAATTATTTATGTACTACTAATATTGCATGATGCATCTTACTTCGTCAACCTTCATGGGTGGTTTTGTGCTATGAAAGAAGGCCTATTAGGAGAAGATGACATTGACACTGCTCCAACAACTTTTATGGAATGTTTCCTCAAAACAATTGATGCTATATCCATGATTGATAAAGTAGTGCTGATGTAGATGCTTACAAAACAATCGTGGTGTGTTCAGGAACCCAATTGCTCTTTGCCATAGGAGCACCGTGTCACCAAGTAAGCTACTATAAAATTTACGTGTAACATAAATGTTGATATATCATAGATATAGATTATCGCATCAATATAATCGATTACAATATCTTTATATTTTATAGTGGCTTGGTGGGAGCTATATGGTGTAGAGATTTCTGTCCTAAAGAAGTTGGCTCTGTGATTCTTGAGTCTTTGTTGCACCTCCTCTAGTCATGAGCAAAATGTGAGCTCATTTGAGTTTGTAAGTGTTATCCTGATTAACATGTCAACTATTTTTTGAAATTTAAAAAAAAATTGATGACTTTTGTAATAGATTATAGTTCATAATCTTTTGTCATGTAGATACACAAAGTGAAAAAATCAGTTGTTGAGCAAGAGGTTGGATAAAAACTTGTATATATTCAATACAATCGCAGATTGGAGGAGCGGTTTCAACAAATGAGGGAGAAGAATGATGAAAGTGATTTTGATGCCATTACACTTGATGTGGTGCAGTGGAGTAGTGAATGAATGACGGAGATTCTTGATAATGCTACAGTGCCAGATCATGATGGTCTCACTTGGAGACTTATAGCTGAGGCCATGGGAGCATATGAAGAGGTGGCTAAACCTAAGAGGGGAGCTACTACAAGTGTAAGCACAACATAACCTAAGGCTGATGACAAGGGAAAAGAAATATTTGTCTACACTCGGAAGAGAAAGGCTCTACAATTCTCTACAATCAAAGGCGCTACATGGAAAAGACAACAAAGGATGTTGTAATCAGAGAGAAAAAAGCTCCTATTGATGTACTACATGATGAATGTGATGAGTTTGATGATGTTGATGAAATTGAGGAGGAAAAAGAAGAGGAAGATTTTGAAATACAGGAGGATGATGATGAAGTAGATCTCAGCTATGATGAGTGATAAGAGTGATTGTATCTGATTTATCATGAGCTTATGTTGGCTATGAGCCATTTTGTTTCTCTTCATGATGATTGAGATGATTGATGCTCATGCACAATCCTTTTTGGCTATAAACAGTGTAGATGTTTAACTTTATGATTTCTATATGAATCTTGTTTACTTATTGCTACCACAATTCCTTTTATATGTAATGATTTTGTTGCTTTCTTCATATAACACTAGCTCATTGCTTACATATTTATAATGTATATTTATATATGTAGGGATGATATTAATTCATAAATTTTGTACATAAAAAATAATAGATATAACAAAACGCCTGGGCCTCCGCCTATGATTCCTATTAGTATTATATCATATTAAATCCTACTCTAAACCTAGATATGAATCCTATTAAATCCTAAACCTCTATATAATAATCCCTAATCTAACCCAACCTCAACAACTCTTCAACTACCACTGCGTGCACTCATTTCTCTACAGTGGGCGACTTCCAGCGGTCTCTTTGGCGCGAGGCAGAAACCGTGCGCTTCTCATCTCCCTCCCCTCCTTTTTCCTCCTTCCTCTTCTCATCTACATGTTTCCTCCCCTCTTTCTTTGGCACGAGGGGGCAACAACTGTCGCCGGGCTTTCTGGCGTCAGCGGAGAAACAGAGTAGCGGTCCAGCAGCAACCATCAACCAACGATAAAGGTACTCTTCTCCCCCCTCTTCCTCCACTCTTCTTTCTCTTCTTGTCTTCCTTACTTTCTCCTTCCTCACCATCAACTAGCAACAACCGTGTATTGCAACCAACCAGCGACAAAGGCATCAATGACAATCTCACTGTGAGACTCTCACGACAACATAGACAGGTGAGTTTCCTTTTTTTTTACAACAACCTTCCTCCATCTTCTCGTCTCCCTGACCTCCAGCCTCTTATTTCCTCTGCTTTTTTCTTTGCACCAGCCATATTTGTCATTTGGCCAGCCAACAACAATCGGCTCAACCAGAAACCCGGCAATAGCAACCATCAACCAACGACAAAGGTACTCTTCTCCCTCCTTCCTCTACCCCGTCATCCTCTCCATCTATTCTTATTTTTCTATCTTTTTGCAGCAACCGTAGAACTTACTGTTGCCATCACCCTCCTCTTCTCTTCACACCTTCTTCCTTCGCCAAGTTTAGTTCCATCTTCCATGCATTTCTTCTTCCTTCCCCTCCTCTTCTTCCCCCTTCTCCTTCCTCTTCCTTGTCTTCCTCTCCTTCTATTCTCTTCTTATTCTTTTTTTTACCTTTTTGCAATAGCCGTAGGAGAAGTGGAGAACTCATCCTCTGGTTTTTGTATTTTCTTGTTTGCAGCAGTCGTTGCCGTTTCTTCAGCTATCTAATTGCTTCTTTGTTCTGAAGCTTTTTCAATATCAGTGCAAGTCAGTTGCTAATCTTCAAGCCGTAGGTACTATTATAAATTAGTAATTTCTCCTTTGTTCCCAAGATTCTTGCTTATTGTTTAAGCTTTTAGCATCGAGTAGCTCTGCACCTTAGACACAAATAAGTGAACAACCCAATGCTAGTAAACTAGTATTGTGTACTAATAAAAGTTTACAATTTAAACTATGCAAGAAATTGAAATATTTGAATAAGTATATAACCGATTCAGTCAATATACTCAGTACAAGTATTTGATAATCTCTTTGGATTGAACAGTTCCACCTTAATCGTTAGAAGAATCGTCAAATTGGTTGATTTGAATATCAATATAGTCCTAGTCATTTAGTAATTTAAATTCAGCAACTTCAATTTACTGATTTTAATATAGTCATTTACTGAATAAAAAATCACTGAGTTGAATTTAATCATTTGAATTTACTGATTTATATTTAGTCAACTGATTTATTTAGGGATTATAACTTAGTCATCTAGTGATTTTAACAAAGTCAATATAATAAGAATTATACACATCAATAAAATTTGTATTATCGGGCCTTTGCCTTTTTTTGTTTGTTTTAGGATGTCTAACGAGCCGGTGACTGGAAGTGGGGGAGGAAGTAGCAGTCCGACTGGGAGCAACGATGTAGGCCTCGATCGCTATTCTATTTTGGTAAAGGATCCAAAACGGAAGGCAAAGTCCACTGATCCTGGGTGACAATATCCCTTTTGGCTTGATCTGAGTGACAACAACAAGATGTAATGTGGTATGTGTGGCCATGTGCAATGGAGGGATTGAGAGGGTGAAGGATCAGCTTTTAGGGAACAGTTCAAACGTTGTCAAGTGCAACAACACTACAACTGCTATCAGAAAAGAGATACCAGACTACATGGAGACGACTAGGAAGAAGTCTCAATCCCTATATGCCGACATGCACTTGTTTCCTCGTGGGGACTGTGATGGTGAACTTGAAGATGTTAGCATTGCTTCACCCAAGATATGTGCTAGGTCTCCATTGTTTGGTAAGATGACTAAGTATGGTAACAAAGGCATGTACCTTTACACCCAAGATATGTGCTAGGTCTCCATTGTTTGGTAAGATGTCAGGGGTTACTGATCGAGGCCCCATGGATGCACATGTATCACCTCTTCCTCGTGAGGCGACTTCTCTAAGGAAGGCAGGAAAAGAGCAAAAGTATGTTGCATCTGCCTACAAGAAAGAAGCACAAGCTAAAGCCAATGAGCCGATAGCATTGTGGTTCTACCAGTTTAGTCTTCCTTTCAATGTTGTCAACTACATTCAATATGAGATTGCAATTGAGGTTGTTGTTCAGGTTGGGAAAGGTTTCAAACCTCCAAAGTACCAAGCTCTTAGGACATGTTTGTTAGATGCCTAATATGAGAAGACCGACAACTTGCGGAATTGACATCTAGAGGCGTGGAAGAAGTATGGCTGCACATTGATGTCAGATGGATGGTCAGGTAGTTGGGGAAGAAGTCTAATAAATTCTTTGGTTAATTCACCTCATGGAACTTTTTTCATGTACTCTATTGATGTATCTGTACATTACCATACAAGTGAATTTATTTACAAACTTCTGGATGAGGCCATAGAGAAGACTGGGCCTAAGTATGTTACTCAAGCTGTAACTGACAATGCCACAAATTTTATCCTAGTTGGCAAGTTGTTGGAGGAAAAGTGGTTGCATCTATTCCGAATACCATGCATCGCACATTGCATAGATTTCATGTTCGAGGACATTGCAGGGTTGCCTCAGTATGAAAAAATTAAAAAAGAAAGCAAGAAAGTTGACGTCTTACATTTACCTGCATACACTTCTTCACAATGCTTATCTAGAGTTTTCATATGGGAAGGAGTTGACGAGATTTTCAATCACATTGTTTCTATCTGAATTGTGAACAACAAGCAAATGGGCTAAAACAAAAGTTGCGGACAAGTTGCTAGGACTGCGTTTGTCTCATAAGTTCTACGAGGTAGTGGATAGCTATCCGAGGGCCGCTATACCACTTGTGTAACTTTTGAGGCTAGTTGATTCTGATTCTAAGCCAAGCATGAGATACATATGTAGGGCAATGACCACCGTTGATCACAACATTGAGTTGAATTTAGACCGTGATGAGAGAAAGTATGGCCCAAATGTGTTCATTATTAAAGAGCGCTAAAACGATCATTTGTTACTATATTGCATGATGCAACTTACTTCGTCATCCCTGATGGGTGGTTTCGTGCTATGAAAGAAGGCCTATTAGGAGAAGATGACATTGACACAGCTCCAACAACTTTCATGGAATGCTTCTTGAAAATAATTAATGATTTATCCTTAATTGATAAAGTAGTTGTTGATGTAGATGCTTACAAAAATAGTCGTGTCTTGTCTGGGAACCCAACTTCTCTTCAGCATAGGAGCACCATGTCACCATGACACCATGTAAGTCACTATAAAATTTACGTGTAATATAATTGATAATATATAATAGATATAGATTATGACATTAATATAGTTGATTACAATATCTTTATATTTTATAGTGGCTTAGTGGGAGCTATATGGTGTAGGGAAATCTTCCCTAAAGAAGTTGGCTCTGCGATTCTTGAGTCTTCGTTGCACCTCCTCTAGTTGTGAGCGTAACTGGAGCTCATTATTTGCAAGTGTTCTATAAACTTGTTACATTCAATACAACCGCAGATTGGAGGGGCGGTTTTAAAAAATGAGGGAGAAGAATGATGAAAGTGATTTTGATGCCACTGTACTTAATGAGGTGCAGTGGAGAAGTGAATGGATGATAGTGATCCATGATAATGCTCATGGAATAAAATTTTGATCGAAATTGCAAAATTTCGCTCAAAATTTCATTTTTTTTTCAATCGGATATCAAAACCTATGATCGGACACGAAATGCAGGGAATGGGACGTAATTTCGCAAAAATTGCGACCCTAGGTGCAAAATTTCGCAAAATAGGGTGAAATTTCGCAGCAAAAAGGCCAGTTTGGGCCGTAATTTCGCGAAATAGTACAGAAACACAACTTAAATTTTGAGAAATTTGTTCTCAAGGCTGTTAAAACTACATCTTGGGTATTTGGCAATTGTTTTTTAATCTCTTGCATCTAAAGCCTATTTTCCTTAATTCTAAGGCATGTTTCCGCTATCTCTAGACCATCTATACATTACCTTCATCCATTTCTACATTTCTATAGAGATATGGAGAAATACTTCGAAAATAACAAAGTTCTTTCTAGGATCTATGTATAAATGCCTGATGTAACCTAGTTAAATGCGAACACTAGACTTATACAACTTGTAGTTCATAACTTTTTAACTTGTAATTGTAAGTTATACATTCTAAGCTGTAACTTGAAGTTTTTAACAGTCTAACTGTTTAGCAGACTTGCCATTTCTGATCATTTGTGCACTCACTCATCAAGACATGGATCCCACCCTAACCTCTAAACATATAACTTTAATGTATAATCTAGTGTATCTTTGTCTAAACATTGTGTATGCAAAATTTCATAATCTAATTCCTTCATTTTGTCATCGAAATTCTGTCAAAATTGTTCAGCTTCCTTCACTTACAAATGTGGGAGACCCCCCACCCCACATATCCAATACGATATATTATTGCATATTTGAGTAGATCTTGGCGTTTAGATCGTCCTGGTAAATTTTCATAATTTAATTCGCTTATTTGGTCGTCGAAATCGTTAGGGCCGTAAATATCGAAATTTCGTGCGAAATTTTGAAATTTTCTTATTAAAATGTGTGGTATTCAACCCAAAACCAATTGACAATGGGTGAAGAGACCACACACCTTATAAGCCCAGGACCTATCCCAGAGCTCAGCGGTGTGGGATAATCCTAACATCCCCCCTCAAGTGCAGCCACTTTTGTGTGCTTGCACTTGTTATTTTTTAGGTAGGGTGTGGTCTTCACACTTGTCTCGTGGAGTCCGCTCTGATACCGTATTAGAATGTGTGGTATTCAACCCAAAACCAATTGGCAATGGGTGAAGAGACCACACACCTTATAAGCCCAGGACCTATCCCAGAGCTCAGCGGTGTGGGATAATCCTAACATTTCTGTTTCTGGGCCATCGAACACGACATCGAAATCGGACATTTAATTCTATGATAATGCTACAGTGCCATAATTTGATGGTCTCACTCAGAGACTTATAGATGAGGCCATGGGAGCATCTGAAGAGGTTGCTAAGCCTAAGAGGGGATCAACTACATGTGTAAGTGCATCTCAGCCTAGGTTGATGACAAGGGAAAAGGAAATTTGTCTACACTCGGAAGAGAAAAGCTCCACAATTCTCTAAGACCAAAGCGACACAGGAAAAGACAACAAAGGGTGTTGTAATCAGAGAGAAAAAAGTTCCCACTGAAGTTCTATTTGATGAATAAAAGGAGTTTGATGATGATGATGGAACTGAAGAGGAAAAAGAGGATGATTTTGAAACAGAGGATGATGATGATGATGGTGAGGTAGATCTTAGTGATGATGAGTGATTGTATCTAATTTGTCATGAGCTTATGTCAACTATGAGCCATTTTCTTTCTCTTCATGATGATTGATGCTCGTGTACAATCTTTTTTTGCTACAAACATTGTAGATTTTAGCTTTCCGATTTCTATACAGATTTTGTTTACTTATTACATCCACAATTCCTTTCATATGTAATGATTTTGTTGCTTGCTTCATATAATACTAGCTCATTGCTTGCATACTTATAATGTATATTCATATATGTAGGGATGATATTATTTCATAAACTATATATATATATATATCCATAAAAATAATATATATAACAAAATGCCTAGAAACGCCTGGGCCTTTGCCAGGGCGCGTAGGCTGCTTGGGCATCCCTAGCCAACGCCTAGTCGCCTAACCCCATGCTGCTTCATATTCTATGATTGTCATAGTTGGGGTGAGGAGGAGAATATTGGATTAGTTGGAGAGGAGATGAAGAACGAGATGAGATGAAAAACAAAAAAGAGGAAGAATTTATCTATTACTATCGTATGTGTTGCTTCCTTTTATTCTTGGAGAGTCGTGTGCACTAAATTAATGCTGCCTATGTATGTAGACCTTTACACTATTTTTTATGGATTAAGGACCAGCTTGTAAAGCTTCATTTTCTGCTACTGCCATGCATCTTCGAATCTTGTATTTGCCTTTCTATTGCTACTATGCATCTTGGAATCTTGTATTTTTCTTCTTATTTGCGCAAAGGGGTCATTCGTTCCAGCTATGCCACTTTTGCTACTACTATATCCATGCAAAGATTACACATCTTTTCAACCATTGTTCTTCTTGTGTAAAAGCATTTTCTAATTGTCTGTGTTATGTTTTCAAGTCGACTACCTATTCTGCTTGTCTGTGTGTTGTTTTCGCATTTTGAGTAAGTGTGTGTCAACACACTCTGACCTTGGCTACTAGTGAACCAACACTCTTTGGATTGATCGACAACGCCAACAACTAAGATGAAGTCACCTGCACCTACCTGCTGCTATGCTGCTCCAGATGTTGCTCTTGTTTGATTGAAGGTCTCTTGTTTCTTGATATAGGTTGTTGTTGGTGCTCATATTATCTACTTGAGGGGGAGTTCTAGCTCCTTCATTTGTACCTAAGCTGCTGATTTTTTAAGTTTTTTGCTTAAGGAGGAGTGCATGAGTGTCTGTCTGCAAAATTGAGGGGAAGAGAGAGAGAGAGTAGTCTTGTATTGGCTTAGTTTATCTATTCCTTTTTGTTTCTCTGTTCAAGTCTATTTGTCTATCCACATGTTGAGCATGTGATTTCCCATGTTGGAATTTGAGGGGCTGTGTTAGGGTATATAAGTGTTTGGGCCCAAGTCTATTTGGCTTGTTAGTATTTGGAGAAAAAGTGGCGGGCCCTTCTTTACATAGCACATGGGTCTGCCTGTATAATATAACAATCTAATACAGTTACCCTATAAAATGGGAAAATTGTTTTGCTGACAGTTTTGTTTTTGTAGCATTGATAGCACAAATGTCAAAAAATCCACTAAATAACCTGGAAGAAAATGGCTGTTCTGGCGCCTCTGTGCTAAAGCAAATCTGCATTTCCAAAAAGTTAGTCTGAAATGAGAACTACTATGATAATGTATGAATAATTATATTAGGATCATAGGATGTATGTTGATGGTGAAAATTTAATACACCAGATTTGGCAAATTACTACAAATGTGAACAAAAGAAAGGAGAACACACTTTGAACAAAAAGAAAGCAACATTTAATACGACTAATGCCAACTCCTAAAAAACACCATATTCCTTGTAAGAATTTATTCATCAAAACAATTTTTTTGGGGATAAGAAACCAGCATTTAATGCGGCTGCTGCCAACTCCTAAAAAACACCATATTCTTTGTAAAAAATTATTTATCAAAAAAAAATATTTATCAAAACAGATTTTTTGGGATATCAACTTTAACACATAAGAAAAGACTTGGGACACTGCCTTCACGGTGATTATATCAACATTCATTTTGAGTTTCCACACTGTAAATGCTTCTGAAATAGAAAATGATTATTTCAACCTTTTCTGGGTATCTAATTTAACATAGAAGAATAGAAAACGAGTTGTTTTGGACACTATTGTAGGTGATATCTCAACTTTCATTTTTAGTTTTCATACTTCAAATGCTTCTGAAATATACCATGTATTATGGTTATGGAGACAGGTGGTGACAAAGATATATTAATATGGAGTTATCGCATGAGAAACAAAGTTAGAGATAAGATCAGTAACACAATATCTCTTTAATTTTGTCAGGGCAATTGGCAATTACAAGCATAACCATAAATACCTATTTCAATGCCACTGTCCGACACCAAGGAGATTGGTTGATGACTTTTCTTTATTATTAACTAGATGAGGTTAAGTATGCTGTTTGTCTCATTTACTTTCTATAAAAACAAGTTCCATAATAAGTGTAAACCTTTGGATAGGACAAGACTCATTGTAACGTCCCCGGATTCTGCCGTCTCAAGACTTAGGAGGCCCGAGAGGACAAATCCGAAAACGATAGCTAATTGTTTCAGAGAAGGATGCGGAAGCGACATACGCATACATGAACTCTCAACATAACATACACCATACATTCAATCTCATATTTTTCATTTATTGTAGGGTAGGTCCTATGACCCTCTCCTTGTGGGTCTCACTCTCTCTAGAGTTCACCACGTATCTTGTCCTAACACTGGAGGTCCTCCTTTGTAAAAGAGCTTGAGTCTCATGTACATTCAACTTTATCTTAACTCAGCTCATCTTAAATAAGAAATGAGTATGTGCTTTCATCTCTTAGACTTATCTTAGATTATCCCAAATTGGATTCAGACCTCATTTACTACTTAGATCTTTATAAAGAACGTATACTTCAGAGATTGAATTTATATTAGATCATCCTTTCTTATGCCATCTATCAATCTATCATCTACTCTATCTATCGAATATTTGATAAGGCTCTAGACATCTAATCTAGATCTGCTCTCTCTTCTAAACTTATGTCACTTCCTTTCACTTAGGTTGCATGAACACCTACTACTCTCCTGTGAGAGGGACACATTTTCATATATACATATAAATAATAAAATATCACATAGTTTTTCTCTGAGAAAGAAGACGTTAGAGAAAACTGTCGAGGCTCGAGCCGATTGGAAAACAAAACCAAATCAGCAAAATCGAGTGTCCCACACACAATAGATAGTCTAGTGCCATGTCACCTAGTGAAATGGTAAGAAAAAGATGTAGACTAGTGTGGCTACCCAATACATATGAGCTCTATATAGAAAGAGTTTCACACACTTGTCTAAACCTAGAGTTTGAACATCTAGGTTCTAACTTAGAGGCTAAGTCAAACCTTATTCCTATAGAACAACTTACTAAGTTTCTAGGGTTTAAAATGAGAAGTGAAATTTAGTTTATGTTTCATGGTGAACAATTGTTAGGTGTAGCTATTGTTCATGCTCTAATACCAACTGTAACGTCCCCGGATTTTGACGTCTCGAGACTCAGAAGGCCCGAGAGGACAAATCCGAAAACGTTAGCTAATTGTTTCAAAGAGTGATGCGGAAGCAACATACACATACATGAACATTCAACGACAGACATACACCATAGCATTTCTCAACATCCATCATGTATAATTACAACATGAATTGTTACAACTTACATTTGCATACTTTTATTAGGAAGTTTTACAAGTCTATGAACATGTATGCTTATAGGATCTAATCACGATAGGTAAACCTGTACAACTGCTCACTTTCTATCCTTTCTCCCATGCTAGCTCTGAACCTAGAAAATACGTGAAACAAACGAATCAACAAAAGTTGTGTACGTGGGTGAAATACTTGTATAGTAACTTGCATAATGAAAGATTTAAAGAAAGAAAGTAAAAGAAAATATTATTTAATGTGATAATCAGGTAAACACATATTTCAGCAGTCTTTTGATGTGATTGTACTACTAAGTGGTGTCGCACTTCACATTTCCTCGCCCCTTGGGCTATGAGGATCCCCGTCCCTTGGGCTATAGGGTTGTGCCGACCTTATATTTAGAAGGAGAGAGAGAGAGGTAGAGAGAGAGGGGGAGAGAGAGAGAATGTAAACACTTAGTAGCTGCAATCCATCCATATTCTCTTTATGTTTGGCGGAGCATATACTACTAATACGCATCCAAGAATTTATATGCAAATACAATCATCCAAAGTACATCATATCATTATGCATTCATGAAAACTACTCTTATACTTAATAAAAACCCACGTACCTGAGTTCAGAGATTCTTATTTATCCTTGATCATCTAGACCACTGTTCATCACCTGATTAATAGAAATTAATCATCATTAATTCAAGGTTTACCATTATCAAAGGTATTTTAGGTCTAGATTAGGGTTTAGCCAAACCTAGGTTCCATCTGATCTTAGGATGGTATCTGATATTTTTCTACTGACCAAGGGGTCATTTTAGAGGTCTGGTCCAATTTTCATATTTTCCTGATAATTAATCTATTTTCTAGAATTAAAATCATGCTAAAAGCATTACATTAGTCATTAATGAGGAAAGATCTAACATTTTGGCATTATAATCATATCTGAGTCCACATATTGTTTCTAAATGATTATGCGGTTCAAATATAATGTTCTAAGAATATATATCAGCTGGATAGTATTTATTCTAATTATATGAAGCCCATAAAGGAGTATTATAAACTAAACTAATATCACCAACAAAAATGTCTTAGAAGTCTGATCTAGAGGTTTCATAAGAAAGAGGGCATTTTTTTTAGTCTAGGGGTAATTTTTGGGCATTTATAGGCCAGGGGAGCTGTTTTTAATCACATTTCTAATCTTTGGATATTTTTGTAAATAAGTAAATAATTTACCTTGTGTGGTGGGTCCCACTGCCCGAACTGTCGTTGGCCCATGTTGGCTGGCCCACATACTCAGGACGTGCTCTAAGTAGGGATGCGGTCAATCTGGTCGGTTCACTTGGACTGGTCGAACCAAACTTGGTTTTATTTGCCAAGCCTGTCTCTGTTCCTCTCCTTCAGACCCTAGAACCCGATGCGGGACTTGTTTCTCTGCTTGGGCGCGCCGCCGAGAGGGATGGGCTCCGGTAAAACGTCTAGATGAGCACAAGTCCCCCTCATCCTCTTGGTCTCCCTTCTCCCTTCTCCTAGCATGCTTCGATCGCGTGGACGACCCCGACTGGGCGCACAAGGCTTGGTTTCACACTCTTGCATTAATCCTTCCTATCGCCGCCGCAAGAGAAGGATCTACGGAAGATTCTGAAGCTTGGACCTTGGCCCTTTGGTCTCCACTGATCCCCAAGGCCGCTTTCAACCATCAGCAAGGAGGCATTGCTGCCTCCAGGTTACCCACGATGAACTCTGGTTTGAAGTTGTTGTGATCAATGGCCATGGCATGACCACGATGAAGATGGAAGGGAAAAGGCTCCAGAAGCCCAGGGTGCTTGGAAACATGTCCAATGAAGGCCGGCCTGGTATGCCCCGTCGTTTCTCCCGCTGACTCGCACTCTCAGCACGAGCCTCTTCCTGCTCAAAAATCATCACAAAGTCGCCAACAAGCTCTCCTGCTCCAGGAGTGGTCTCGCGAGGAGCCACAAAGGGGACTTCATCCCTGGCGAACTGAGGAGACCTACTATTACTCTTATTCAAGGGTACCCCAACTCTCAACGTTGATGGATGGGAGGGGACGATGTTTGACCTTGAGGAAGTCAAACTGGACAACCAAGGAGCTTGTGTACAAATTTAGGGTATCCCCAGTTGCCTTAAACAACCCCTTTTCTCCGGGGACCTACCCTCCAAACCAACTAGGCACATGCTCTTCCATGCGACTATAGGCGCAACCCAGACTCAACAAGAAAATGAGAGTTCTGTTCTTCTACCCTTCAGGGTTTCACGCAAGGGGCGTTACTTAGATTCGAAAAATGAGACCATCTCTACCGATATACCCAAGTCTCCAATGACTCAGTACCTCCACGAGGGACAACTCACCATACATCAAGATATAATCTTTCTATTTTAACAGTTCCATACTTGTGAAATACCAATAAAATAGAAACATAGATCGTGGATGGTTCACCCATGAACTGAGCTAGTGATCAACTACCAAATCTAGAGATCCAAATAACCTACTCAAATAAATACTCCCAATAATGCTTAGTTCCCAGTGTATAATAGTATCAACAAAGTACATGACTTTCCATAAGATTCGAAAATCCATATTTCCATATTGACATTGACATATATAACCTCATATAAGTTCATTTGTTCACATGAATACTCAAACTGATGAATATAAAGATACACACCATGATTGAATTCAATCAGTGTCAACATCGTCAACTATATCTCTAATCACACTTTTAGGGTGCAATTATTCTTATTTGAATAACCAGATCCTCAACTTGAGTTCAACCATATACAAGCATCCTTGGTCTCAAAGTTCTATTTGATATCAAAATCCTAAAATCGAGGTCATCACACACATACTGAGACTATACTCTAGAGGTGACTGACTCAATCATGACAAGGATGTGAATAGGTAAAGAAAGATCACACAATATAAAGAAAGTAGGCGGTCTTAGACTAAACGTGTTTAGGTAAGTGAGCCCGAATGGCCAGAGATCAAGTGATATAAAGATGTTGGTTTTTACGCTTGGTAATGCAATTTTTATAGTGTGAGCACATGACCGTTGATGGTTCATACTGACATCTTGACTAAAAGAAGGTACGGTGCCTAGAATATATTTAAGGGCATTGTTGGTGTGGAAAATTTTAATGTGCAAGTCATATTGGACGAAGACCATTTTATGGAAGGCTTTGATTAGAGGAAAACCATCTTCCGAGTTAGAAGTAAATACAACCAGTTCATGCAAAAACATCATAAACAAAGGTAAAAAAATATATGTAGCTATTACAAGCAGTAGTGTGAAGTGGAACAAAAAAAATCACTACGTACTAGATAAAAAATGATTATAGATTGCTTATGAGTAGATAGTATGAGCATGAAAACAATTGCAACGGTGTTTTCCTAATCGGCATGCCTTAGAAGTAAGGGACGCAAAGAAACAGAAGCGTCTAATACTTTCAAATTATCTAAAGAAGGATGGCCAAAACAACAGTGATGTTGTACATTGTGTTGGTAAAAAGGGCAGTTGCATGTGATAGCATAGGGGCGGAGAGATAGTACATGTCACCCAAGCGGGCCTCCATCGAATCATCCTCAAATCGTGCATGACAAAGCCAGAAGACCAATGTTGATGTAGCATCTAAAAAAATCAACAAGCTTTGCTATAGAAAGTAGATTATGGAAAAAAAATGGAGACATAATGTACAGAAGGCAATGTAATGGTGAATTTGAACGGAACAGAACCACTCTTATGTAAGAATTTTAACCAAATCATCTCTCAGTGTGAAAGAGGTGTGAGGAATGTGGCGATCAGAGGTTTTGAGGTGTTGCATATTAGTAATGTGTGGAGTGGCGCTAGAGTCCACAATCATATTGGAGTGGGCAACCAACATGGATAAACCACTAGGAAGCACAAGCACGAACACAAATAAGGTTACGGAATGGACAAGCTGATATTGGAAAATATGGCACATACACGACGAGATAAACAAGAAAAGAAATTATATGTACATATATATGAGTGTGCATGTATATAATTAATACAAAAACACACAACGATCAATAAGATTTTAAAGCAACTGCAATGTGTGTGTGGAGTCATCCGTCACTTCAAACTCCAAAGATACTAAACTCATTTCCCAATTCAAGCGACAAACACAAATAAAGAATACAATCAATACCATAGTATATACATGTATGAATCAAGTCCATAGAGCAAATAACACGAAATCAAACCAACATTATATTCATCAAATCAGTATATGAGTAATATCTACAATTTATAACCCACAAAAAAGTTGCAATAACAATTTAAGAACACGAAATCCAAAAAATTGTGTATATTTGAACAATGAAAACTTACTATCAATGTTAAGAAAAGGAGGAAGAGAATGTGTGAAAAATAATGGAGTGAAGAGGAGGGAGAGAAGACAAAACTTACAAAGGAGAAGAGGATGTGTGTTGAATCGTAGTTTTCTGGTGCTCGTGGTGGTGTAGGAGGAAGATGTGTGTTAAAGTAGTTCATGGAAGAGGAATGGAAGGTAACAATAGACATAAGAGGGTATTTGCTACTGTAAGACATACTTTTGTGGTGGTAAGGAATGGGAGGAGACTATTAGTAGAACATTAGGAAGTAGAAGGGAAGACACATAAGGACAAGGAAGAAGAGGATGGGCCGATGGGGAGGAAAAGTAGGTAGAACAAGGACACTTTTGGGAGGGTGTTGTAGTCGTCATGGACGTGTCCGACACGAACACGCATAGTGTGTCTAAGCTAGACACGTGTCCAAGACTGCCACAACAACCTCCTAGAAGTGTTCGTGCTTCCTAGATAACCCAATATTATTGTGGGGTGCGGAAACAACATGAACCGAGGATGAAGCATGCAACAAATATACCGGACAATCATCAATGGACGAGTAGGAGTTGTCAAAGTAGGCAGAGGTGGTGATGAGTGGTTGGACATAGAGTGGGAAGAACCAGCTTAACGGGTGGCACGTGGGAGAATCTCATACTCATCATTGATTAGAGGATATGCAAGGGGAACACCAGTTGTAGTTGTCAGAGTAGATCTGCCCAACTGTGCCTGGAATAGTGAGAAGAACCACTACCTCGACCACAGTCGAATTGTGCGACGGTCTTCCTCGATGTGACCAATGTGTTCACAGTAAGCACATCAAGGAGTTGTCTACGTTTATGGGCCGTTATAGTAAGTTTTGCATAGGCCTCTAAGGGCTCTACCAGTGCAGTAGTAGATGATAATGTATCATCCTGGGAGAGACATGCATAGGCTTCCTTCAAGGAGGGTGAGGAGGTCCCACATAGGAGCAACACGTGAAAAACAACAGGAAAAGAACAAAGGGTATTTAGAAATTGGCATGAAATAATAGCATCTTGCTCTTTGGTGACATCCCTCAGTATGGTCTGTAATAAGTAATTAAGTTGATTTGCCAGTGCCTTCATTGCATCATAGTAGAAGTCAAGAGGCCGGTCTCCATGCTTCTCCAATAAGAGTTTATCCATTATACTATATGTGCAGAGTTAATTTTGAACCATAGTGTAGAGCCCCTTCATTTGGCATCAAATGTCTTTTGCATTACGATGAAACATGTATTTCATGACGACTTGAGTCTCCATGCTACCCTAGAGCCAAGAAAGAACATGGTATTGCCGATCGCCCAGATGGGATCATCTTCCGGCTTCGCTGGTGGAGCGTCGTTGATGTACTTGAGCTTGTTGCAAGATTTAAGAATTGTGTAGACAACATACATCTGGAGCAAGTAATAGCTACCATTCAGTTTGACAATTGATAAGGTACACAAGTCATTATAAATGACTATACAGGCCAGAGTAGCTAAATTAACAAACATAATAGCAAATATAAATTACTAAGATGTAGCTAGGGTTGTCAACGGGGAGGTAAAAGTTTATCCTTACCCTTTCCCACCACAAGACACCAGGTAAGGTAAGGGTAATTACCCACCTTAAAAATCCATGTGCCCTACTCTTACTGTTACCCTCTTCTTCCCCACCGGGTAAACATGGAGGGTGAGGGTAAACGGGTAATGTAGAAGCATTCACAATACAAAGTCATTATGTATGTTTGTTTGAAGCTATGAAGGAATCAGTGGGAGAGAAACCCTCAACACACCTTACAGTCAGGGTGTTGGTATGTGTATATATAAGAAACTTTACCAACTTTATATACAGATCCTTGACCTTTTCCCACACTACAAGTAGGTCCCTACACATGCATATTAACACTGCCCATCAAGCTAGAGCATATATATCATATGTGCCTAGCTTGTTTCATAAGTATTGAACCTAACGACCGTTTAGGGAGTTTGTAAACAATTCAGCTAATTAATCTTCTGATTTGACTGGTGAGAACTGAATCAACTTCTGGTAAATCTTTTGTTGTAGAAAATGACAATGGACTTCAATATGTTTGGTTCTCTCATGAAAGACGGGATTCTGAGCAATGTGGACAACAACCTAAATTTTACACTTCAAGCCCATAGGAGCTTCCTACATGAAGCCAATCTCCTCTAACAAGTGTGAAATTCATAAGAACTCACATGTTCAAGGGCCATAGCTCTATACTCTGATTGTGCATTGGACCTTGCTACAGCAGTTTGCTTCTTGCTTTTTCAAGACACAAGATTTTCTCCCACGAACACACAGTAACCAGAGATACACCTCCTATCAATACTAGATCTAGTCCAATAAGTGTCCATGATTTTGATATAACCAGTAGACTTCTTGAGATACCCCAGAATGTGCATAACTACCTCCATATGACATGTGCATGGCTTATCCATGAACTGACTTAAAACAATAGTGGCAAAGGCAATATTAGACCGAGTTATAGTCAAATAAATCAACTTCTCAACAAGTTGTCTGTACCTTCAAGGATCATCATGTAACTCTCCCTTCTTCATGGATAATCTAACTTTAGGATCCATTAGAGTATCAACAAGTCGAGTCCAAGCATTCCTGTCTCCTTGAGAAGATCTAAGACATACTTTGTGAAACTAAAATCCCAGACTTAAGACTTGCCAACTTCAATCCCCAAAAATTACTTAGACTACCCAAGTCCTTTGTTTGAGATTGGCCCTATAGAAAAAGCTTTAATTGTCCAATGTCATGCTTGTCATCCCTAGTAATCACAATATCATCAACATATACTACCAAGTAAATGCTCTCAGAACTTTGTCTTCTATAGAAGACTGAATGATATATGGTACATCTATGAAGTCCAAACTCAGAAAGAGCATTGTTGAATTTGCCAAACTAGGAAGAGGGGACTACTTAAGACCATAGAGGGACTTGTGAAGACAAAATACTAAATCTGACTCCCCCTAAGCAACAAACCTTGGTGATTGCTCCATATTAATATCTTCATCTAGATCACCATGCAGGAATGCATTTTTAATATCCAGTTGGTGTAGAGGCCAAGAATGACTAGCAATCAGAGACAAGAAAATGCAAACATAAGCCATCTTTGTCACATGAGAGGTCTCTGAGTAATCCTCACCATACACTTGAGTGTAGCCCTTGGCAACTGAACGTGCCTTAATCCGATCAAATATAACCATTTGTACCCACTTTGACAGTGTAAACTCAACGACATCCAACAATGAACTTGCCATGCAGGGGTGAGACAAGAGAGCGTGTTTTGTTCTGGTAAAGAGTTGACGTCTCAGCATCCATAGCATGGCGCTAACCTAGGTGATCAGGTGCATCTAAAATAGATAGAGGTATAAAGACATAGGATATAGAATTTATGAAGGCATAATATGAGGGTGAATGATAGCTATATGAAATCAAGTTAGAAATGGAATGTCGAATATTTTAAAGAGTGGAGGTCCTGACACCTTTGCTTAAAGAAATAGGAAGATTATGATGTAAAGGTGGACAAGGAATTGTCTCTACTTGACCTTCTGACAAGGAAGCATCTGGAGAAGGAGATAAACTGGTGGGAGCCTCTGTCCCACCTGCACTGGTACCTGAACTAGACCGTCCACGTGAACCTATACACTGAGTGTAGACCTGAGTGATTGGGGGGCTACTACAGGTGGGTGGCAGTACATCATGAATACATTCACTACTAGAGGACTCCATCACATAAGACTCAACCATAACAGGAAGGGACAAGAGCTCCTTTATGGCTACTAATGTCACTGAACAACTACCATTGAAGAAGGATGTGTCTTTGAAAAAGGTGACATTTGTAGACACAAAGAAGGGATGTAAGGTAGGTCTGTAGCAATTATACCCCTTTTAGACTCGAGAGTAACCCAAGAAAATACACTCGACAAACTTGGACTCAACTTGTATATACATGGACTAAGACAGTGAGCAAAAGAAGTACACCCAAAATTTTTAGGGGGAACATGATACAATGGCTTTAGAGGATGAAAGATCTGAACATGTATGCGCTTTTAGAGGACGGACGATAGCATGTGGTTAACAAGGTAGGTGGCATTGAGAATTCCATCCCTTAGACTTCTTTGGGAACATGCATATGAAGGAGAAAAGTGTGAGCAGTCTCAACAATATGATGAATCTTATGTTCAACCACTCTGTTTTGTTGTGAAGTATGTGGGCAAGAGGATTGGTGAATGATGTCATTCGTGGATGTGACATGGATAAAACCATGGCTAACATATTCTCTGGCGTTATCAGAGTGAATGACACAAATTTTCTTTATTGAGTTTCCACTTTTGCACAAAAAGATTTAAATATTGACTAGAGTTCAAACTATTCTTTTATCAAATAACGCCATGCAGTACGAGAGCAATCACCCACAGCGATAAAAAAATATCTATAACCAATTTTAGAAGTAACACGACCAGGACCCCATACATCAAAATGTACAACTCAAAACGGACTTTGTTCTTTGACGCTCCCAAGATCTAAAGACAGACCTTGTGTGTTTCCCTAATTGACATGATTCACTTTGCAGACCCTCTAGGTTGAACAAACCTAGGGCGAAAAAATTGAGCTTCTCGATAGACGCATGCCAAAACAACAATGCACCACCAAAGAGAAGCAAGGACACAAGTTGTAGGCGATCTCTACATGTAGTAAGATCCAACCAATTTATACCCTTCACCAATCGTCTTCCTCGTCTTCAAATCCTGTATAACACAACTATCTGGTAAGAAAGTGAAGAGGCTTGAAGAGATCAAGTTATTTTGTAAATAGATAACAAATTATATGGAAAATGGGGGATAAACAAAGTGGGCGAGACATATGTAGAGTAGGTGAAATTGTCGCAGTTCCCTTAACAGAGGCAATGGAACCATCTACAGGGGTAACACCGGGTAGGATAGGTTTGTGGGTATAAGTGGTAAACAACTCAGGTACACCTGTGATGTAATCAGTTGCACCTGAATCAAGAACCTAGTATGATTTAGATGACAATGCCCTGGATGTATGAGAAATGCAAGCTGATGAACTAGATATCTGCGGAAGAGAAGCAACTGAGGATATAGCATGTTGAGAAGCATAAAGGCGCATCAACTGGGAGTACTCTTCAGACAAAGACATTTGATGAGTCATCACCTCCTCCTGAGCTGAGAACCCTCTGTAGCTACCATGTTGGCCAACTTAGTAGGAAATCCATGTAATTCGTAACAAGTATTCTTGGTGCGCCCTTTCCTATCACAATGGGTACACTCAGGACGTTGATAGAATACTCCACGACCAGTGCAAACCTTCCTTGAGTGACGCCTCTGTCGCAACCACGTCTTCTAAATGTAGTGTCTCTGCCAGACTGAGTGACTAAGGCTGACTTGTCACCCTGTGGCTGAGTGCAATGCCTGCATCCTGCTCCAAGAAAGCACATGACACCATAGAATATGCGTCAACCAAAGATGGAAGCTCAGCTCCAGAAAAAGCCTGGCTGCAAACACCCTTGTACTCACTACGAAGTCGAAACAAGAACTTGATCATTGTCATCTCATCATGTTGTTGATGCATCTTCCGAACGTCCATAGAGAGAGGAAGTAGATTGTGCAAATCATCAGCCAAGCAAGTCACTTTGCTAAAATACAACAAAAGTGACTTATCTCCCTACAGCAGCCCATAGAGCTCTATTGTCACATTCTACACGTGAGAGACGTTGTTTGAGTACATAAGTTGAAGATAATCCCACAATGCCTTATACATCTCGAAGTGGTTTGTAAGACTTAATTTTGTCCATAGAGCTCTATTGTCACATTCTCTCCTGTTGCAAGACTTAATTCTGTCTGAGTACTTCTTTCTGTTGCTGTAAATTTGGATTGGCCTCTTATTCAGCTGGATGTTAAAAATGCTTTTCTGCATGGTGATCTTCAAGAAGTGGTCTATATGGAGCAACCATCTGGGTTTGTTTCTCAGGGGGAGTCACACAAGGTTTGTCGTCTAAAAAAATCTATTTATGGACTTAAGCTGAGTCCTCGGGCATGGTTTGACAAATTGAGCAAGATACTGACTACATTTGGATTTCTGAGATCACATGTTGATCACTCTGTCTTTACTAAAAAGACATCGTCTGGTATTGTGATTCTGATTGTTTATGTTGATGATATCATCTTGTCTGGCAGCGATGCTACCGAAATTTTGGCTACTAAAACACACTTGTGCAAGCATTTTGCTACCAAAGACTTGGGAAAGTTGCGATATTTTTTGGGCATTGAGGTGTCCAGAACTGCTAGTGCTCTTGTCTTATCTCAGAGGAAGTATGTTCTTGATCTTTTACGGGAAACTGGGATGCTTGGAGCGCGTCCTGCTGATACTCCTCTGGATCCCAATGTGAATTGGAATGATGATGAATCTCCTATATTTCCGGACAATAAAAAATATAGGAGACTGGTTGGTAAGATCATTTATCTGACTGTTACTAGAGATGATATCTCTAATGTTGTTGGTCTTCTTAGCAGGTATCTTGATAAACCTAGACAGTGTCACTGGGATACTCTTTGTAATATACTGAGATACCTTAAGAAATCTCCTGGCAAAGGCCTCTGTTATAGAAAGTATGAGCATTGTTCACTTGAAGGTTATTCTGACTCTGATTATGTTGGAAGTAAGATTGACAGGAAATCTACTTTAGGCTATTGCACTTATGTTGGAGGGAATCTTGTCACTTGGAGGAGCAAAAAGAAAAATGTTGTTGCTAGATCCAGTGTTGAGGCTGAGTACAGGGCTATGGCCCACACTGCTTGTGAACGGTTATGGGTACAATCTCTCTTGAAAGACTTCGGTGTCGAGTCTTCTACTGCTATTCCTATGCATTGTGACAATAAAGCTGCCATCTTCATAGCTAATAATCCTGTGTATCATGAGCGCACAAAGCACATTGAAGTTGAATACTGCCATTTTATCAGAGAAACTATCTTGTCTGGTCGGATCTACACTCCATTTACCCGCTCAGAGGATCAAGTTGCTGATATTTTCACAAAGCTCCTGGCAAAGAAACATTTTAGCTCTCTTGTGGACAAATTGGGCATGATTGATATCTATGCTCCAACCAAGGAATGAGGTTTCGGCGAAATCACTGAAATTTCGCCCCAAAATACCGATTTCGGTAGCATCTGGTACCGAAACATGCGACTATATCGATTTCAATCGAAACTGGAAACAAGATTGCATTTATCGAAATTTCGACAAAAATTTTGACGGTTTCGATGAATTTCGCCAATTTCGAGGTTTTTTGTACACAAATTGAAAAAATTCGATGGAAATTTCGATGGAAGTTTCGATAATTGCAATCCTTTATGTTATTGTTGTTTTTTGAATAGGACTAAAGGGGGATTGGGGTTATTTCACCATTTATTACTCATGCATAGCATATACCTATAATATATCATAATTACATTGCATTCCCTAATATTTGCTACTCAAATTATCAAATACTAATACGATGCATGCTTTATGCTATATTTTATTTTCTTCAATGCGGACAACATGTATCCTAGTGGTGGTTTATTAGACAATGAGGGTCCTAGGAAGCCAAATACACCAAAAAATAATGATTTTACTTGGAAACATTGCATTAATGTTCTTAGGGCCAATGAAATGGTTGACTGTCGAGTCAATATCAACAGCAAACTACCAACCCAAGTAAAATGTGTGGGGGACGCCCTACATATCGAATATGTGATGTTATAGCACAAATAAGTACATGCATGTATATAGCTCATAACTGCAAAATTACATAACTTAATTCCTACATTTTGTCATCGAAATCCTTCAGCGAAATCTTCAATAAACAGGACAGTTCCCTTACCTCCCACATGAAGGACCCCTCCCTAACCTACCCCCACATAAAATTTTATTGCATAAAACAATGCATTTAGGTGTAGAGATCACGCCTGTAAAATTTCATAAATTAATTCGTTCATTTTGGCGTCGAAACGGGCACAATTGCATTTATCGAAATTTTTGTCGAAATTTCCATAAATTTCGGTTTCCGTGTTGTCGAAACGGTATCAAAATCGGATACCTTATTCCTTGGCTCCAACTTGAGGGGGTGTTAAATAATGTCTTTATATATTTTGTTTGTTATTTTACTTTTATATATGGACCTTTGTGTAATTGCTCCTCTTATATATTTATTGGGGTACACACATTGTGTAACCCTACGGTTTCTCATTTTGCTTATCTCAATAGTCTCACAAAGACTCATGATCCATGGCATGTTAACAAGTCAACTTAAATTCTTTCTGACTTTCCATGCATCAAGTTATGTATTACTTTTATATAGCTAGACAAACATACAATAATGTAGTATATAACGAGTAGTGTTGGGAATTCCAAACAAAAAAAGATCAAAAAACAAAACAGGAAATTATTAGAGAGAATGATTAATTTAGTTAATCTTGAATTTTCTGTAAGGGTTAGGGTGCACAATGTGTGTACCCCATATATTTATAGAAAGAACAATTACATATAGGTCCACATAGAATAGGGAAATAACAAGTGAATATACAGAGCTAAATAAAACACTATTTAACACTCCCCCTTAAGTTGGAGCATAGATATCAATCATGCCCAACTTGTCCATAAGAGAGTTGAAATGTTTCTTGGCCAGCAGCTTTGTGAAGATATCAGCAACTTGATCCTCTGAGCGAGTAAAAGGATGCAAATACGACCAGTCAGAATAGCTTCTCTGATGAAGTGGCAGTCAACTTCAATGTGCTTGGTCCGCTCATGAAAAACATGATTATTTGCAATAAAAATAGTTGCTTTATTATCACAATGCATGGGAATAGGAGCAGAAGACCCCACATCAAGTTCTTTTAGAAGAGACTGTACCCACAGAAGTTTACAAGTTGTGTGAGCCATAGCCCGGTACTCGGCCTCAGCGCTAGATCTAGCAACAACGTTCTGCTTTTTCCTCCTCCAAGCTATAAGATTTCCACCAACAAAAGTACCATAACTAGAAGTAGATTTTCTGTCTATCTTACTTCTAACATAGTCGATATTAGAGTAGCCTCCAAGAGAGCAATGACCATGTTTTCTATAGAAAAGGCCTTTACCAGAGATTTCTTCAGATACCTCAGGACATGACACAGTGCTCTCTAGTGACACTAGGGCTTGTCAAGATTTCTGCTAACAAGACCAACAATAGTAAAAATATCAGCTCTAGTAACAGTCAAATAGATTAGTTTGCCAACTAGTCTCCTGTATCTTTTACTATTAGGATACATGGGAGATTCATCATCATCCCAATTTACATTAGGATCTAGGGGTGTATTAGTGGTTCCAGCCCCAAGCATTCCAGTCTCATGTAGAAGATATAGAACATACTTTCTTTGAGATAAAACAAGAGCATTAGCATTCCTGGAAACTTCAATTCCCAGAAAGTATCTCAGCTTTCCCAGATCTTTAGTGACAAAGTGCTTGCATAAGTAGGCTTTAGTAGCATGAATTTCAGAAAGATCACTTCCAGATAAAATAATATCATCAACATACACAATTAGGACCACAATACCAGAGGTCTTCTTAATAAAGACAGAGTGATCAACATGAGATCTGAGGAAGCCATAGGTAGACAAAATCTTGCTCAGTTTATCAAACCAGGCACATGGACTCTGCTTGAGTCCATAAATAGACTTTTTGAGGCGACAAACTTTGTGTGACTCCCCCTGAGCAACAAACCCAAGCGGTTGCTCCATATAGACTTCCTCTTGGTGATCACCATAAAGAAAGGCATTCTTGACATCTAGTTGGATAAGGGGCCAATCCATATTGATTTCCACAGAGAGAAGAACCCGCACGGAATTTAGCTGGCAACAGGAGAAAAAGTTTCAAAGTAATCAATACCATAAGTCCGAGTGTACCCTTTGGCCACTAGGCGGGCCTTCAGGCGTTCAACAGTTCCATTAGGATGATACTTGACAGTGTACACCCAACGATATCCAACAGGCTTGCAATCAGATGGAGGATCAACCAAATCCCAGGTACCTCTGTCAATAAGAACAGTCATCACCTCAGTCATGGCATGTGTCCAGGTCGTACTTTGTAAAGCATCATGAACATTTTTTGGGACAAAAATAGCAGAAAGAGCAGCAACAAAATTACTAACATGAACACTAAGGTGTGCAGTAGAAACATAGTTAGCAATATTATGAGAGGTACATGAGCGAGTGCCTTTCCTGAGAGCAATAGGTAAATCTAGATCAAAAGTTACCTTAGCAGTTGCAAGACCTTCTGAAGGAGAAGATTGGTATTCTACGGGGGGTCTTGTAAAGCATCATGAACATTTTTGGGGACAAAAACAGCAGAAAGAGAAGCAACAAAATTACTAACATGGACACTAAGGTGTGTAGTAGAAACATAGTTAGAAATATTATGAGAGGTACATGAGCGAGTGCCTTTCCTGAGAGCAATAGGTAAATCTAGATCAGAAGTTACCTCGGTAGGTGCAGGACCTTCTGAAGGAGAAGATTGGTTTTTTGTGGGGGGGTCTTGAACAGGAGTAGACTGCGGCGGCCGATTCCTGCGTTGGTAAACAATAAGAGGAGACGTAGTCTCAGCAGGCTGCAAAGCAGAAGGGGAATCACTAATGATAGATAGAGGTGCTGAAATGAGATCTAAAATCAATGTGTTCCCTTTAGTAGAGTAGTACAGAGTGTCCTCAAAGAAAACCACATCACTGCTCGAGAACCACTTCTTAGTAATAGGATTATAGCAACGATATCCTTTCTGAGTACGTGAATATCCCAGAAAAATACATTTTTCAGCTCTAGGAGACAACTTGTCTAGATTCGGTCCACCAAGCAAATGAACAAAATAAGTTGACCCAAAAATCCTTGGAGGGACAGGAAAAAGAGGGTGGGGTTGTAGCACTTGGACAGGAATTTTATTCCCAGTAACAGACGAGGGCATGCGATTTATTAGAAAATAGGCAGTGAGGGCCGCTTCCGGCCAAAAATGTCTTGGAACATTAGAATGCAACATGAGAGTTCTAGTAACTTCAAGTAAATGCCTATTTTTTCTTTCAGCAACACCGTTCTGTTGGGGTGTGTAAGCACAGGATGTCTGATGAATAGTACCCACAGAACGACAAAATAATTCAACATTTTTTTGAACAAATTCCAAGGTATTATCAGTGCACAGAATTTTAATGGGCATAGAAAAGTGAGTTTTAATTTCAGCAAAGAAGAACTTAATAGTAGGCAAGACTTGTAATATGTCCTTCATCAAAAACAACCAAGTAGCGCGCGAGTGATCATCAATGAACAAAATAAAGTATTTATTGCCTGACAAACTTGGAACATGACAAGGACCCCATACATCAACATGAACGAAATCAAAAATATTTTTGCTACCAATCTCAATTTTTTTGGGAAATACAGTTCTGGACTATTTGCCTAATTGACATGACTCGCACTGAAAACTGTGCGTTCCTACACCAGAAATAACATGTTTTATTTTATCAGCCGATTGATACCCAAGTCTATAATGCCACTATAATGCAGAAACAGAAGAAGACAAAGTTGAAGCTAGAGTTGTAGTGCCAATCCGTTTCAAATCATCCAAATAGTAGAGTCCATCAGGTCCTTCATGCCCCCCACCAATCTTCATCCTCGTGCGAAGGTCCTGAAAAACACAAGTACCCGGTGCAAAGGTCAGACTGTAGTTCAGGTGACGTACAATTTTACTAACAAACATCAGATTTAGCAAAAAATTGGACACATATAGAGCAGATCTCAGAAGAACTTGAGCATAAATATCATCAATCCCAGACATAGCAGATTTGGATCCGTCAGCAAGCATAACAGCAGATTTAGGACAAGGTTTAGATAATTTAGAAAAAAGAGAACGATTGCCAGAGATATGTGAAAAAGCTCCAGAATCAATCACTCATTTGGTATTACCAGTACTAGAGGAGGGAGCACTCAGAAAGGCAGAATCACAACTAGTGTAAGTTGCAGCATGAGCTCCAGATTCAGTAGCAGAAGAAGAGGAAGCACGTGTCTTTTCTAGCAAGAGAAGTTCCACCTCTAAGCGAATGAACTCAGCAGTAGAGGAACTCGAGGTAGCAGCAGGAGAAGTCTGAGAAGTACCCTCAGGCGCATCATTGGCCCACACAGGTGTGCCATGTTTCTTCCAACATCTGTCCTCAGTGTGGTTGGTGAGATCACAAAAGTCACAGTATCGCTGAGCCGAGGTACCTCCAGAGACATCAACAGATGAACTACGACCAAGGGACCCACGTCTGCATCCCGAAGTACGACGGTTGTCCGGAGGTCGACCAGCAAGAGCAGTAGTGTCATCAGTGTCAGAAGTCAGATCCGAGGAAGAAGCCGACAATCGTTGAGCTGAAAAGCACTCTCTAACGTCGGTAGTGGATCACTGGCAAGGATCTGATCAACTACTCCAGCATACGAGTTAGGAAGTCCGCATAAGAACTGGACAACCTGAAGTTCCTGCCGTTGTCGCTGCATAGTGGCTAAGTCAGTAGAGAGCGGATGAAGGTTCTTAAGTTCCGCCCAGAAGCCTTGGAAAGTCGAAAAATAGTTAACAATATCGGGCCCAAAGAAATGTAGACGGGTCAGTTGTTTGTTCAAGTCAAACACCTTCAGATTCTTTCTATGAGAGTAGGTATTGGTCAGTTGATCCCACATCTCCTTGGCAGTCGGGAGACGAAGAAGAGTAAACACTAATGCGAGTTTCACTACTGTTCAGGATCCATGCCATCACAGTCGAGTCGTCTTTGACCCAATCATCGTAGATCTTTTTATCCTTGGACTCAGCAATACTGGGCGAAGCAGGAGGCGGATCCTGAGTCAGATGGGAGTGCTTGCCTTGGGATTTTGCAAAGATCTCCATGGAGCAGACCCAGTGTTGATAGTTGCGCCCATCCAACTTCACGGTAGTCACTTAACGACGGAAATCATCATGGGAGGAAGCCATGACCGAGACCGAGTCCAATAGCAGAAAACAGCAGCCAAGAAAGTCAGAATCGCCTAGATCCTCTGGCTAGGAGGCAGCCGGCAAATAAAAGAATTGGAAGGACCGGTTTACATGAATGCTACGCGGAGGCGTAGTAGATAACCCGACAACTCAAAGGCCGACGCGAGAAGAGAAGAATAGGGCTCTGTAGATTTTATTATATTTTTTGTATTTTTTTGTAACTGTTAGTAAGTAACGGGTTAATGGATATGCATAATGTCTATACCTAATCCTCCCCTATTAGCGGAACAGGTAAGCAGATAATGAGTAAACAAGTAAAGGGTAGCGAAAATCTTTGCACTTACCCTTACCCTATAGGGTATGGATAAGGTTAAAGGGCTATACCCTTACCCTATAGGGTAGGATAGGGTTAAAAGGGTATTATACCCTTACCCATAGACATCCCTAAAGGCAGCGTAATAATATAGAGTGGTAGGCTACCAAAGTGTAAGCACGATAGATGAACTAAGTACCTTACTCTATAGGGTATGAAGAAGGGTAAAATGGTATACCCTTACCGATTGACATCTTGAGATGTAGTGTGATCATAGAGAATGGTAGGCTACTAGAGTATAAGCATGGTAGAAGACCCAAGTACAATAGTAGCGGTACCAAAAAAGCATGGTACAATAAAGAACAGAGAGAAAGCCCTATGAGTAAAAAAAATGAATTATGCACAATGATGTTAAAACATGATCCAATAATAATTAGAAGACGAAGTGATCGCCCATGGGTTTAGAGGAACTAAATGGGGAAGAAAGAACCCCCTTTGTTTGTTTTTGTTGCTTTATAAGAGATCAATCATGATCTTTTATTTTTTATTTTGCTGAATTAAAACGAGATATAGAGGATGGAAGAGAGGAAGGGGATCAATACAATTAATATAATTATAACAATACTAACTTGTAACTAAAATAATATTTAAACAATCAGTGAGTCATTAGAATTATAAATTTTAGGTATTTTTTAACTCTTCTTAATTGGGAAATCAATTGATCCCGTCCCCAAGGGAAATCAAACCAGAGACCTTGCTCTTACAACCAACTCTCTGAACCACTCGGGTGCCACTACTTTGCTTAGGTAGTTGCTTGTTGGGAAAAAAATTAAAATCTATTAATCCAACTTAGAGGCATGCAATAATATCCAAAGAACAAAACATTTAATTATTAATGCATTATATATTGATTTTGTAATGAATTAATACAAATATAGTAGGACGAGCTTATGCTTTCCTACATCAACAAATAGATGATTACAATTAGGAACTTCAAAATAATACAAACTTCACCAAATAATGCAAGTTTTTTTATAAAAGTCTACATGTGTACATACATAGTTATGAGAAACTTTTTCCAAAGGACAAATAATAGTGTAGAACACAAACTAGACTAATGGCTAGCATTCAAACCTGAAAATTCACTAAATGTTAGTAATGCATGGTTATATGCTACATATACTTTTCCATATGTTCAAGATTAATTCATAGAAATTTTATTACTTAACTTTGTATCCAATTTGGAGATTATCTTAATATTTAGAAACCACTGATCAACTTTTATCCTATACAATGTAATTTACCATGTGAAGTAATTGAATGTACTAAATACATACATTTTATATTTATGTGATGTGTTAATATATCTCTTTATATTCTATTATTTGTAATTTCTATAAATTGTTGGACCTCTATGTAATTTCTCCAAGTTTCTATTAATAAAAGGGTGAGGGGTCATGAACCCTCCGCAAGTTGTATTGCACGTTGCTATGTGGCATCCACATCAACATGGTACCAGAGCAAGGCTACTCCTAGGGTTCCTCCAAGCCCCCCCCTCTCCTCTCTCTTCTCTTCTCCTCCTCCACGCCGCCGCCGGCCACACAGGCCAGCAGGCCGGCGCCGCCGCCCTCCCGGGCAGCAAGCAGCAGCTGCCGACCAAGGGTGGGCGCCACCGCCGTCGGCCCAGGGTAGGCGCACCAGCCGCCAGCAGCTCCTTCCTTCAGTCACTTCCTTCGGTCGATTCAGAAGGCAGTGGCGTATTAAATTTCATACCGGAGGGTCCCCGTCCGTACGTAGGAAATTCCTATTCACATCTCCTCCATGTGTGATTAGGGAATTTTCGTTTGGGGGCTGTGGATGCGTCAAACACGCATCTAATTTTTTTAATGTGACGTGTATCTCCCCGTCACTCAATCCTTCTGGGGATGTGTATATCTCTATCACCCTCAACCCTTTCTGTGACGCGTATCTCTCTGTCACCCTATCTATCTGTTGAATCATAGAGGACACCAAGGCATCTGCCATCTACAACGAGATGTCACATATCCCCTCCATCAAGCTGAGCGGGAAGAATTATTTCTTGTGGATGAATGTTTTCCATACAATGTTAGAGTCCCGAGATAAGGCAAGGCATGTTGATTCTGATCCTTCTGCTTCTACTGACAAAGGCTATGCTGAATGAAAGCGTAATAATAGTCTAGTGAAGACATGGTTGTGGGGGAGCATGGAACCTAGTATTGTTGCTAGGTTCATGTTCTATACTACTGCCAAAGACATATGGGATGCAGTAAAGAAGCATTACTCTCAAGAAAAGAATGCTCTTCGTCAGTTCATGATTTATGATCGCCCCTTTGCAGAACGACAGGGAGACAAGCCTTTAGAAGAATATTTTGGAGTGATCCAAGGTATTGCTCAAGAACTGAGCTTCTATCATCCAGTGACTGTCCAAGAACAAGTCAAAGACAGAGATGACTTGATTACTGCAAAGTTCCTATCTGGCCTAAGTTCTTCATGCAGTTCAGCCCGCAGTATCATCCTCGCCTCTGACAAACTTCTCATCCTGGAAGAAGCCTACTCAAGGATTTTACAATCAAATTTTGAACCAGTTGATCCTACCACAATCTCTCCTTCTGGAGATTCTCATACATCTGTAACCGCTGCAGTTAGAGGAGGCTATACATGTATGGGCCGAGGACGTGGAGCACGTCCTAAGTACACCTTCTGTGACAAACCTGGACACACTGTTGAGAAATGTGGGAAGAAACATGGTAGACCTACTGCACCACCTGTGGGGGAAGCAAACTATGCTAGTACTGCTGAGTCTTCTGAGTCGTCTGCATCAAGTTCTGGTTCTTCTAGCATCACACTCACAAAGGAAGAATATGATAAATTTATTCTGGCTACACAACATCTAAGTGTGGGATCTTCTTCCTCAGCAAATCTGGTATCTACCACTGGTAATCAAGCTACCTCTTTACTGGCTTCTGGTTCAACTTCTTCATGGGTGATTGATTCTGAAGCATCACAACATATGACTGGTATGAGGAGACTACTCCATTCCATTAACTCACATATTCCTCACAAATCTGTGACCATAGCAGATGGTAAGTAAGGAGAGTGTTAGCAAGTGGACCTGTTTCTCTGACTCCTAAAATTGATCTTAAATCTGTTCACTATGTGTCTGCATTTCCTTTTAATCCTCTCTCAGTTACAAAATTAATTGATATTGTGAACTGTGCAGTGACATTTGGGCCTTCTTGCTTTGTATTATAGGATCTCAAGAGTATGAGGACGATTGGTGGGGGGCCTTGGGAAGATGATATCTACCTCTTCCATGGTGACAGTCTGCCTCGCCAAGTATCTGCTCCTGCTCCAGCTATCCTTTTGAGCGGTTCTCCTTTACTGTGGCACTACAAATATGGACATCCTTCGTTTGAGAGCTTAAGTTAGAACCTGAGTTATCCCAAGTGTCTTCATTAGAGTGTCAGTCATGTCAATTGGGAAAATATCATAGAATGTCTTATCCCAGTCGTGTCAATAAACGAGCTTCTTGTCCCTTTGAGTTAGTCCACAATGATGTTTGGGGCAAGGAACGAGGTATCCAATTTCGATACCGTTTCGACATCATGGAAATCGAAATTTATGGAAATTTCGACAGAAATTTCGATAAATGCAATTGTGTCCGTTTCGACGCCAAAATGAATGAATTAATTTATGAAATTTTACAGGTGTGATCTCTACACCTAAATGCATCGTTTTATGCAATAAAATTTTATGTGGGGGTAGGTTAGGGAGGGGGTCCTTCATGTGGGAGGTAAGGGAACTGTCCTGTTTCTTGAGGATTTCGATGAATGATTTCGATGACAAAATGTAGGAATTAAGTTATGCAATTTTGTGAGTATGAGCTATATTCATGCATGTACTTGTTCGTGTTATAATATCAAATATTGGATATGTAGGGCATCCCACACATTTTACTTGGGTCTATAGTTTGTTGCTGATATTGACTCAATAGTCAACCATTTCATTGGTCCTAAGAATACTAGAGCAATGTTTCCAAGCTAAATCATCATTTGTTGGTGTGGTTGGCTTCCTAGCACCCTCATTGTCTAATAAATCACCACTAGGATACATGTCATCCACATTGCAGAAACTAAAATAGCATGCATCGCATAAGTATTTAATAATTTGAATAGCAAATATTAGGGAAATTCAATGCAATTATGATATACTATAAGTATATACTATGTATCAGTACTAAATGGTGAAATGACCCCAATCCCCCTTTGCTCCTCTTCAAAAATCAACAATAACAACAAGGATTGCAATTATCGAAATTTTCATCGAAATTTGGCGAAATTCATCGAAATCGTCGAAATTTGGCGAAACTCATCGAAATCATCGAAATCGAAACAGTCGCAGGTTTCGATACCAGATAGCATCGAAATCGAAATTTCGATGATTTCGACAAAACCTCATTCCATGGTTTGGGGTCCTGTAAAGACCAATAGCTATAATGGTTTTCGCTATTTTATTTCCTTTGTGGATGATTTTTCTCGCAGGACATGGATTTATTTGTTAAAAAGTCGAGAGTCTGTGTTATCCATTGTCAAGCATTTTCATCAAGAAATAAAAGTTTCATTTGATTGCAATATTACAATCAATGTTCAAAAATTCGTCGAAATTGGCGAAATTTCGCTAATTATGTCGATGCCGCCAACGATCGGACATAGAAATGGCCTTACATGTCTGTACGTAGGGAATTTCGCCAGAAAAAATTTAAATTTCGACAATTATTTTGAATTTCGACGAAATTAGGTAAATTTCGATGAAAAAAGGCACATTTGGTCCGCATTTCGACGAAATTTCGAAAAATACATCTATTATTTCGAGAAATGGGGTACGATGTCTGCAGATTTTACTATGTGATTCCTTGGGCCTGTTAGGGGCAATCTAAGTTATGTTTCTTCTCTTCCTAACCTAATTCTACCTCTCTCTCCTATTTCTCTCACTTCTTTAAAGATCTACAAAGGAAATATTTAAAAATGTGTGTGGGAGTGATATCTATGACTATGATGACCCACTAACTTTCATTTTTGAGGTCACATGATTTATGTTATAGTGCGCAAAATTAGCATGACTATCGAAATATTTTGTATGTATGCCATTATCAATCACATCTCTAACTACATGATTGCCTCCTATAGGCTCTCGCTACAAAAGCACACGACGATGAACAAAGCTTGAGTTAATCCATTAGTATGTATTTTATCACTTGTAAGCATATGGAGATTAACAGTGAGACATATCTATGCTTGTATAAAACAAAAAAAACATGAGCCAATATGTAGGTATAATTAACAAGGAGGATGACAACCATCATGGTTCAACTAGATGCATAAACCTCAGTACTCACATACCACCGCGACATTGTTTATGTACTACATCATGTCATCCTACTGAGAGGTCCTACCATCCTAGATCATGCTATGTTTCCATAAATTTGTGTCTTTAAGCCTATATATTGTGCTTGCAAACTATGATGACTATTCATTCATTTCGCCATTCAATTGACCTCAAAATCTCCATCGAAATGGCCATCGAAATTGTTCAGCTTCCTTCTCTCACACATGAGGAGCCCCACCCCCTCACTTATCCAATATGAAATATTATTGCATATTTGAGTAGATCTACACTAGTAGATTGTTCTGGTAAAATTTCGCTAAATAATTCGACCATTTGGTCGTCGAAACGCCAGGAATGCATCTGTCGAAATTTCCGTCGAAATTTGTCGAAATTTCTGTTTCTGTGGCTACCGAAACGGCGTCGAAATCGGACATTGTCTTCCTTGATTACAATGCTTCAATTTGATAATGCCTTGGAATATGTTTCAAAGTGCTATGGCTGATTTTTTAGCTCCGTTGGGATGATTCGCCGTACGTCTTGTCCTCACAGTCCTCAACAAAATAGGGTAGCTGAGAGGAAAAATTGTCACCTTCTTGATATTACCAGGGTCATTATGTTTCAATCCAATGTTCCTAAGAGCAACTGGTCTGATGCTTTACTTACCGCATGTTTCCTCATCAACAGGCAAACCTCTTCCGTGCTTCAAGGACGTACTCCATTCTCTGTCTTACGTCCCAAAGATCAGCCTTTCCTTGTTCCTCTCAGAGTGTTTGGTTGTACGTCTTTTGTCCACAATTTTGATCCTAAGGCAGATAAGTTATCCCCTAGGTCTATTAGGACTCTTTTTCTTGGGTACTCCAACACTAGCAAAGGATACAAATGCTATTGTCCCAGTCTCCGATGTATGTTTGTGTCTAGGGATGTAACTTTCCATGAATCCACGCCATACTTCTCTAGTGTTCCCAGTAAGGGGGAGCAATTGTGTGAAAGTGAGAGTGCCACCATCAGACATCAGTGAGAGAGTGCCACCTATCATTCCTGACTATACTGTAATTCAGGAAAAGCAGCCAGCAGGTGATACATTAATTCAACAATATCCACATGTTTACAACAGATGAGGCAGACATGATCTAGAGGAGGTAGCGACTCCGGTCTTTGAGCCTTCTCCATCTTCCTCAAGAGATTTCTGAAGAACCATCTGACCTTGATATTCTCATTGATGTTCGAAAAGGTACTCGTTCTTGTACTATTCGACATCCTATTGCAAATGTGTGTTGTTTGTCGAAATTATCTAAGTAGGCCTGGTCATTTGCTCTTGGGATTGATTTTGTGGTCATTCCAAGAAATCACCTTGATGTTATGAAAGATATTGGCTGGAAACAGGCAATGCATATGGGAATGTCTGCTCTTCTACAAAACAACACATGAGAACTTATTGACTTACCTTCAGGTAAAAATGTTGTGGGTTGCAGATAGGTATTCACAAGAAAACATAATCCAGATGGTTCAGTTGAGAGGTTGAAGGCTAGACTGGTGGCAAAGGGTTAAACTCAGACATATGGAGTTGATTTCTTTGAGACCTTTTCACCAGTGGCTCGTCTAAATTCAGTGTGGATTCTTATTTCTATGGCTACTACTTTTGACTGGCCTCTATTTCAGCTTGATGTCAAGAATGCCTTTCTCCATGGTGATCTATAGGAAGAGGTGTACATGGAGAAACCTCCTAGTTTTGTTGCTTAGGGGGAGTGTTAGAAAGTGTGTAGATTGAAGAAAGCCATCTATGGATTGAAACAATCTCCAAGAGCTTGGTTTGATAAGTTCAATGATGTTGTACTAAAGATGGGCTTCTCTCGTTCTGTGACAGATCACTCATTTTATTCTAGCTCTTTTGTTGGATCCATCATTATTGTTGTATATGTTGATGATATAGTTATTACCTGGCAGTGATTCTACAGGCATATCATGTGTGAAGGAAGGATTGCAGGGGCACTTTCATACAAAGGATCTGGGGGCAAACTGAGATATTTTCTAGGCATTTAAGTACTTAGATCTCATAAACGTACTAATTTGTCTCACGAGGAAATACGTGTTGGATTTACTACAGGAAACTGCATGAGTGAATCCAAGCCGGTGTCTACTCTTGTGGACTATCATGTGAAGGAGATGACTGATGATACTGATTATCCAGATCCAGAATACTAAAGGAAAATTGTTGGTAAACTGATATATCTGACAGTTACTCGCCCTGACATTTCTTTTGCTGTAGGAGTAGTGAGTCAGCATATGAGCTCACCACAACAGTCACACTGGATGGCAGTCTGCCGTATTCTGAGATATCTGAAGGGTGCACCCGATAAGGGGATCACCTATTATAGACCTAAGACTCCTGTGTCTACTCTTGTTCTTACTGGTTATGCAGATGCAGGTTGGGCTGATAATCTGAATGACAGGAGGTCTACTTTTGGGTATTGCACGTTTCTAGTAAATCAGCTTATCACCTGGAAAAGCAAAAAGCAGAATGTTGTGCTAGATCAACCACGGAGGCTGAGTATCGAGCAATGCCTCATTCTTGTTGTGAGTTGCAGTGGGTTCAATATGTGCTTTCTGAGTTAAAGATTCATGTTTCGTCTCCCATAGAGCTCAGATGTGACAATCAGGCTACTATCTACATTGCCAAGAATCCAGTCTTCCATGAACACACTAAGCATATAGAGGTTGACTGCCACTTCATCAGAGATCAGATCAAGAATGGCACTGTTGTGACTCCGCACGTCAAATCTGAAGATCAACTTGCAGATGTCCTCACAAAGCCATTGAGTCCAACAACATTTCAGAATTTTTGCAACAAGCTGGGCATACACGATGTGTACACTCCATCTTGAGGGGGAGTGTTAATATATCTTTTTGTATTCTATTATTTGTAATTTCTATATATTGCTGGACCTCTATGTAACTTCTCCAAGTTTCTATTAATAAAAGGGTTAGGGGTCATCAACCCTCACGCAAGCTGCATTGCACGTTGCTTTGTGGCATCCGCATCAACATGATGCATGGGCAAATTAACCTCAAAAGGGCTCCGAGTTAATATTTAGCATATTTGATTACATCAAATGTGAGGGTTTTAGAAGTAACTTATACAATTGAATTTCAAAATAGAACATAAATCGAAGGCAATACTTGATTACAAAGTAGACCACTAGGGGTTTTCTGGCATCAACCACAAAGAATCTTTCATATTTCATAAAATAATATATAATCTAGCGTTAATGTAATATTCACAGTGAGATCAAGAGTCCTAGATTAAATCTACGTAATTCTATCTGCTTGAGCAAAAATTGTATCAGATATTTACTGACTTTTCCTCAAGATCCAATCGGTATAGGATGAGTCATAAGAAGCCTAAACGTATGTAATCATTCAAATTTACATGTTTGAATAAAACAAATAGTCGTGAATCTTTGCATAGACATAGTTGTAGTTTATCACGAAAAATTCCTATTAGTGCATTTGTCAATAAACAAGAACTGGAAGGAGAAAAAAGTTAGACCACTCACATAGCACCTCCACCAGCAGGTGCGGCAGCTTTGCAAATAGACATCCCTGTCAAGGAAACACCATTGGCAGCTCCTCTTTGATCCTGCTTCTGTTATGAAACAGAAGCTAAATGGATCACTACTACGGCCAGTCATGCAGTAAGAATAATATGGCGCAAATAAGATATCGTGTCAGTTTTTCATGCTAGATAAACAAGATCAGGTTTCTTGAAAAATAGTATTGCACAAGATTCTGTCCATGAAGTAAAACAATTCTCTCTCCTAATCCCTGCCATTATTTCCACTCTCACTCTATATATTATATAAACAGTAGTAGTATAGGGTTCGAAAAGCTCAACATCCCTCAGAATATATTTTTAGTAGCACAAGAGAAAGGAGAGTGAGGAAAAAAGGGTGCATATAGTTCGCAGCACTGGCACACGAGAAGGAAGGATGGTGAAAAATGGTGGATATAGTTCAGAAAGCGAAACGAATTGGATGGATCAATCTCAGTTCTAGAATAAAAAACGTAGATAAGAAAAAAGAAAGAAAGTCCCATTCTGTTTCAAGAGCAGACTTGAAGGATAGTCAAAGGTGATTCTGAATAGAAGTCACGCATACTTTACTGCCTTGGGAAGTTCATAAATACAAAATATGAGTAGGACCTCAGCGTCACAGTGGTCTGGCTTATGTCAGTATCAAGGATTCAAACCCTTACCAAGATTAGGCCCTTAATTTAACAACATACTAGAAAACAAGTCCATGATGAGTCAACACACTAGAACATGTGGTTGCATTAGCCACTTGGCATGTGGCAAAAACATGATGGCAACAGCTGCTCCCCTTGTTTGCCTTCAAGTGAGCATCAAAGATTGTAGTACCAGTAGCCACTTGTCATGTGACATATATGTGAGGGAATGGGCTGCTGTCATTGTACACCTTCGATAATAGGGGAAGCCCTAGCTACACTAGTATCTTCATAAAGCTGAGGAGGTAGGAGGCAATCGTGGGACCAACAACACATCTCGATGATTTAAGAACAATTGGGGAAAACATACAAACGCAAAAAAATGGATGACAGCTGTAGACGACTCCCTCTCTTTCATTTCATGGTTTATGGGTGGAAGATGACAGCAACTGAAACAATGAAGGACTGCAGCAGTATTATAGGTATTATTCTAGGTATGGTTGTGGGTACACGTCATCAGGCGCTTGGACAAGTCACTGAGCCTACTAAATACTAGGGTGAAGGTGGTATACCGACGGGCAAAAGATGTAGGGCTTGTGATGAGGCAGAGATAGGAATGACAGATATGGTAGCATGCATGGACGTGATATGTGAGCAAGATGGTCATGGCAAGTGGAAGTAGCCCCCACAATTCCACTTCATTGATTGATGGATGCTTACAGCAAGAAGAGAAACTGTACATGACCATCAAACATTAGTATGGATCGATATATTGGTTCACCGAGGATAACATGATTACTAAGAAAATAGGATTAGACACTTTGACAACTACAAATAATGAAGCTACGGAAGGACCTGAATGGCAGGTCAGAAATTAACAAAAAATGTTGGTGAATGGAACACCTATGACAGGATGTCTCTCATTATCTGTCTTGGTTTAGGTCTCAAAATACCCACCCCAATACAATGCGCAAAAACAAGACAAGGAAAAATACCATTCATACTTGATAAGCAAACCCTACTCAAATATATAGGTAGAGGAAGAGTAATATATAATGGCCTCAAGAGTCAAGACTAGCAAGATATTAGCCCAAGCCCATGTTATTTCAATATAACTTAACTAAACTCATGTTATAACTATTTCAGGTATGAAAATGCATAGAATATCAAACCAAATTTATTTGAAGCACATCTTAATCTAGAAATTGTCAAGGAAGGGAAGAGGCTTTACCACAGCATTGTTTTGTAAAATGAACAGTCCTGTATTGACACTAACCTGGCAAAATGTAAGTCTCAATGTTATACAACTGTATTTTTGCATTTGGTATATGGTAGAAATCAGAAAACATTATTCAAATGTGTAGATCCAGTACAAGGCACACTATTCTCCAAACAGCTCAAGTAAGTCTTTTGTCTCTATATGACTGACTAAGAAAATGTTTCATGGTAAACCACTGCAAAACCAACCTTTTCCTGATTTCATTAACATGTGCGTTATAGAATATTTAGTCTATTATATTGACAGTGTGACAGTCATAGGTTAAAGCATTTCATGTCATGGATACATAGGAACCGTTGAATTTCCTAGAGTTTTTCTGAAGTCTGATATATTGCACAAAATTTCCTTAAGCATCTCAATTTCAAGACACTGAGTACCATACCAATGTGAAAAAAATTATGAGGTACATATTGATCCCTCATGTTAAGGAATAATAACCAAATTGTTCCCAAAAGTATTGTTGCTTGACATAGATTTATAGATCAAGTCATAGAGGAGCAAACATTCAGCATAATTGCCTACAATGATTTTGTTGAAAGAGACACAAACAATCAACATAAGAGACAAGTTGCATAATTGAGCCATAATCACTGGGATTGCTAACAATTTTGGCTATCTCAAGTATAAGGGTTACACATGCAAGCTTCCTACACTGACGCTTACAAATAAACAAGTCGAACAACAAATTCATAACAAAGACAATTACATAGGTTGTGGGGGCCAATCATAACGACCTTAGAAAAAAATATATCTACAACCCCTTCAAATTGTACGTAGCGACTATAAGAACACAGCCCGGGCCACAAAGAGCATGACCAAGGAGTTCCTGGCAGTGCTTTAGTGAAAAAAAATTAACAACGTGATCTTCAAACCTTACATATTACAAGCATATTGGATAATACAAACTGTTTCGACACCCCACTCCAATTGTATGTAGAGCTTATAAGAGCATAGCTAGCCAATAACATGGTCGAGGAGTTCTCGGCTAGAGCTTTGGTGATATCATCAACAACTTGATCATCAAACTTAACATATTATTGTAAGCAGACTTGAAATTACATACATTTTTCAGTGTTCGCCTAGGACATACCACAATACTCAACTTCAACACTCAACCAAGAAACACTGGAGTATTTTTTCTATAACTTCTCAATTTATCACTAAGTTTAAAAGGTTGAAATCCATGATATATGCAGAAATTCAAAACAAGAGTATAAGTTGGATAGCAATGCATTCATCTAGTCGGGAGACATTAAAAATAGTTCTAACCGTGTACACATGCATTTCTCTTTATGTTTAACGTATTTGAATGCTTGTGTTAATCACCAACCGACATGACCATTAGAGATTGGATGTTATTGGGCCAACTAGTATAGCCTATCTCTCATTGAACCCATGGTACGGTGTTAAATAGTGTTTTAGTTAGCTCTTTATATTCACTTGTTATTTCCCTATTCGATGTGGACCTATATGTAATTGTTCTTTCTTTAAATATATGAGGTACACACATTGTGCACCCTAACCCTTACAGACAAATGAAGATGGTACCAGAGCAGGTTCACTAGCCGCCACCCCCCTGCGCCGCCTCCCCCACCCCCTCTCTTCCCCCCCGGCCCGCCGACACCCCGCCGCTACTGCGTCTGCTGCCCGCCGGCGGCGCCACCCCATGTGGGCGTTGTCTTGCTAGTCGCAGCTCACCCTGCTTCCTACCGTCGTCGATCGTCCGTCTTGAGGGTCTCCAGATCCCTCCTCTTCTCTGCCCGTGTCGGCCTTTGAGCCGTCGGGTTCTCTCCTGCGCCTCGGCGTAGTCTTCATGTAAACTGGTCCTTTCCAGTTCCTCTTTTCTGCCTGTTGCCGCCTAGCCGGAGGATCTAGGCGGTTCTGATCTTCTTGACTGTTGTTTTCTGCTATTGGACTCGGTCTCGGTCATGGCTTCCTCCCATGACGATTTACGTCGTCAGGTGACTATTGTGAAGTTGGATGGGCACAACTATCAACATTAGGTCTGCTCTATGGAGATCTTTGCAAAATCCCAAGGCAAGCACTTCAATCTCACTAAGGATCTGCCTCCTGATCTGCCCAGTACTGTCGAGTCCAAGGATAAAAAGATCTATGATGATTGGGTCAAGGATGACTCGACTGTGATGACGTGGATCCTGAACAACAGTGAAACTCGCATTAGTGTTATTCTGCTTCGTCTCCCGACCGCCAAGGAGATGTGGGATCAACTGGCCAATACCTACTCTTACAGCAAGAATCCGAAGAAGGTGTTTGACCTGAACAAACAGCTGACCCGCCTACATTTCCCTGGGATCGATATTGCTGACTATTTTTCGACTTTCAAAGGCTTCTGGGCGGAACTTGAGAATCTTTATCCGCTCTCTACCGACTTGGCCACTATGCAGCGACAACGGTAGGAACTCTAGGTTGTCCAGTTCTTATGCGGACTTCCTGACTCATATGTTGGAGTGGTTGATCAGATCCTTGCCAGTGATCCACTACCGATGTTAGAGAGTGCTTTTCAGCGTCTTCAACGACTGTCGGCTTCTTCCTCGGATCTGCCTTCTAATACTAGTGACACTACTGCTCCTGCTGCCATGACTGGCCGAGGTTGTGGTAGGGTCAAGGTTGACCTCCGGACAACCGTTCTCCTACTTCGGGACGGGGACGTGGGTCCCTTAGCCGTAGATCCCTTGGTCGTGGTTCATCTATTGATGTCTCTGGAGGTATCGTAGCTCAGCGGTATTGTAACTTTTGTGGTCGCACCAACCACACTGATGACAGAAGCTCGAAGAAACATTGCACACTTGTGTGGGCCAATGTTGCGTATCCGTTCAGAGGTGGAACGTCTTCTGCTAGAAAAGATTGGTGCTTCCTCTTTTTCTATTGCTGAATTTAGAGCTCACACTGCAACTTACACTGGTTATGATTCGACCTTTCTGAGTGCCCCCCCTCTTCTAGCGCTGGTAATACCAAATGGGTGATTGATTCTGGAGCTTCTTCACATATCTCTGGAAATCGTTCTCTTTTTTTTAAACTATCTAAACCTGGTCCTAAATCTACTGTTATGTTTGTTGACGGATCCAAATCTGTTTTCATGGGATTGGTGATATTTGTGTTTAAGTTCTTCTGAAATCTGCTTTATATGTGCCCAATTTTCCGCTAAATTTGTTGTCTGTCAGTAAAATTGTATGTAACCTGAACTGCAGTCTGACCTTTGTACCGGGTACTTGTGTTTTTCAGGACCTTCGCACAAGGATGAAGATTGGTGGGGGGCATGAAGGACCTGACGAACTCTACTACTTGGATGATCTGAAACGGATTGGCACTACAACTCTAACTTCAGCATTGTCTTCTTCTGTTTCTGCATTACAGTGGCATTATAGACTTGGGCATCCATCGGCTGATAAATTAAAACATGTTATTTCTGGTGTAGGAATGCATAGTTTTCAGTGCGAGTCATGTCAATTAGGCAAACAGTCCAGAACTGTATTTCCCAAAAAATTTCATATTGGTAGCAAAAATATTTTTGATTTAGTTCATGATGATGTATGGGGTCCTTGTCATATTCCAAGTTTGTCAGGAAATAAATACTTTATTTTGTTCATTGATGATTACTCCCGTGCCACTTGGTTGTTTTTTATGAAAGACAGATTACAAGTTTTGCCTACTATTAAGTTCTTCTTTGCTGAAATTAAAACCCAATTTTCTATGCCCATTAAAATTCTGTGCACTAATAATGCCTTGGAATTTGTTCAAAAAAATGTTGAATTATTCTGTCGTTCTGTGGGTGCCATTCATCAAACATCATGTGCTTACACACCCCAACCTTACGATGTAGTTGAAAGAAAAAATACGCATTTACTTGAAGTTACTAGAACACTCATGTTGCATTCTAATGTTCCAAGACATTTTTTGCCAGAAGCGGTTCTCACTGCTTGTTTTCTGATAAATCGCATGCCTTCGTCTGTTATTGAGAATAAAATTCATGTCCAAGTGCTACAACCCCACCTTCCTCTTTTTTCTGTCACTCCAAGAATTTTTGGGTCAACTTGTTTTGTTCGTTTGCTTGGACCGACTAAGGACAAGTTGTCTCCTCGAGCTGAAAAATGTATTTTTCTGGGATATTCACAGACTCAAAAAGGATATCGTTGATATAATCTTGTTACTAAGAAATGGTTCACAAACAGTGATGTAGTTTTCTTTGAGGACACTCCGTACTACTCGACTAAAGGGAACACGTTGAGTTCATATCTCATTTCAACGCCTCTGCCTATTATTAATGATTCCCCTTTTGCTTTGTTGTCTGCTGAGACTACGTCTCCTCTTATTGTTTACCAACGCAGAATTCGGCCACCGCAGTCTACTCCTACTCAAGACCCCCCCCCAACAGAAAACCAATCTTCTCCTTCAGAAGGTCTTGCACCTGCCGAGGTAACTTTTAATCTATATTTAGTTATTGCTCTCAGGAAAGGCTCTCACTCATGTACCTCTCATAATATTGCTAACTATGTTTCTACTACACACCTGAGTGTCCATTTTAGTAATTTTGTTGTTGCTCTTTCTGTTGTTTCTGTCCCCAAAAATGCACATTATGCTTTACAAAGTACGGCCTGGATACATGCCATGACTGAGGAGATGACTGCTCTTACTGACAGAGGTACCTGGGATTTGGTTGATCCTCCATCTGATTGCAAGCCTGTTGGATGTCGTTGGGTGTATAATGTCAAGTATCATCCTGATGGAACTGTTGAACGCCTAAAGGCCCGCCTAGTAGCCAAAGGGTACACTCAGACTTATGGTATTGATTATTTTGGAACTTTTTCTCCTGTTGCCAGACTAAATTCTGTGCGGGTTCTACTCTCTGTGGCAATCAATCTGGATTGGCCCCTTACCCAGTTGGACATCAATAATGCCTTCCCTTATGGTGATCTCCAAGAGAAAGTCTGGGAGCAACCACCAGGGTTTCTTGCTCAGGGGGAGTCACACAAAGTTGTCGCCTCAAAAAGTCTGTTTATGGACTCGAGCAGAGTCCACGTGCCTGGTTTGATAAACTAAGCAAGATTTTGTCTACCTATGGCTTCCTCAGATATTATGTTGATCACTCTGTCTTTATTAAGAAGACCTCCTCTGGTATTGTGGTTCTAATTGTGTATGTTGATGATATTATTTTATCTGGCAGTGATCTCTCTGAAATTCATGCTACTAAAGCCTAATTATGCAAGCACTTTGTCACTAAAGATCTGGGAAAGTTGAGATACTTTGAAGTTTCCAGGACTGCTAATGCTCTTATTCTATCTCAAAGAAAGTATGTTCTAGATCTTCTATAGGAGACTGGAATGCTTGGAGCTCAGACCACTGATACGCCCCTAGATCCTAATGTAAATTGGGATGATGATGAATCTCTCTTGTATCCTGACAGTAAAAGATATAGGAGACTGGTTGGCAAACTAATCTATTTGACTGTCACTAGAGCTAATATTTTTACTATTGTTTGTCTTTTTAGCAGGTATCTTGACTAGCCTAGATAGTGTCACTGGGAAGCATTGTGTCATATCCTGAGATATCTGAAGAAATCTCCTGGTAAAGGCCTTTTCTATATAAATCATGGTCACTGCTCTCTTGAAGGCTACTCTGATTCTGACTATGCTGGAAGTAAGATAGACAGGAAATATACTTTCGGTTGTTGTACTTTTGTTGGTGGATATCTCATAACCTGGAGGAGCAAAAAGTAAATGTTGTTGCTAGATCTAGTGTTGAGGCCGAGTTCCGGGCTATGGCTCACGCGTGTGAACTTATGTGGGTACAATCTCTTCTAAAAGAACTTGATGTGGGATCTTCTGCTCCTATTCCCATGCATTGTGATAATAAAGCAGCTATCTTTATTGCAAATAATCCTGTGTTTCATGAGCAGACCAAGCACTCTGAAGTTGACTGCCACTTCATCAGAGAAGCTATTCTGACTGGTCGTAATTGTACTCCTTTTACTCGCTCAAAGGATCAAGTTGTTGATATCTTCACAAAGCTGCTGGCCAAAAAACATTTCAGCTCTCTTATGGACAAGTTGAGCATGATTGATATCTATGCTACAACTTGAAGGGGAGTGTTAAATAGTGTTTTAGTTAGCTCTTTATATTCACTTGTTATTTCTCTATACTATGTGGACCTATATGTAATTGTTCTTTCTATAAATATATAGGGTACACACATTGTGCACCCTAACCCTTACAGACAAATCAAGATACATCATATGATATATGAATCCTTATAAGGAGCATCACGTATCCTAATTACATGTAGTGAAAAACCTTTTGTTAATCCACATGGATTAGACCAATTGTTTTTAGACCCTTATTCCTCTCAAGTCCTAACCTAGGCACCATCTTCCCTCTTCCCTTTCTCCCCTCTACTTTTCTTTTCCCTTGCACCACCAACAACAAGGCTGCCAACCGCTGCTCCTCTCCACCTCCTCTCTCTTGGTTTTTGGGCCCTACTCCTTGCAACAACACTCGGTAGAGAAGAAGTCATTGGGCCGCCATCACAAGGCAAGCCACAAAGCAGACATCACCACATGGAAGATCGCCAAGCCCGACACAGTAGTAGGAGCACCAGCCGCCCCTAGCGGCTTCTGCCTCCTCACCGTGTGGTAGCCTAGCACCATAGGAGTGTCATCGGAGTCCGAGGGAGACCACCATGAGCCTAGGAAGGGCATTTGAGGCATCACCCCTATTCCTTCCGTCACACTGAGCCCATGAGGGGTTTCTAAGAACAAGTCTTTTCCACCAAACATGTCCTGCAAGGGCTTGCACCGGCCTCCATTCTCCACTGAACACTACTACTAGGAAGGAGGAGCCCTTTCTTCCTTATCTACTTGTCCATTCATTCAGGTGGGGGCATTTTAATCTAGGTTTAATTGCTTGATTTCATTCCCTTTCTTTTCCTCTCTGTGCACTTTTCCTAATGCATGGGTGATTGATTTCTCTTGTTAAGGGTATCTTTGATCCTAACATGGTTTACTCTTATGATAGTTCTAAAACCTATTGTGCTTCATTTTGTCAGTTTATGTTCTCACCTTGCTACATTTCAATAGAGTCTGATCTTACCATTCTACATTCTGATATTTTTAGCCTCACTATGTGTCACTCTGGTTTCAACATGCAACACTTCGTCAATAGAGCAAGGAAGAAAATGTCTGATTTCAATGTCATTTCGCTGGCCATAGAAACAAAAATATACCGAAATTTCGATGGAATTTCGACAAATGCGTTCCTAGCATTTCGACGGCAAAATTTATGAAATTAATTTATAAAATTTTACCAGAATTATCTACTAGTGTAGACCTCCTCAAAGATGCAATAATAGTTCATATTGGATATGTGGGGGTGGGGGTCTCCTCATGTGTGAGTGAAGGACCCTGAACTGTTTAGATGGGGATTTCAATGGAGAATTTTGATGTCATTTTTCAATGGTGAAATCAATGAATTAAGTCATTATAGTTTGCAAGCACAATGTATAAACTTAAAGACACAAAACTGTGCAAAAAAAAGCTCTAGGCAATCCATAGTACATTAAAAAGAAAGAAAAATTTCGATGGACAGTGTGTTTCGACAGTGCATTTCGACGTCCGATGGCCATCGATATTGAAATAATTGTGGAAATTTCGACAATTTCGTAGAAATTTTAGACTATGCTATAGAGACATGGCCAAGGTTTGTCAGAACCGAACCGGTGAGTGGACCTGTGAGGCTTCCGATTCTCGGTTCACTGGTTCAATCGGTGACATCAGCATGACACCATAAATTATTTTTGTAACTTTATAATATATGAAAAATCAAGGAAAAAGTAAGAAAATCTAGGAGAACATCAAAAACTAGCATGGAAACGACAACAATTCAATTGGAAGTGCATTTCTTATGTCAAATTATCAAGTAATCAAATAAACTTTCATTAAAATGAGGTGATACAGTTGAATTGGCATAAAGATATTGAAAACCTTATAGGAAAATAAATATAGACAGTAGCACTAGGCTTTTGTATAGTCACTGACCTGGCAAGACGGTAGGAGTATGCTAAAGAATGAGAAAAGGTAGGTAGGATTTTAGCTATACGGAAACAATACTTGGGGAACAGATGAAGAAGAAGAGAGGCACATGAGCAATTGCAAGAGGATCGATACAACAAAAAAAGGTAGCAACAACAACAGAAGCAAATGCTAGCAGCATCTATTGAAATGAAAGGAAAAGGAGGATAAGGAGGAAGATAAGGAAGAAGAAGAATAGGGGAAAGGGAGGAGGGTAGAATGTAGCTGCAGCAATAATAAAAATCAGCAAAAAGATGCAGCAAATCATTCGTCAATCAGACTCGACTGGTTCAGTAAGAACCGGACCGGTAAACCAGTTTACCGGTTTGACCATTTGGTTGACCAGTTCAGAGGGATTTCCGGGTTTGGGGCCAAACCGGACCGGTATAGGCACCGGTTCCCGGTTCAACCGGTCGAACCGGCCAGTTCAGTTCGGTTTGGTTCTAATAACCATGGATATGGCTAAAGATAAAGAGAAGCTTCGAACCATCATTTTCATGATTTCGCTCATGCATTTGTGATCAAAGTCAATAATCACAGTTATTTTTTATTGATGAATGCTCTTCACACCATTCTTGAATCTTAAGATAAATTGTGTAGTTCATCAAAAAACCATCTAAGGGTACCCTAGAATGGAAGCGGGGCAATAGTTAGGTGAAGAATTGGCTCTTATATTGCCTCTATCGCATCCAAATTTATATATATTAGTATCTGGGATGATACATGAGAAGAACGCCTTGTGCATTTACAACATTCAGCATAGATTATTATTAGACACCAAGGCAACAAGCAACTTGATGCATATTATGAATATTATGAGATTATCAGATCAGCTTTGTCCATCTTGTATTTGCTAAAGCTTATAGCCTTACACCATAGTTTTTGAGGCGGCCAGGCGGTCACCTACTTTGGCTGAGTGCCCAGGCCATCCAGGACGCCCAGGTCACGTAGACGGTCGCCTAGGTGGTGACTTCTTCTATATTAAAAAATTATATATATGTTTATTATATACAAGAATATATGAATATAAGGTCTGAGATTGTATAATATTGATCCAAACTCCTGAAATAAGTTGAAATAGATGTAACTAGATGAGATAAAGCTACACAAGAGGCAACACATAGTTCAGAATGAAAAGCTCGTTCTATAATATATACCTTGTAACTCCAATAATCTTTGAAATTCTCTAATTGAATTATTCATTTAAGAAAAAAATAAGTACAACATACAAATAATAAGATATGTAGATATACATTCCCAATATAAATGATAATTGAATACATGACAACATATAATGAGAATATAAATCATTCCATATTTCCACTTCTATAGATTTACACCCACAAAGGTCATAGTCTATAGTTGTATGACCTTATTTCCAAACATAAACAACAAATGTAAATACTAAATGGTAAATTATTGCTCCACGAGTTCTATAGAATTGAAAAGTCTTTATTTGATGTGTTTAAAACAAATACAATGCTCTCTCTTTTATAGGATAAGAGAGTAAGTAAGAAACATAACTAGGCAATATGGGATAAACAAAAAGCTAAAGACAAGACAAGTCTGAAGCACATAACAAAACACACAACATAACATAACCCATAACACAACATCTAATTAAATAAACAATAACAGAAATAAGGAATATATATCAACAAGTTTAAAATATATGAGGTGGGACATGGTATTTGGTCCCTTAATTGGGCATGCCTAGCGAAAAAGCGGGCGCCTAGTTAGATAAACACCCACCCAGGTGGTCACCTATTTGGGCCAAAAAGTTGGGCGTCCAACCAGTCGACCCCCCTTGAATGTCCAGCCGACTAGGCGGCACCTAAGCGGGCGCCTCAACAACTATGGCTTATACAAAAGAACTTGTTGGGCTTATTATCTTCAGGTTTCTCTCTGTCTTGCACCCATACCATTTAATTATTCATAGTGTTATCCTAGCGGGAAATCAATGTGTCTCTCTTTAAGAGGTGTATGCTAGAATCCTCTAGTCGGATTCTTCATTATTGAAAAGTGTGAGGGAAAACTCACTTGTGTTGTTGTTATTAGATGGCACACCCGTGTACTATATATAGGAGAAAGGGGGGAAACAATATAGACTTGGGACTCAAGTAAGGCTATAAGGGTCGAGACGCTTAAGCCCATTAACGAATTAACCTAGTAACTAAATAGGCTAATAATACTTTCTAACACTCCCTGTCAAGCCAGAGCATGGGTGAAACACATGTCTAAGCTTGGACTTACATGATTTGATTAGATGATAAAAATGCCACTCCCATACAAGAATTGTTACTACCCTTAAACAATACTTCCCAACTAAACATATGATGACACCTCTTTTGAGTTGTGTTCTGTGGGCTGGAAATACTCAATCTTCGAAGGTCTTTTGAAGTGCATTTGGAATGAAGAACATTTGACAAATGGATCCAAATGCCAAAAAAAAATCTCATCACAATCAAATTGGAGCAGACGATCAAAAGCATGACTAACCATCTTCAGTGGAGAGGAATGTGTGAGTGGTATAAGCGCACAATCAACACATTTCTTGTACATAATGTGGCACTAACACGGAGGCACAATGTCAATGTAGCAATAGAGGTATCTTCAAATCATCTGAGAAGTATAGTCAACTGGAATTAGCGAAGGAGACCATAAACATGCATAATGTGGCACAAACACAAGTTGGACAAGTTGTTGATGGCTGCCATACCGGTTCCATAAATCTGGCACATGAATCTTGGGGGCTTCATAGGAATGAATGGCACCATCGAGGAGGAACCCAAGAAGATCAGCAGAAGAGCTATGTCAATAGATGCAACTCGAAGATGCAAAGAAAGTAGCTCGGTGATGACAAATATGGATGAATCCTCGCAGATACAAAATGCACAGGCTAGAAATTGACAAGCTTCTGATGTGAAGAAGCAACCATCTGTCACATCGAAATGCAACAAGAATGATCAACTGAACAGTCATTAACACCAGAGGGAACAAGAGGTTAGAATGAGTGCAACAAGCTCTTGTCATGACATACATAATGCGGTACAAATGCGAAAAGCTTGGTGCATATGAGATCCTTCAACGCCGTCTGAAAGCGGTGGCCAACTGGAATTAGCACAACTAGCCAACTCAAATGTGAAGCGATGCTTAGTGGGAATGACACGCCACAAAGACATCAGAAGAGAAGATGTGTTGAAGAACACAAAGCTCCACGAAAATAGCCTAGAATATATCACTCTCATCTCCCTCATATCTCTCCTCATACTCTCTCCCTCCTCTATATTCCCCCTCACACACCAAATACAAAGAGAATGAGTAGGTGGTCTGGAGAGGAGACATATGACCACCCACACGTGAAAAGAGACACACACACGGGTGGCAAAGGTATAGTACGTAGAGAAAATAGACTGATAACTGGAGTAAAAGTGCAATACGCCATGATTTCAAGATTTAAATAGAAAAATTAAATGGATCTTTAAAAAAATTTACACTGGGTCAAGAAAAAAAGGATCTGATTATCATTAGGTTGGGGAGAGAAAGACCCTTGGAGGAGTTAAAACTTAAACTAGAAGTAGACAGACTGCTTTTGATACATTGTGTGAAGTCCTAACATGTCGTAGTGGGATTAATGGTTCGAATTCTTTCATGCATAACCTCTACTTGAAGAAAAAGATGTCAGTGTGGGTTATCGACCAACAAAGAGGGAAAATAGGGCTCAATTAGAAAGAGCTATGATATTAGCAAGGTAGGGAGGGAGTGGAAGGGGTGATATTGGGGCAACAACAATAGCCGTTGCGATAGAGGTTGTTGATGTAGGCGCCTTCAACCTTGACATCTAATGGGGAGGGTAATAATGCCCACGAGGTTCATGTGGTTAGACGTTCGTGGTTGGGAGGTCTCATGCACCTCATGCAATTTGTAATTGTAAAGGGAGAAAAGAGAATGTGGAACCCCATTGTTCTACGCTTGTCAAGTTTTCCTTCTATGGATGCTGCATGAGGGACCCATTGTAAACCAAGATGGGGAAGGAATGATGGAAGATATGCCTAACTTAGGGTTTATAATCATTGCCCTGATAGCAAGGTCCTAGAACTAGACCTATGGTTCATATCTAAAGCTTTTATGCTAACTGCTGGTGTATGTACTTAGGGAGCAGGAAAAAAAGAATATCCATTAATATAAACCATAATCAACTTTGGCTGGATGATACCCCCACATATAGGTATTTATAAAGACTCCGCCTAAAACCTTAGACTCGACTAATTACGCGAAATTGCCAAACTAATAAATAGTGAAATGAAAAACGGCCTGAGCGGCCGCTTAATCGGCCCAACCAGCCAACCATTCGTTTTATCCCATAAACGCCAATTATATGACCCCCCCCCCCAAAAAGGCCACTTTTTTGCCTGCTTCAGCCGCTTAATCACCCGCTTAACCCACTTAATGACCTGCTTAATCGGCCGCTTAGACCCGTTTTTAAAAAAATACGTCGGCAAGTCAGAAACATTAACTAAATTTTAAACTCCAAGTATAATTGACTATAATATATTAAACTTATATACCTTAAATGTTCTATGATAAGCCTTAGTTCTCATTTTGAATGCATACTTTGTATGTAAGCCATAGTAATATGGTACTGTTGTATATCCAAGTAAATTATATGTAACTATTATCTAATTTGGATTTTAGAATGCATACTGTGATTAATGTACTGCTGTAGTGTATGATTAATTGCTGATATGTAAATGTAGCAATAAGTTAGTAAGATATCTATGATAAGTCTGTTGTAATGTGATGCAAATTGTTAATGTATCATGTATTTATATATATACTTATTGTAGCTGACAAGGAGTGGCTCAAGTGGTCAAGCACAGTGTCCCCTAACAAAAGGACCCGGGTTCGAATCCCAGTTGCCGCCTTGATTTACCACCCTCCCGGTCGTTCGGCCTCCGCCACGGGCGTGGGAGAGGGGGGGGAGAAATATTTCTCTCTTAATCTCATATATATACTTATTGTTTTATAGTTGTATAGGATGTTTTATCAGTGACAAGTCTATTATTTACTAGATTAGCTATAATCGTTGTTTTATAGTTTTGTTATTAAGTATATGGGTGTTTAATATTTTTGTGTAGGGTGTTTAGATATGTATATAAAAGTTCCAAAAAGTATTTTATATATTATACATATATGTGTAATTTTGTATAAAATAATATTGAGAAACTAAAACCCATTTTTTCAAAAATTGCCCGCTTAATCGCCTGCTTACCGCTTAAGCAGTTACAAGGTGCTATCCGCACGCTTACCACTTAACGTTTTTTAAAACATTGCTGATTAATAAAACTTACACAAAAACTCTTAATCTTAACCATGGTGCAGGACTTCGACTTCGTGTCGACTTCGCCAGGTGTGGAAGTGGAAGTTTGTGGAAACTTCGAGGAAGTTTCGAGGAAGTTTAGACGCAAACTTCGACAAACTTCGATGTCGATTTTTGAAGAAAATGATGTGAATTTGAAGGAAACTTCGATTGAAAACTTCTAATTATGTTATACCTCTCTCTTATAATTGCTAATTTAACAAAAATACACGATTCATGAGTCTTTAGCCGTAAGTAGGTTGATAATATGATGTGCGCCTGCAATGGTCAAGCATGCAATACACATACTAATACAGTTCAAGTGTTGAACATATGTATTATATACAAATATACAACCAAATAGGAAAGAGTGGCAACAACAAACATAGGAGTTGATATTAGAAGTTGTGAAGAGGGTTGGAGGCAACACTTATGTATTATATGGCCATTAGTGCACTAGTTAGAATTAATGTTCTGGGTCGTCTCAATTTCGCCCCAACTTCGCCAACTTCAAGGAAACTTCGACAACTTCGGAAAAGTTGAGACGAAAATACATACAAAAAAACTAACTTCGACGAAATCAGGGAAACTTCGCCCCGAAGTTTAGACGAAGCCGAAGTATTGAGGATTCGACTTCGCCTAGACTCGAAGTTCGAAGTTTCGGCGAAATTTCGCCCAACTTCGCCGAAGTTTTGTTCCATGATCTTAACACTAGAAAAGTTGCTATAATTGGATAACTAGGAGATAAATTCTAATAAGAGACGAGATTACAACAATTATCCATTCAAGTCGAATTGTAAGTTTTGGGGTCTTTGGGCCTGAACATGGGCTGATATGAAGCTTGTCCTACATCACCAACAAGTTCAAAAATCAAAATTTCTATTGATTACCCATGTCCAAGTATAGGTTCATTACTAAAGGTTTCTGTCAATGATGCATTTTTGCGAGAAAATATAACTCCACTATCTATTCTATGTAATATACCATCAGAGAAAGGATCAAAGCACATACCGATAGAAGATTCTTCATCAAGGATGCACAGGTTACTACTAATTTGAGGGTCCATCCAGAAAAGTTCGAGAAAAATGGATAACCAAGGAGAAGCAGCATGGACAAAACCTACACAAGAATGCAGGTTACAAATCAGAAGTTCAGAACATATAATTATAAGAATATTTATATATAGCTTTTAGATGTATTACTGCTCCAACACGACATGCATGGATAGGACCCAGCAGTCTTTCAACTGATGGATATAGAGAAAGCTGGAACACCAAAAGACCGAAGCCTAAAATTCAATAATTAGACAGTCAGATAGTGAAACACATTGGATAACATGGAATGACATATATATTTTCAATCCAGGAAACAAGCATTTACGAAATAATGACCTCAGGAAGACAGTAGGGGATAACAATTTGAAACACCCACAGATCAATTTCCAAACTCCAAAGACAATAAGCAGAATCCAATACATGATAAAAGGTGAAGACTAGATAAAAAAGGTGGCACATGTTCACCAACTAAAAGAAGCAGCACAGAACCATACTAGGAAATATCAAGTACTGACTGGTCTAAAAAATTGCAATAAAAAGCTACAATCAGTCAACAGGGTGATAAAGTAGAAGAATGCAGCATAGTATTATTATTTTAGTACATGAAATATACTTGCAGTAAACATAGAACAATTACTGCTACGTTCAGAAAACTTGATTTAATGTGTTATTGTAACATACACCAAAGCTTAAATCTGAAATTCATTCGTTATGGAGATATGGTCGATGCATAAGGACTACAAGAGAGCCATCATGGAGGGATGAATGATGGAAGGATAGGGTGATCCATCCTTCAGATTCTTTACTAAATTGAAAAATCTAAATAGGGTGTTGAAGATCTGGAGGAACACGGATCTTTTTGGTGGCATTAACCAGAGAAATAGAAATCTGGAAGACAATGCCCCAGTGTTAAAATGGACCCTGGTGCTGATCGAACACCCCTTGATGAGAAGTTAAGGTGCTTGATTAAGAGGCACATGTGGAAATAAATTTTAGGATTAATTGGCTACAAGACGATGATAGGAAGACCCACTTCTACCATGGGATCGTGAAAGGCAGAGTCAAATGGCAGATGGCTTGTCACCTTACCATGGCTGATAGTTCTGTTCTGTTGAGGAATTGGGCAAACGAGGCGGCAAGGTTTTTTGAAGATTTCTACCAGTCTGAGGAATATATGGATGATTATGACGTGAATCTAGTTTTGAATGAGATTCAGGATGTTTTATCCATGAATGACAACTTGTCTCTGCTGTTTATACCCTATGAAGATAATATGTAATCTACTATGAAGCAGATGGATAAGCATAGCATGCCTGGATCTGATGGGTTCTCCATCAAATTTTACCTACCGGCTTAAGATATCACTAAGATTGATTTCATGGAGCTGGCAGTACATATCATTAAGGGAGGAAGGTGTCACAGGGGTATTCTGAGTTGCACTCTGATTCTCATCCCGAAAGTGGATAAAGCTACTGACCTTGTGGCTGATTTTAGACCCGTTATTAATAGCTTAGTTTAATTGTAGATGGTCCTAAGTGTCTTAGCCCATACAGTTTGCTTGAGTCCCAAGCATGCTTAAGTCCAATGCATGACTCGGACACAAGTATACTTGAGTCACAAACTTGTGTCACCCCTTTCCTATATATAGGAATGAGGATTTGTCTAATAGAATCAACAAACTAACTAGCCCTCCATCTTATTTTTCCACGTGGTATCTAAACAGTCGTTCATGTGCCCCTAAACAATGTCACAGAGAGAGAGCAAAAAAAGGTGTGTCCCCTTGCAGGCGGCATCCACCCTTTGGTGGTTCATGGCTACCCACAGGGATGCTCATACCCTACATATTCTAGGAGCATCTCTCTTGAGCGTCCCCATCACAAAACAACAATTTTTTTGATGATGCTTGTATGTTGTTTCTATATCTAAAGGAATGTCGGTGATTTCCTTGTTGCACCATAGAGGAGTCGTCGCTCCCCTCCTCTACTATTACACCACCACCATCTACTCCACCCTTGTTGCCATCTTAGAGCCACTGCTGTTATTTTCCCCCTCTCTATTCATCTCTTCCCTCTACTCATCTTCCTCTACTTGTATGTGTCTGGTTTTATCTTTGTTTCTAGTATGTATGTTTGCAAGCTGTCTCCCAAGCTCCAGCTCAAGGGGGAGTGTTAGGGTATTAATGGTTTAGTTAAATATGTAGATGGGACTAAGTGTCTTAATCCATAAGATTTGCTTGAGTCCCAAGCTTGTTTACGTCCGAAGCATGCTTCAATAAAAAATATGCTCGAGTCACAAGCTTGTAAATGCCCCCCACCTTGCTATATATAGGAATCGGAATTTGTCTAATAGTTACAACAAACTAATTAGCCTTCCATTTTATTTCTCCACAAGACCCAATATTGTGGAGAATGTCTTAATCAGGATCCCGGCTAGACTTCTAATAGATCGGCGGCTCTCTTACCTATTATGGTGTCAAATGAGCAAGGTGCACTTGTGAGAGGCAGAGACATTGTTCATAAACTAGAATGGCCAAAGAGTTAGCTCATGACTTAAATTTCGATAAAGTATGATCCTAATGTGGTGATCGATATGATATGTCAAAAGTGTATGATAGAGTCAGATGGAGCTTTCTTGAATTGATCTTGTCAAATTCGGGATGACGAATGAACTTACTGACCTTTGCTTGATTTTTTTTAAAGAGCTTGGAACTTTGTTTCCTTGAATGGCTTTACCGGAGCTTTTTTGTGATGCAAGGGGTTTGAAGCAAAAATGTCCTTTATCCCCCACTCTTTTTATACTTTTTGAAGATTTTTTTGTAGGAGGTGAAAGAGGATATAAAGGAGAATAAGATTAGATCCTACGTGACTACATGTCAGGATCAACCCCCCCATTTGTTGATAACTTGATTTATTCTTTGCATGTCATTGACAATATTAAGCTTGTATGAGACTTGCTCGGCCCAGTGTGTGAACAAATCCAAGTTTGGGTTCCTTGTGGGAGATTGTGTTGTCACGGAAGACGCATCCAGGATGTGTTGGGTATCCTTAAAAGGAACTAGTTAGAAAACCATGGTGCCCTCTGGTTAAAGGCAGGCTACAAAAGATTCATTATGCGTACATCATTGAACACCTTGACTCAAAAATGGCTTCCTAGAAAGAAAAGTATTTTATTTTTCCTATTGGGTGACACTCATCACCCAAACCTCTTCCCCGTTACTCAATTTCGACTACGGTGGTTCTAGTTGGGATGATCAAGCAGATCATCAAAATCATTTCTTCTTTCGTTTGGCAGGCAAAGGATGGGGCAAAGAGGACATGACAGGCATGGCATATGGTTACGCAGACAAAAGTATTGTGAAGCAACCTGCATCCCGGTCGATACTATCGACACTCTGTCGATAGTATCGAGATCAATTCAGGTTCGAGTTGAAGCAATCGGCATCCCGGTCGATACTATCGACATTCATGTCGATGGTATCGAGATTAGTTCAGGTTCGAGATGATGTTTTGTCGATACCATCGACATGAGTGTCGATGGTATCGACACCGGCGCAGCGGCGGCTCGTCAATCCAGCGGCGGTTTTGTTTTCTGTATAATATCTATATTTTATTTCTTTTCTCTCTTTGTACCTCATGTACTTACCCTAATATATAAATACAAGTGAGTAGGTTCAAGCCCTATTCACGTTTGCTGCGTCTTGCAGCCGACATGTGATCGGTGTTCTTGTCTTCTTCCCTTCTTCATTTCTTCTCACATGGTATCAGAGCGGAGATCGATCTAGGGCTTCTCCTTCCTCTCTCCGGCGGATCTCTCCCTCTCTGGTGGCCAGCTGCTTCCCACCCGTCGACTTGGCGTAATCCACCGGCTGTGTAGAACCACCGTCGGCTACTCTGGGTTTGCGGTAGATATCCAACTCTACCGTAGCCTCCATCACAAAGCGTTTGGGGATCTCCGGGTGATCCAACGATCATCTAAAAACACAACCGGAGGACTAGTTTAGTCTCAGCCATCATCCTAGTCACACCTCCTCCATGTGTGATTAGGAAGATCATTTGGAGGTTGTGAATGCGTCAGTAACGCATTTCTCCTTGTTTTTCTTCTGTGTGTGACGTGTATCTCTCCGTCACCACAATCTGTTTGACGTGTATCAATCCGTCACATATTCCGTTCTACAATGGAGGATATCAAGACACTTACGATCTACAACGAAGTGTCACCTATCGCCTCCATCAAGCTAAACGGGAAAAATTATCTTCTATGGATGAATACCATCCACACCGTCTTGGAGGCTCGTGACAGAGCGAGGCATGTTGACTCGGGTCCCAAGGCATCTACTGACGAAGGGTATGCTGAATGGTGGAAGCGTCATGACAGTCTTGTGAAGACTTGGCTGTGGAATAGTATGGAACCTGCAATCGCCGCAAGGTTCATGTTCTACTCTACGGCCAAGGAAATATGGGACGCAGTGAAGCAACATTATTCTCAAGAGAAGAATGTTCTCTGTCAGTTTATGATCTATGATCGTTTGTTTGCTGAGAAACAGGGTGACCGATCTCTTGAGGAGTATTTTGGGGCGGTTCAGGCTCTTGCTCAAGAGCTAAGTTATTATCATCCTGTGGTTGTTGCTGAACAGATAAAGGATAAAGATGATCTTGTTACAGCCAAATTCTTAGCTGGGCTCAACTCGGCTTGTAGCTCCGCTCGGAGCGTTATTCTGGCTACTGATAAACTACCTAGTCTTGTTGAGGCTTATTCAAGGATCCAGCAATCTCTATTTGAGTCTGCTTCCTTTGTTTCTGATATATCTTCTGGAGAATCTCATGCGTCTGTTGCTACTGCGGTACGAGGAGGACGACCCGGTATGGGCAGAGGGCGTGGGACACGTCCTAAGTGTACCTTTTGTGACAAACTGGGACATACAGTGGAGAAGTGTTGGAAGAAACATGGGAGACCTGTTGCACCACCTGTGGGAGCAGCACATTGTGCCACCACCACAGGATCCAAATCCTCTACAACTGTGGGTACTACCTCTGGCACCGGCATCACTCTTACCCAAGAGGAATATGATCGGTTCATTCAGGCGACACAGCACATGAGTATGGGGTCATCATCATCTTCATCGGCAAATCTGGCATCTACAGCTGGTAATCAGGCTACATCTCTCATAGCATCTGGCTCATCCTCATCTTGGGTGGTTGACTCTGGCGCCTCACAGCATATGACTGGTATGAGGAGATTGCTCCACACTATTGACTCATCTATTCCTCACCAATCTGTTACACTGGCAGATGGTTCAGTGAAGAGAGTGTTAGCTAGTGGATCTGTCACCCTAACACCCAAGATTGATCTTAAATCCGTTCACTTTGTGCCTAAATTTCCTTTTAATCTTCTTTTTGTTGTCAAATTGATTGACACTCTAAAATGTTGGGTAATATTTGGACCTTCTTGTTTCATATTACAGGATCTCAAGAGTATGAAGACAATTGGTGGGGGGCCTAGGAAAGGTGATCTCTACCTTTTCAACGGTGATAGTCTGCCTCGCCAAATGCCTTCTCCTGCTCCATCCATCCTGTTGAGTGGTTCCCCCTTACTATGACATTGCAGATATGGACATCCTTCTTTGGAGAACCTGCGGAAGTTGGAACCAGAGTTGTCCCAATTATCTTCTTTAGAGTGTCAGTCATGTCAACTGGGAAAGCACCATAGGTTATCCTATCCCAGTCGAGTCAATAAGCGGGCTTCTTGTCCCTTTGAGTTAGTGCATAGTGATGTGTGGGGTCCTGTAAAAGACCAGAGTTATAATGGTTTTCGTTATTTTATCTCCTTTGTCGATGATTTCTCACGCATGACATGGATCTACCCTCTTAAAAGTAGAGAGTCTGTGTTGTCTATTGTGAAACATTTTCATACTGAAATTAAAGTCCAGTTTGATTGCAATATAAAAATTCTCCAGTCTGACAATGCTTTAGAGTATGTTCAAAAGGCTATGTCTGATTTTTGCAGCTCGGTTGGTATGATTCATCGCACATCTTGTCCTCACACCCCTTAGAAAAATGGGGTGGCAGAGAGGAAGAATCACCATCTTCTTGATATTGCTAGATCAATTATGTTTCAATCCAATGTGCCCAAGAAGTTTTGGTCTGAAGCTCTTTTAACTGTTGATTCATAGGCAACCTTCTTCTGTTCTTCAAGGACAGACTCCGTTTTCTGTATTGCGTCCCATGGACTCCCCCTTTCCTGTTCCTCTTAGAGTGTTTGGTTGCACTTCCTTTGTCCATAACTTTGACCCTAAGGTCGACAAGCTGTCTCCTAGGTCCATTAAAACACTGTTCCTGGGTTACTCTAACACTAGCAAAGGATACAAGTGTTACTGTCCTAGTCTTCGCCGCATGTTTGTGTCTAGGGACGTCACCTTCCATGAGACCACTCCATATTTCTCCAATGCTATGAGCAAGGGGGAGCAGTTGAGAGAGGGAGAGCCACCAAAAATACAGAATGAGAGACTGGCACCATCGGTGCAGAGTGAGGGAGTGCCACCTATCATTTCAGATTTTACTTCTATTCCAGATGAACAAGCAGGAGATAGACCTACCATTGAGCATTACACACATGTTTACCATAGGCGAGGCAGGCAAGATCCAGAAGAAGTAGCGACACCAGTCCCTGAGCCATCATCATTGCCTTCTACTCAAGAGACTCCTACAGAGATATCAGACCTCGACCTTCCTATTGCTGTTCGGAAAGGTACTCGGTCCTGTACTATTAAACATCCTATTACAAATGTATGTTACCTGTCTCATCTATCTAAGCAGGCCCGTGCATTCGCTATTGGGTTTGATTCTGTGACTATACCAAGAAATCATTTTTGATGCTATGAAGAACAGTGGCTGGAATCAGGATATGGAACTTGAGATGTCAGCTCTCTTAAATAATGGCACTTGGGATCTTGTTGATCTTCCTGCAGGAAAGAAAGTAGTGGGTTGTAGATGGGTTTTCACTATCAAACACAATCCGGATGGATCAGTTGAACGGTTGAAAGCCCGATTGGTCGCAAAGGGCTACACCCAAACCTATGGTGTTGACTTCTTTGAAACCTTTTCTCCTGTTGCTCGCCTGAATTCTGTGCGGATCATTATTTCCCTTGCTACTACCTTTAATTGGCCTCTGCTTCAGCTGGATGTAAAAAATGCTTTTCTCCATGGTGATCTACAGGAAGAGGTATATATGGAGCAACCTCCTGGGTTTGTTGCTCAGGGGGAGTGTCAGAAAGTGTGCAAATTAAAGAAAGCTATATATGGGCTGAAACAGTCACCTAGAGCTTGGTTTGACAAGTTCAGTGCAGTTATTCTTCAGATGGGTTTTTCTCGCTCCATGACTGATCATTCCTTATTTTACTCCAGCTCTTCTTGTGGATCCATTATTCTTGTTGTATATGTTGATGACGTAGTAATTACTGGCAGTGACACCATGGGAATATCTCGTGTCAAAGAAAGTTTGCAAAAACACTTCCATACAAAGGATCTAGGCAAACTAAGATACTTTCTAGGCATTGAAGTGCTTAGATCTCATACAGGTGTCAATTTATCTCAGAGGAAATATGTGCTTGATTTACTACAGGAGACAGGCATGGTTGAATCTAAACCGGTATCTACACCGATGGATTACCACATCAAAGAGGTGGTTGATGATGTTGAGTATCAAGATCCAGGATATTACAGGAGAATAGTGGGCAAGTTAATATATCTAATAGTCACTCGACCTGATATTTCTTTTGATGTGGGCGTGGTCAGCCAACATATGCACTCTCCGCGACAGTCACACTGGACAACAGTCTGCAGAATTCCGAGATATCTGAAAAGTGCTCCTGGTAAGGGTATCACATATTCTAGACCAAAGGCACCTCCATCTACTCTGCCTCTCACAGGATATTCAGATGCTAACTGGGTTGGTGATCATACTGATAGGAGATCTACATCAGGCTATTGTACCTTTCTAGGTGATCATCTTATCACATGGAAAAGTAAGAAGCAACATGTGGTTGCTAGATCCAACACTGAGGCTGAATACCGTGCTATGGCCCATGCATGTTGTGAACTAAAATGGGTCAAATCTGTTCTATCTGAATTAAAAATTTCTCTTCTACCTTCTATGGAGCTCAAGTGTGACAATCAATCTGCTATGCACATTGTCAGGAATCCTATCTTTCATGAGCGTACAAAACACATAGAGGTTGATTGCCATTTTATTCGTGATCAAATCAAAGATGGCACTATTGTGACACCATATGTCAGATCTGAGGACCAACTAGCAGATATCATGACAAAGCCTTTGGGTTCAGCAATCTTTCAGAGACTCTGTGGCAAGCTAGGCATACACGATGTGTACTCTCCATCTTGAGGGGGAGTGTGAAGCAACCTGCATCCCGGTCGATACTATCGACACTCTGTCGATAGTATCGAGATCAGTTCAGGTTCGAGTTGAAGCAATCGGCATCCTGGTCGATACTATCGACATTCATGTCGATGGTATCGAGATCAGTTCAGGTTCGAGATGATGTTTTGTCGATACCATCGACATGAGCGTCGATGGTATCGACACCGGCGCAGCGGCGGCTCGTCAATCCAGCGGCGGTTTTGTTTTCTGTATAATATCTATGTTTTATTTCTTTTCTCTCTTTGTACCTCATGTACTTACCCTAATATATAAATACAAGTGAGTAGGCTCAAGCCCTATTCACGTTTGTTGCATCTTGCAGCCGACATGTGATCGGTGTTCTTGTCTTCTTCCCTTCTTCATTTCTTCTCACAAGTATAACATGGTCTTGATGTTCAAAATCACTTTGATTACTTCGAAACATAGAACTAAATGTCCAATTTTAACGTTGTAAGAATGGTAAATATGATTATATTGAGATACCTTACAAGTGATTACAAGCCTTGTATAAATAGGAGTCTAGACATGGTAGCACTCCTATACTCAACCATATGGGACTATACACATGTAATCAATACATACTCTAATACTCCCCCTCAAGCTGGAGCATGAGTGAAGCACATGTGCAACTTGAAAAGAAAGACACAAACATGACATATAAACTCAAATTTAAGAAAAAGATATACCCAGGCCCTACAAAGATCACTCCCCCCTGAAGCATATTGCAATAGAGCAACTAGTATGAGAAAGCTTGATCTAGAACAGGAGAAATCTTGGATTCTTGATGTCGGTGCACGAAAATAGTTGTTGTTGAGAAAACTTGCTTTAACACTGAAGAGAGCTTGTTGCTGGCGCCGATTGCCAGGACGCTGGAAATCTCACAGGCACAAGAATGAAGAAATAGATGTGCAGTAGATGCAGAGGCGACTATTAGGTAGCAAGACGACACGTTAGGGGCAGCCAAGAGAGGTGAAATTGGAGTTGTCGCATCTGAACGCCAACTGATAGACCTTCTTACCGAAGGATGCTGTGGACGACGTGAAGGAAGATGATTGAGAAATCCTGATCTTGATCATGATCTACATATGAGATTCCTCTTTTGTCTTCGAACATAAGGAACTCATAGACCAGGGGTAGAAAGTGATTGACGATAATGGTCATGCAGGGCATGACATCGTACGTCTCCTCACACTGCTGGCAGAGGTAAAGGTGCAGAGCCTGAGGTAGGGCGAGATGAAACCAGAGGTGGAGGTGATCCCATCAGAGATGAGGAGGGATGGGCGAAAGAGGAGGAGATGACAACTATGCTCGGAAGGTGAGGAGGCTAGAAGAAGGGTGAAGGTGATAGGGCGGAGGAGTAAGGGCAACACACTGATGGACGAAGATATGGGGAAGAGGGATAGGGTAACCAATGTGCGTGCTTAAATTAGAAGAAAGAAAAGGAAGAAAGAGGGTATGAGAGGAAAGAAAGGAAGAATAAAACAAGAAGTTGAGAAGAAAACAGAATAAGAGTAAGAAAGAACAAGAGGAATATTAAAGAAGCAAAAGGAAATGACAATTTGACTAGAAGAAAAGGAAGAAAAAAAACTGACAATGCTATTAATCATTAAAAGAAAACAATAGAAAAGGGAAGAAACTAACATTGATATTAAAACAAAAAGGAAAGTTAATGTTATTAAGGAAGAAAGAGAAAAATATAAGGACTGAATATTAAAAGCACAAAATGTCCTGCGGGCAACATAAAGAGAAGGGGTCGCCGCCCCCCGGCTAGGAGTGTCTTTACTTTTCTCTCTTATAGGATCTTGGCTTTGATACCATGTAAGAATGGTCAATATAATTCTATTGAGATGCCTTACAAGTGATTATAAGCCTTGTATAAATAGGAGTCTAGACATGGTATCACTCCTATACTCAACAATATGGGACTAAACACATGTAACCAGTACATACTATAACAGACATCATAACCAATGCCCAAAAACATAAATTTACAAAAATTTTGACCACAATTTGATATTTACGGACCAAACAATTTTGACGCCAAAATGAGCGAATCAAATCATGAAAATTTACTAGAATGATATAAACACCAAGATACACTTAAATATGCAATAATATTTTATATTTGATATGTGGGGGGTGTCTCCTATGTTTTGTTGAACTGTTTATGCAGTCATTTTGATGACAATTTGATGCTAAAATGAAGGAAACAAACTATGAAGTTTTGTAAACACAATGTTTTGACATAAACACACTAGTTTATAAAATAAATTTATATGTTGAGAGGTCGGAGTGGGATCCATGTCTTGATGAGTGAGTGCAAAAATGAACAGAACTGTCAAGTTTGTTAACAAACTTACAAACCAACTAGTTACAACTTAGAGCTTAAAACTTACAGTCCATCTTACCAACTTACAAATTGCAACTTGTATAACTAACTAGTAATTAGTAAGTCTTAAGTAGTATTAAGTACTAACTAACAAGTAATAAATGATAATAATGACAAACAAGTATTAAGTATTTAAGTTTTGTTTGTAGATCATGTGGTTTTCAAACAGTCTAGCACTTAGAACTTTAGTATTTTTGGAATATTTCTTTAGATCACTATACAAGAGTGTGGGAATAGGAGGTGTAGATGGGCTAGGGATAGGAGAAACGTACCTTAGAATAAAGGAAATTAGCCTCAGGAAGCAACAGATTCAAAGAAAATTGCCAAAATACCCAAGATACGGTAGCAGTAACCCTACAAATTTCTCAAAATGCAAGTTGTGTTTTTGTGCCATTTGGTAAAATTATGACCCAACTGAGCTTTTTGATGCAAAATTTCCCCCTATTTTGCAAAATTTGCACCTAGGTGTGAGATTTTCATGAAATTACAACCCATTTCCTATGTTTGTGCTTTTCGATGTCTGATTCTATGTTTCAATGTCCGGTTGAAAAAAATCAAAATGCAATTTTGAGCCATTTGAAGAAATTATGGTCCAAATTGGGATTTAGATGCAAAATCCCCCCCCTATTTTGTGAAATTTCGCACCTAGGTGCAAAAGTATCACAAAATGACGACCCATTCCCTATGTGCATTTTGATATTTGATTCTACGTTTCTACGTTTGATTGGAAAAAATGGGAAATTTTGATAAATAGTTGTGATTTTGATCGAAATTTCTTCCATGGTTTGAAGGCCTATGTTATTAAGGCATGTTGGAAGTCAATACGGGCCAGTCCATTTCGTCACACGCTTCCGTAGGGAAAAATACCATAGAATCAAAAGTGAAATAAATGGTCTTCACCCACCTCTCTTTCTATTGAGCTCCTTCGCCTCTCCCTATTTGGTGCAAGATTTGGCGATCCTTTCAGATGGTTATGATGAATAGCAGAAGGTTGATCGTTAAGCTGGATATCTCCTACACACGCTTAAGGTTTTGCAAATGAAGATGGGATTTGGCTTGTTGTGGAGTCCCAAAGTGTGATACTAGATGAGAACTATTATCTTCTCTGGATACCTAACTCGAGATGGTTTTTTTTTGTTAAAACGATGAAATGTTTGCTTCACTCGCTAGCGCCGCCTTTCAGCTTTTTGGTAATTGGTTGTGGATGATGGGTACGCCTTAACATTGTGTTCCCAAATTCTTGTGATCTTGCGATGTGCATGTTGTGACAATCCAAAATGTGAATCAATAAATCATGGGTTTCTTGATACTCAACTTGCTACTTTTCTTTGGTCAAAGTTTCTAAATGTCACTGGTCTACATGTGAATATCAAGGATGGTAAGAATGTTTTGTGGATCGTTCATTTCTTTTTACGAGAAGGTGTCTCCATGTCACACAATGGATGGTTGTTTAGGTGCCTACTAGTCCTAACCCTGTAAATTATTAAAAGGCGACTATGGCGTGCTCAGTATGATGATAGCCAGGGATCTTCCAAACCCTCTGGCTGGAAATCACGCGGTAGATTGATGCCATTTCAAAGAGCAAAAACTTTAAAACAATGGACGATGGCCCCCATTATGCCTGCTTTCAAGAATGGGTATTATGGAACCACGTTTGACTCTCAGACACCTAGAGTTAGCTAAATGGTTTAGTCCTGGACCTAGCCAGTTTAAAGATGAACCATACAGTAGGGTGTAATACTTGTATATATGTGACTCCTAAATAGTGGGTGGCTGGTATCACTGAGAATAATCACGGTTATACGAGGATGGTTTTCAAAACATGACTACAAGCTTCTTACTGTGAGGAAGTGTACATCAGTGATGTGACATGTAGGTTTAAATATCTGTGATGAACTGATGATCACAATCTTAATCTCTCTTATTATATAGTTAGATGATAAGAACGTGGGTGATATGTTTTGGGGGTCATCAAAACTACTGTGGCAGATGCAGTTTCTCTTAGGGTTATTAGGCCCATGGTTATGGACCACGCCGTTATTGGCAGTATCATCCCTTCTGTGGTGAATTTTGTGGCTACAGAGATTGGTAGAAGGGAACATACAAATGAGGATGTTATGATGATCCGAGACCTTCACTCCTCCCAATTAGGATTAGAGGGCTTATGTTGATGGATAGGCTAGGTATACCTTACATTAAGAAGTTGTGGAAATACACACAGTTGCTCTTTTTGTTTTATACAGATCCTTTGGGGATTTCTGTTTGGCTCGGGTTCCTTAGTTCTTTTTGGTGGTTACCTTCACCCGGTTTTTCGGGTGGCTGGTTTTTAGTGTGGTTGTTTGTTAGGGCTAGTATTGGGATGGCCTTTGTAACATGGCAACTCTGTTGTTAGCCTACCATGAGGAGGGCGAGATGATTACAATAGCATCCTGACTTAATATAAAAAATGTGTATTAATATACAATGACAAAAATGAAAAATAGGGACCAGCTTTCCGGCCAAGGTACAATCTGTTGACATTCAGTTTAAATACTGTAATGTGCTATTTAAACGTTCCCTACTCTCATTTATTCATCAAAACATTTTGCAAATTTATCCAAAGGAGAAAAAATACAGGATAAATATGAATTGTTTAGCTAACCTGGTTTCTAAGTGGCCCCACGATAAGTATTACAAAGTTACAGAGGTCATTTAGAAATATAAAAAACAAAAACACCTTCCTGATTTTACAAGGGAAGAATAAAGAAGTCTAACTCTTAACTATATCAAAAAAAAAAAGATACCCCCTCAAGAATAAAGAAATTTAACTCTTTAGATGTTTTATATGTTCGTAATCTTACAATTACAACTCAGATTAGACAAAAACAAAAACAAGCCAAGACAAGTAAGAAATCATTCCCCCTGAAGCATGAATTGCATAAATTAAGTACTCCCAAAAAGTTTTGAAAGCAAGCATATGATGAGCTTCTTCAGCAAAGCTGGAATGGTGCAACTGTTGTAATGGTAGTATTATGTGTGCATTGATAATAATAAATCATCAAAATCACAAACCCCCAGAACAGGTTGAAAACAAAACGGTTAAGTTCATCCACTAGAAAGGGACGAGCAGGCTACTCAAATTTACATGACATGCTGTGAACGCAAGAGAGCAATAGCATCCACGTAGCTGAAAGCCTGAAACACCGCTACCATCAACGTAAAAGGAAACACAAAGATACTAGTACACACTGGTAACAGCGTGTACGATATAGAATAAGAATGAGCTCTGAGATGAGAAATTCAAATACAAATTGTTATCAAGTTACCTAACATGGCACGGGCATGAAAAGTTGATATAAGTGGCCTCTAATGATGGGCTAAAGATGCACCGAGTTGAGACTCCATGAACCGAAGTGAGACCAACGAAGAAAATTTCTTGAGCAATTTTCTCATGTTGTCTTATCATAGCATGCTTCACGTCTCCTCACAAACAGAAATCAATCAGTCATTTGGATTACAAAATTGAAATTTCCCTTCTTCAAGGTAATTGGTGAACCAAGGGAGGGAGGGAAGGAATATCATCGTACCAAGATCGAGAAGAGTTATGTATGTTGAATAGAGAGAAGAATCAATGGCTACAACAAGAAAAACATTCTCTGAAGGGCACAACATGAAAGCTGGAGTGAGTTTGAATCCATATACGAGCTAATGTTTAAGTAGAGATAGACAAGAGTGAAAAACTAAACAAACTGAAATTGGACTTAGATGTAAATACAAAAAATCTGGTCTGGCACATTACTCTTTTATAGTTGTTTGATCTATTTCAAGTTCTGAAAGTAACTATTAAAGAGGAAGGGGCTTGGCAGAGTGGAAAAAAAAACACCCCCTACTAGTACCCTGAGTGAAATAGCAAAAGATAAGAGAGCGGGCTGTTAATTAGAAACGAGGCTCATATAAGCAATAACTGAAAAATACAGTAGGGCCCTTAGAGAATTTTGGACAAAGGAAAATCCAGTACAGCAGGTCACCAAAAAGAGTGAAAATGGATGGATATGGAGTGGATGACAAATTCTATTCAGATTGTGTTTTGATAGTGAGTTCAATCAAGAAAATGAGGGTTTAAAACAGATATGAACGTTATTCAAAATATTCAGGAAAATGGGATACAAATACAGCGGAATTCTACTCTAGAATGCACACAAGACAAAATATACTTGGAATTTAGGAAAGTCCAATTTAAAGATTAGGTTTTTAATATTAGAGGATAAAGATAATTTATTTCAAATAAGTCTATACATGCCGAGCAATATTGTAAATGTAAAACCCATGCTATGTCTATGTCAATTGTTAGAAAATTGCCTCCTTATTTATGTATCTCTCAACTATTTCTGTTTCTTGTTAGGTCTGTCATGTACATCTTCTCACTCTATATAATAAAGGAGAACCCGCTCTAGACAGGTATCGCTTTGACCCAAATACACTCACATGGTATCAGAGCACATCCGGCTGTTCTAACCCTAGCCGTTCTCCTCCTAGCTGCGGCCCTATATCTCTTCCTCCTCCCTCGCCTGAGCATCGCCCGCCGTCGCCGCAGGGCACCGCCCGTGTCGGTTCTCACCGGGCCATTCTTCCTCCGTCTCCACCAGAGTGTGGTGGCTGCTTCAAGGAGAGGAGGAAACCCTCTTTCTATCCCGTAGAGAGGAGGAACTCCCTTCTCATCTTCTTTCCTCTCCACATAGACCCCATACATGGATGAGTGCCTAAGTCTTTAGGAGTTGTTGATGCGTCAAATTCGCATCCTCAAGTGATAAGTGATGGTGCTAATTCCTGTCACCCCAGCGTGTCTTCCTGGGGTCATCATTTCTCCAGTGTATCTTCCCAGAGTCATTTATTTCTTTAACGGAGCCAATTCCTGTCAAGATCCATGTCAGACGCTGACAAACATGGCGTGTTCTTCGAACAACACGGCGTGTTGTTGCCCAGGGTTCATTTTGACGGTGCAGATCTCCACTCTGATCGCAAGTAACACGGCGTGTCCCTGCATGATCACAACTATTGGAGTTTACGCCTCCGACCGAGTAGACGGCGTGTCCCATTCGTGACATGGCATGACGACGACCACAAGAGTTTACGCCTCCGATGCAGCCTTCTGCCTACACGGCGTGTGCAAGTGATTCAGAAGTTCGGTCTTCTTTCATCACCAACTAACACGACGTGTCCCAAGTTCAACACGGTGTGTCTAAGATAGTCACAAAGTCTATCTTCGTCAGCTGACACGACGTGTCCACTGTTCAAACGATGTGTTGTTGCCATACACGTCGTGTCAAGTGTTCTACACGACGTGTTACTTGTCCTATCAGTTGTTGTTATCTAGATATAATCTCAATATGGGAGACGAAAAGCCAGATGCTTCCATTACAATCGTCTACAACAACCAATCACAGATAACTTCTGTGAAGCATAACTCAAAGAGTTCTTTTATGGATGAATGTTATTTACACTATGCTTGAATCTCGAAAGAAGTTGGAAATTATTGAGTCAGAAACTCTTGATAAGAGTAGTAAAGATTCCCTACTTGGCGGAAAACAATGGGCTGGTGAAATCCTGGTTATGGAATAGCACGAAGCCCCATATTGCTTCTAGATTTATGTTCTATTCCACAGCCAAACAAATCTGTGAAGCTGCAAAGAAACACTTCTCTCACGAGAAGAATGCTCTCCATATTTACATTGTATATGACCCACTCTTTGTAGAGAGACAAAACAATCGCTCTCTCAAAAATTATTTTGGTACTTTACAGTCCATTTCTCAGGAACTTAGTTTCTACCAGCCGCTGAAGACTGATGATCAGATGAAAGATCGAGATGATCTAGTAACGAAAAGGTTTCTAACCGGCTTAAATCATGTCTACGCTTCAGCCAGGAGTGTTATTCTAGCCACGGACAAACTACCAATCCTTGAAGAAGCCTTTGTGAAATTCCACAGTCTTCATTCGAGTCTATTTCTCCTACTCTATGAGAACAACACTCTGAGTGTCATGCCTCTCTGTGGAAGTTGCTAAAGGAACTGGACGAGGTGCTGATCGGCGATGAGGCAATCGTCCTAGAAACAAATGTATTTTCTATGGGAAACTTGGACAAACATAAGAGAAATGCTATACTAAGCATGGTCGACCCCCTGTTGGTGTTGCACGTCATACGCTACTTCGTCAGGAGCATCTGCATCTTGAGCTTCTAAACAAGTGCAATCAAATGTTATGATCTCCAAGGAGGAGTATGGATGTCTTCTTCAGGGTACCCAGCAAGCTTCTGTTGGCTCCATCAATCTAGTTTCAGATATAGGTAACCAGGGGACTTCGCTTGTGTCCTCTCATCCATCTTCTATACAGGTGGTGGATCTGGGGCCTCCCAGCATATGACGGGTATACGATCTATGCTTCTTTCTTTTGACTCGTATATCCCACATTCTTCTGTGACGCTTGTTAATGGTTCTATCAGACGAGTCCAGGTGTGTGGCACTGTACAAGCATATCTGATTTGACTTTACAGTCTGTACATGATGTATCAGACTTTCCATTTAAGTTAATGTATGTGGCTAAGCTGCTTGATTCTTTGAAATGCTTGGTAATATTTGGATACTCTTTCTTTGTGTTACAAGATCCTAGGAGCTAGAAGATGATTGGTGGGGGATCTAGGAAAGGTGATCTCTACTTCTTTGAAGGTGGTTGCCCAGCTCGGCAGATTCCATGTGCCACATATACCGTTTTCATCTGCTCTCTCTTACAATGCATTATCTCTATGGGCATCCGTCCTTGCAAAGTCTTCAAAGGCTTGTTCCAGGCTTAGCATCAATAAAGTCATTGAGATTGTCAGTCATGTCAACTAGGCAAGCATCACCGCATTTCTTTTCCAAATCGCACAGTGAAATGCTCTAAGCGTCCTTTTAACCTAATTCAAGTGAATATTTGGGGCCCTATTAAAGAGCCATGTTATAATGGCTTTCGATATTTTTTGTCTTTCATTGATGATTTCTCCAGTATGACTTGGGTATACTTAAGTCTCTGGATGAATTTTTGTCTGTCATTCAAACTTTTCATCAATTAATATATGCTTATATAAAGATTCTTTGTATTTATAATGTTCTACAACGCATTCAAAAGGTTGTTTCTACTTTTTGTAATTCTATTGGCATGATTCACTAGGCGACTTGCCCTCATACACCTCAACAAAATGGGGTTGCTATACATAAAAACCGCCATTTACTTGATGTAGCATGTACGCTACTCTTTCAGATGTATGTGCCACTAAATTATCGGTTTAATGCTCTTCTTACTGCATGTTTTTGATGAATCGCCAGCCATCTTGTGTCTTACATGGGGCTACTCCTTTATCTGTTTTACAATCTGACGAAAAACCTTTTCTTGTTCCTCTTTGTGTGTTTGCTTCCACTGCATTTGTACATGTGTTTGATCCACGTGCTGACAAGTTGTCTCCTCGCGCAGTTCACACAGTCTTTTTGGGATACTCTCCCACATAGAAGGTGTTAATATATCTTTCTTTATGTCTTTATTTTCTTTTTTTTCATTACTGCTGTACCTATGTGCAATTTACTCCTTTATATAAATAAAGAGGAGAGCCCTATTGGGAACTCTCACGTTGCCTTGCGCAACACACACATCGCGGCTGTTCCGTTTTACGTATTCCGCTAACATGGTATCAAGAGCAGTGTGATCGGCCGCTTCCGCTTCTCCTTTCTCTAGCGCCGCCGCCCTTCCTCCTCCATCCCAGCAGGGCCGCCGCCGTCCTCCACCTAGGGTGCCGCCGCAGCACCGGCCTCCTTCCCCTCTCGCCGCCGCCGCGCGGCAGGGGCAGGGCAGACGCCACCGCCGGCGCTGCAGCCCGTCGGCTAAGGGCTTCCGTCGCCCGTCTACTATCTCTGGACCTCCGGTAGTCTCCTCCATGCTACCGTAGGCCCGGCAGCCAAGAACCGAAGCTCCGTCTACGTTTTCGGCAATTTTTCAGCAACTTTTCGGCTAATTTTCGGAAGCCGAATTTGCTGTTTGGGGATTTTCGGTTGATCAAACGGCCATCTAAAGCTCTAACCGGAGGTCTCGTCTCTTCCAAAGTGCCTTCCTAATCACATCTCCTTCATGTGTGATTAGGAACCTCTCTCTCTTGAAGGCTGTCGATGCGTCAGTAACGCATCCTCTATCCAGTTTCAGTTGTGACGTGTATCTCTCCGTCACGTGACGTGTATCTTCCCGTCAATCTAGCCTTCCTTGTGACGCGTATCATTCTGTCACCTATCCTCGTTGCATTATGGAGAATAAGATGTCCACCTATTATGGAGAGGTGTCGCCTATTCCCATCAAACTCAACGGGAAGAATTTTCTGCTATGGATGAATGTTGTTCATACCGTCTTGGAGTCCCGAGATGGGGCAAAGTTCGTTGATTCTGCACCCCTAGCTAGCACTGACAAAGACTATGCCGAGTGGAAACGTCTGGACAGCCTAGTGAAGACTTGGCTATGGGGCAGCATGGAACCTACAATTGCATCTAGGTTCATGTTTTACTCTACAGCCAAGGAGATTTGGGATGTCGTGAAGCAACATTATGCTCAAGAAAAGAATGCTCTTCGCCAGTTTATGATTTATGACCGTCTTTTTGCGGAAAGACAGGGTGATAAGCCACTTGAAGAGTATTTTGGTGTGATTCAAGCTATTTCTCAAGAACTGAGCTACTATCATCCAGTGACAGTTGCTGAGCAGATTAAAGATCGAGACGACCTGGTCACTGCTAAATTTCTCTCTGGACTTAGCCCCTCCTTCGGTTCGGCCAGAAGTGTGATCCTTGCTTCAGACAAATTACCAAGCCTTGCAGAAGCTTACTCCAGGATTCAGCAGTCCACCTTTGAGTCTGATGATTCTATTTCTGTTGTTCCTTCTGGAGATTCTCATGCTTCTATTGCAGCAGCAGTAAGAGGAGGACGACCTGCACCATCTGACAAATCTGGCTTGGGCAGAGGACGTGGGACTCGTCCTAGATGAACATTCTGTGACAAACCTGGGCATACTGTAGAAAAATGCTGGAAGAAACATGGGAGACCTGCTGCCCCGCCTGTTGGAGCTGCAAACTGTGCCACCTCGGAATCTTCAGCTGTGGGGTCTAGTACTCCTGGCATCACTCTTACTCAGGAGGAATACGACAGATTTATTCAGGCAACTTAGCACTGGAACATGGGCGCGTCATCTGCTTCGGCAGCCAACCTTGCGTCTACTGCGGGTAATCAGGCTACATCCTTTATGGCTTCTGGATCCGCAAATCCTTGGGTGGTTGACTTTGGCGCATCCCAGCACATGACTGGTATGAGGAGATTGCTCCGTTCACTTGACTCATATATTCCTCATCCATCTGTTACCTTGGCAGATGGTTCAGTGAGGAAGGTGGTAGCTAGTGGATCTGTGTCTCTTACACCAGATATTGATCTAAAATCTGTTCATTTTGTGCCTGAATTTCCATTTAATTTGCTTTCTGTTGCCAAGTTGATTGACACTGTAAAATGCACAGTAACATTCGGGCCCTCTTGTTTTGTTTTACAGGATCTCAAGAGTATGAAGATGATTGGTGGGGGGCCTAGGAAAGGTGATCTCTACCTCTTCCCTGGTGATTGTCTACCTCGCCATCCACCTCCTGCTCCAGTTTCAGCCGTCATGATGAGTGGTTCCCCCTTGCTGTGGCATTGCAGATATGGACATCCATCCTTAGAAAGCCTGAAGAAGTTGAAACCAGATCTGGCTCATTGTCTTCTTTAGAGTGTCAATCGTGTCAGTTGGGCAAACATCATAGATTGTCATATCCTGTTCGTGTCAATAATCGGGCTACTAGTCCGTTTGAGTTAGTCCATAGTGATGTGTGGGGTCCTGTTAAAGACCAAAGTTATAATGGCTTTAGCTATTTTATTTCCTTTGTGGATGATTACTCTCGCATGACATGGATTTATTTGTTGAAAAGTCGTGAGTCTGTGCTTTCCATCATTAAATATTTTCATAAAGAAATTCAAGTTCAATTTAATTGCAACATCAAGACTTTTCAATCTGGCAATGCTCTCGAATATGTTCAGAAAGCGATGAATGAATTTTGTAGTTCGGTTGGGATGATTCATCATACATCCTGTCCTCACACCCCAATGCAGAATGGAGTTGCTGAGAGAAAGAATCGCCATCTTTTGGATGTTACTCGATCCCTCATGTTTGAATCAAATGTGCCTAAACGGTTCTGGTCTGAAGCCCTTCTCACCGCATGTTTTTTGATTAATAGACAGCCCTCCTCCGTTTTGCATGGACGCACTCCCTTCTCTGTTTTACGCCCTATGGATCAACCTTTTCATGTTCCTCTTCGGGTGTTTGGTTGTACATCCTTCGTTCATAATTTTGATCCTAAACAAGACAAACTTTCACCTAGGTCTGTTAAAACCTTGTTCCTTGGGTACTCTGGTACGAGTAAAGGTTACAAGTGTTATTGTCCTAGTTTGCGTCGTATGTTTGTTTCTAAGGATGTCACTTTTCATGAAACCACTCCATATTTTGCAAATTCTATGAGCAAGGGGGAGCAATTGAGTGAGAGAGTGCCACCCCCAATTCAAAGTGAGCGAGTGGCACCACATGTGCCGAGTGAGGGAGTGCCACCCATTATTATTCAGGACATGCAGCATGATGATGCACCTGTCATTCAGCCCTATTCACAGGTGTATCACAGGCGAGGTAGACAGAATCCAGATGAGGCAGCGACACCAGTCTCTGAGCTTCCTCCATCGTCTTCTACTCACGAGATTCCTGCAGAAGCTTCTGATCTTGATGTTCCTATTGCTGTCAGGAAAGGTATTCGTTCATGTACTATTAGACATCCCATATCCAATGTGTGTTGTTTGTCCCACTTATCTACACAGGCTCGTGCATTTGCTGTTGGGATGGACTCAATTACGACACCAAGAAATCATTTAGATGCTATGAAGGACAGTGGTTGGAAACAGGCAATGCAGGTGGAAATATCTGCTCTATTAGACAATGGCACATGGGATCTTGTCGACTTACCTGCAGGAAAGAAAATTGTGGGATGCAGATGGGTTTTCACAGTCAAACACAACCTTGATGGATCTGTTGAAAGGCTGAAGGCTAGATTGGTAGCAAAAGGCTACACGCAGACATATGGAGTTGATTTTTTTGAGACTTTTTCTCCAGTTGCTCGTTTGAACTCTGTACGGATCCTTATATCACTTGCTACTACCTTTCACTGGCCTCTTTTTCAGCTGGATGTCAAGAACGCTTTTCTTCATGGTGATCTCCAAGAAGAGGTATATATGGAGCAACCACCTGGTTTTGTTGCTCAGGGGGAGTGTCAGAAAGTGTGCAAACTGAAGAAAGCTATATATGGGCTAAAGCAATCTCCTAGAGCTTGGTTTGACAAGTTCAGTGTTGTTGTTTTACAGATGGGTTTCTCTCGTTCCATGACTGATCACTCTCTATTTTATTCAAACTCTTCTTGTGGGTCTATCATTATTGTTGTCTATGTTGATGATATTGTGATTACTGGCAGCGATTCTACAGGTATATCACGTGTGAAGGAAGGATTACAAAAACACTTTCACACAAAGGACCTGGGGAAACTGAGATATTTTCTAGGGATTGAGGTTCTTAGATCCCATGCAGGTATAAACCTATCTCAGAGGAAGTATGTGCTGGACTTGCTACAGGAAACAGGCATGACTGATTCTAAGCCAGAATCCACTCCTATGGATTATCACACCAAGGAGATGGATGATGACACTGAGTATTCAGATCCAGGACACTACAGGAAAATAGTTGGGAAGTTAATCTATCTAACTGTAACAAGACCCGATATTTCTTTTGCTGCAGGAGTGGTGAGTCAACATATGTGCACACCACGACAGTCACACTGGACAGTTGTATGCAGGATTCTGAGAAATTTGAAAAGTGCTCCTGGAAAGGGAATCACTTACTACAAACCAAAGAGCTCCTCATCACCTTTGATTCTGACAGGTTATGCAGATGCAGATTGGGCTGGCAATCAGATTGATAGAAGATCTACTTCTGGCTACTGCACTTTCCTTGGTGACCATTTGATCATTTGGAAAAGCAAGAAACAACAGGTGGTAGCGCGGTCTAGTACTGAAGCTGAATACCGTGCTATGGCACATGCATGTTGTGAATTACAATGGATCAAATCTGTCTTATCTGAGTTGAAGATTTCAATTCAATCTCCCATGACACTCAAGTGTGACAATCAATCTGCTATACATATTGCCAGGAATCCTGTCTTCCATGAGCGTACAAAGCATATAGAAGTTGACTGTCACTTCATCAGAGATCAGATAAAGAATGGCAATGTTGTGACACCATATGTCAAGTCTGAGGATCAATTAGCTGACATCTTGACAAAGCCATTAGGTCCAGCAGTGTTCCAGAATTTATGTGGCAAGCTGGGCATCCACAATGTGTACACTCCAGCTTGAGGGGGAGTGTTAATATATCTTTCTTTATGTCTTTATTTTCTTTTTTTTCATTACTGTTGTACCTATGTGCAATTTACTCCTTTATATAAATAAAGAGGAGAGCCCTATTGGGAACTCTCACGTTGCCTTGCGCAACACACACATCGCGGCTGTTCCGTTTTACGTATTCCGCTAACAGAAGGGATACAGATGTTATTGCCCTCATCTTCATCGTCTTTTTGTGCCAGCTGACGTTACTTTTATGAGTCTACTCTGTTCTCTAGTGACTCTGCTCAGAGTGAGGGGGAGCACAATCCTGAGAGTGACTGCATCTTTGAGAGTGAGAGAGCCACCTCTTCAAGTGCCATGTGATGAGACTGTTTTAGATACCACCACCACCTACACCTCCACTGATTCAACCTTTCCCACTAGTTTACACCAGGGCAGCAAGGCATCACCAAGAATATGTCGTGTCGCCAGTCCAGCAGATTGCCCCCTTATCTTCAGACACTCCTGAGGTAACGGTTCCTACTAAGAGTTCTCTTGATGCTAACACCAATGACCCATTTATTTTTACCATAAGGGGTTGGGGATGCTAAAAAGGCAGAATCACCATCCGAGCATGGAGTCGACGTCGGAGAGTGGAGTCATTCTTGGAAAAGCTTTTCAAGTTCAGCTTGGACCCAATGTGCAGAAGCAGCGACGAATTGGGTCGTGTCTTCCTTGGTGTAGTCAGTAAAAGCCTAATTGGCCCATGTGTTGGGGTAGCCATGTTTCACCCAACAACGATCCTCGTTGTGATTATTATGGTCACATAAGTTGCAATGACGGGGTCTAATAGGAGTGACGTTGCTTGGTCCAGCGGATGGCTGACCATGTTCCAGTCCAGTAGGGGGTTGGCCACGTCTAGGTCCTGATGGGCAAAAATGATGTCCTTTACACGGCCACGGGCTCTTCCACAACCAGAGTTACCAGATCATATTGCAAGAGAGGACGCCTCAGCGGAACCAGCAGGAGAAGAAGTGACAGATGGCAGGCGCTGGACCCTTTTCAGGTTACCACAGAGCTTAGGTTGTGAATCACTAGACAAGATCTGATCCACGACTGATGCAAAAGAGACATGTAATCCTGCTATGAATTGTACCAACTGAAGTTCATTCTGCTGTCATTAAACCTCGATGATATCTGAATTCAGGGGATGGTATACTTCAAATTCATCCCACAAAAGGCACAACATTTATTATAATAATCCTCAACATGGGTATCATTCAGGGATTCCTTTTTAGGCAGATTTTTAAAGATTCAAACACGTTTTTAGGGTTTTGTTGATGTGAGTAAACATGTGATAACTGACCCCACATGGATTTTTCCGTTCTAAGTCGTAAAAGAGATTCACTTATTTTTTATTTTGCATTGTTGACCATTCAAGTCATCACTCTAGAGTCATCTTTGACCCACAGGTCTCATAGTACTGCTTAGTTTTCTCATCATCAGTCTTGAATGAAGTAACAACTCCTTTAGCGATAAGATGAGAGTACCGACCTTGGGCCTTAACATACAACTCTAATGAAGCTTGCCACGTATGGTCACACAAAGAATTCTTAAGTTTTCATTAGAGGCCATGTTGGAATCAGATCTGGATTAGTCCACACAAGTTCTCAGTTCAGAAGAGCGTAGTTATTAATTGAAGAGTTTAGAGATCCAAAGAATGGGCATTAAGATTGTTTTAATTAATAAACCAATGCCACATCATCAATTTAGACCGACATGTGACAAATGTTGAAGGGAGGGAGCAAATCCTTCCCTAAGAGAAAAGTCGAACCGAAGAACGGTTGTTTTATACCAAGAGCAGCTTGTTGTGGTAACTCTGAACCAAGCAGAGACATGATCTACCCCCCTTCTAACATTTGTCACCTCTATCATTCCTTCTTCCCACTAATTCTCTTTCTAATTGTATGTATAAAAAAGGGGAAAGAAGAAGAGCCTGTATGCTTATAATAGAAAAAGAAGAGGGGGCAAATTGTTAACTTCTTTATATTCATATGGATCCCAAAACTCCATAATCGAGTTCTTTATTACGTAGTTAGGGGCCTTGTATTCTAATCACAACATTAGATTTCTGAGATCCGTTTCTACCATGCATTCAATTTTGGTAGTGCCTTTTTGTTTTTTTGCTCCTATCAGGCACCTATACCAGTAGTGCTCTTCTTCTTGTGTTGTGCTACACTCTAGTACATTTCTTGTTCTAATGGGTGAAAATAAAGTCCCCGCCACTTCTGCGGTTATCTATTATTACATGCTTGCAATTTCTATTTTTAAATTGAACGCACCAACTACCTCCTCTTGATGTGATCCAAACTTCTCTTCAGTTACACAACAATATAAAACTCTTCACGAATGACCAGCCGACCAAACCAGAAGATGAAATGTGGGTGATAGGGAACAATCAAGTCTCCATTGGCTTTGAGAAAGCATGGAGCCCCAAATTGTGGTGAAATATATCTTCGGCCGCAAATTGCAAGACCATATATAGTGCAACTTGATTGTATTATGGACCAGATTGAGTCTTACTCTTATTTGGAACTCGGTTAATTGTCTGTTTTTTATAAAAAAATGTATTAACATGATTCTAAACATGATGAGACATGAAGATATGTCATGATACAAAGACCTAAAACAAACTTGGGGTTTCTCCTAGGATTTCAATCCTTTTTGTGTGCCTCTCAAAGCAACCAATTCTCTTTTATGGTAGGATTTTGAGTGTGAAGGGGATAGGGTACTTTATTTTGTCGTCTATAGTATCCTATCTATTGTATCTCTCTCCACCAATTAATATTGTCTCTATAGGCTCTTGCACTAGGTATTAGCCAAACTGGTACAATTTTGGGCTTTTGTGATTTGCTTGTATCATTGTTATTTGTCGTATGTATTCAATTGATTGTATGATCTTGTGCTTCTGCATCTCAACAACTAGTTCATTTGGCTTGTTCGAATCTCTAACCACACTCATTTCGATCACAATCCATGCCTCGGTTAAGTGGTCGGTTGCCAGATGTGTCTTCAAGACCCAATCAAACCTAGATAAGAGCTCTATGTTTTAAATTTGAGTTATATATGGGCACAATATGTCCTGAAAATGTGGATTTGAATGTTCAAACATGTATACATCGAGGTATAATATGTAGTATAATTCTAAGCTAATAAATTTCCATTATTAATTGATATGACTGTATTTGGGTCAAAGCGATACCCGTCTAGAGCGGGTTTTTAAAGAGTGAGAACATGTACATAATAGGCCCAACAAGAAACGGAAATAGTAAAGAAATACATAAATAAGGAGACTATTTTCTAAGACTTTCCCTCAAGCTGGAGCATGCACATCATGCATGCCCAACTTGGAATTCATATTTTTGAAGACTGAAGATGGAAGCGGCCAAGGAATAAGGTATTCGATTTCGATGCCGTTTCGACAACATGGAAATCGAAATTTACTGAAATTTCGACAGAAATTTTGATAAATGCAATAGTGCTCGTTTCGATGCCAAAATCAAGGAATTAAGCCATGAAATTTCACAGCCATGATCTTTACACCTAAATGCATCGATTTATGTAATAAAATTTGATATGGGGATAGGTGGGGGTTCCGTCATGTGGGAGGAAAGGAGATTTTCCTGTTCCCTGAGAAAATTTCAAATTTTGGGCAAAAAATTTCGACAATTTCGACATAGCGGTATGGTTGCATGGTTTTGTATCAGGTGCTGCCGAAATCGGTATTTTGGGGCGAAATTTCAATGGTTTTGCCGAAACCTTATTCCTTGGAAGCGGCTTTGTGAAGATATCTGCCACTTGTTGTCCAGTCCGAACATGACGAGTTTGAATCTTCTTGGAGAGCATTAAATAACGAACGAAGTGGCAGTCCACTTCAATATACTTGGTCCTCTCATGGAACACCGGATTTCTAGCAATATGGATTAGGGATGGCAAAAAGTGGACAATTGCATCCGTAGTCCACCATCCGAACCAATCTGCTTACTTCAAATTGAAATGGATCTCCTATCCATATGGATCGGTTGCGATGGATGATCAGGAGTGGATATCCAAAGGGAATAACAATCATCTGAATATATGATCCAATGCAGCATAATATAGCAGGTGCACAGGCACTTCATCCTATATGTCAATCAATATGTACCAAGCTTCTCCTTTCCACCATGAATTCCTCGTCACCTTCCTACCTCCACTTGAACCTGCAAAAGAGTTGTCATCTGCTTGGTTCGGCGACATTAGAGTCACATCGTCGACTAGATGAACGTATTATAATGGCCGAGCAATGAAACATGAGATCATGGGACCCTCTGTGTGGAACTAGTACTGGTAGTCCTTGCTGCGAGCACCTGGCCTACGCCGCATGCAGCAGCCAACGGGTCGCTCCGTGACAGTAGACGTGACGACATCGGCGGGGAATCTTTGTTGCATCGTCTTGTGCGGATTCAACTACTACGACGTCGTGAAGTTGTGCTTCGTGGTCTGCCGACAAGGTCGCCCTTCAGGTAGACTTGGCGGCAGGAGCCGCCGCTTGGGCCATGTCATCGTTCTACCTGTGTTGATTCCTCACAGGCGACGGTGAGTCAGCCGCTAGAAAGACTATCGCGAGTTATCTCCAGGGATGACGAGCTTCACTGGTGGACGGTGGAGTAATTGTAGCGCCGCGGAAGCAGAGAGAGCTTTCGTTCATGAATGCTTGTTGAACGGATCATGGCCACATGAATTGAAGAATCAGGCTGCTTTACCCTCCTTCCCTATCCCTGAGCACCGTGAGAACGACGAAGTATGGAAGTGGATTGGATAACCACCTCACTCGGACCATATACATGGTTTTTTATTCAACCGAACCAAATATCTGTGGATGAATAGATGTGGAGATTAAACAGTGTGGACACAATGGTTCGGTCCGGTTGATGGTTACGCTGGTTTTTTTGCCAAGCCTGGCTTCCTGGTTATCACACATGAGAGAGATTGGTGTCTCAACAGACACTACCATTTCAAATGATACAAACATAATCCATTGTAGCTCACAATAGGCATGTGCCATAGCTCGATATTCATCCTTATGTTGGACCGTACTACCACATTTTGTTTCTTGCTCTTCCAAGTCACCAAGTGTGACCCAAGAAACACACAATGGCCAAAAGTAGAACGTCTATCTCCAACATCACCTGCCCAATCAACCTAGTGAGCTTTATGGATGTATGTGTGAGATTTTTCCTTGTAAAGTAAGGCCCTTCCCTGGCGATCCTTTAACATAACATAGAATACGGGCGACTTCCATCCAGTGTGACATCTTGGGTGCACTCATGAACTAGCTAACAGCTTCCACAAGATAAGAGATACTCAGGATGAGTAACTGTCAAGTAAATCAGTTTTCCTACAATCCTTCTATACTTTGTTGGATTAGAAAAGTCACTGTCATCAGAAATAGACATCTTGGCATGATAATCCATTGGTGTGGAGGCTGGCTTGCACTGTGCCATGCCTGTTTCTGCAAGGAGGTCAAGAACATATTTCTGATGAGAGAGGTTGTGTCCTTCTTGGAACGTAGAACTTCTATTCTAAGGAAATAGCGGAGATTACCTAGATCTTTATTTCTGAAATTGTGTTTTCAACCATTTTTTGAGCTGTAAATGCCAGTAGTGTCATCGCCTGTGATGAAAATATCGTCTACATAAACAACTAGAATAACAGTGCCACTTGAAGACTTATACACAAATAAGGAATGATCAGTAGAAGACCGGGTGAACCCAAACTATATAAGTGTGACACTGAATTTATCAAACAATGCATGTGGTGATTGCTTCAGACCATATAAGGATTTCTTCAACTTGCAGATCTTCTGATCCTCTGCCTGAGAAACATACCCAGGAGGTTGCTCCATGTATACTTCCTGAAGTAGATCACCATGAAGAAAAGCGTTTTTGACGTCCAGCTGAAGAAGAGGCCAGTCAAAATGAGTAGCAACAAAGATAAGGATCCGTACAGAATTGAGTCGTGCAACTGGAGAGAAAGTCTCAAAGAAGTCTATGCTATGTGTCTGAGTATACCCCTTCACCAGCAAACGAGCCTTCATGCGATCAATAGACTAATTCGATGTCTGTTTCACAGTATAAACCCAACAGAAACCTACAGCTAACTTGCCAGGAGTAAGATCCACCAAGTCTTAGGTAGAGTTCTCATGAAAAATTCCCATCTCACTGTGCATAGCCTGGATCCATCCATCATGTCGGGTTGCTTCTGTATAGGAGCGAGGAATAGCCGTAGAATCAAGCTGAAGAGCAAACGTTCGGGCTGTTGGTTACAGATGAGACAAGCAACAAACATTCGTCAGTAGATGGCGTATAGTGCAAGAACAAACACATTTGCAAGCTGCAATTGAAAGGTGCAAGTCTGAAATATTTCTGGCAACTCGAAACTTTTTTCTAAATTGACTGCTTCTTTATCTATTCCGCGTGTGACAATTGTTGATGGCACTCAAGCCCCAGTTTATGGGTAGGTAATATTTGCACTACAACTAACTTCTTGCTTCGAGATCAACTTTATATGTCTTTTTCTTCCCTCTGAATCTTCTTTCAATTAGCAAAATTGTCAAGCAACTTCAATGTTCTATTACTTTTGACCTTGATGGATGTGTCTTTCAAGATCTGCGCAGGAGGATGAAGATTAATTTGGGCCATGAGGGACCAGACGGCTTATACTACCTTGATGCTCCAGAGGATGTTGCTCTTCTCTCCGCGACATTTTTAGGACTTCAGTGGCACTATAAAATGGGACATCCATCAGCATCCAAGCTCAAACATTTGATTCCTACTGTTTTTTAAACTTTGTTAAATGTGAAGCTTGCCAGTTTGGGAAGCAAACTCGATGTGTGTTCCCTAGGAAAACAACTATGTCTTCAAAATCTATTTTTGATATTGTTCATGCTGATATATGGGGGCCTTCTTCTGTCACAAGTATAACTGGCTGTCATTACTTTATGACCTTTATCGATGACTCTTTTAGAACCACTTGGTTGTTTTTACTTACAGATAGGGTGCATCTTCTTGACATTATTACTTCATTCTTTGCTGAGATTAAGACTCAAATTAATAAGCTCATCAAAAAATTTAGGACAAACGATGCCCTTAAATTTATGCACAGTCAGTCAGTCGTTTCTGTAAAACCTGGGCACCATTCATCAAACATCATGTTCTTATACTCAACAAAATGGTGTTTCCGAGCGTAAGAATCGTCATCTTCTTGAAGTTGTCAGAACTCTTATGTTTCACTATCATGTACCTAAACCTTTTTGGGCTGACGTTCTCTCCACTACTTGTTTTCTGATCAATAGAATGCCCTCATCTATCTTAAACAACCAAGTCTTATTCAATGTTTTCTACCCCAGAGCTCCCCTATTTTTTATGCCACCTAGAATTTTCAGTAGCACATGTTTCGTACGTAATCTTCAAACTGGTTTAAGTAAACTTGATCCACGATCCACAAAGTGCATCTTCTTGAGGTACTCACACACTCAGAAGGTGTAGAGATGTTATGATCTGAATATAAAGAAATGTTTGTTAGTGTGGCTGTCATCTTTTTTTAAGATACTCTGTATTTTCATACTATGCATTTGAGTCTGTCAACGGTTATTCTTGTTGACACTCCCCTTCTTATTCCCATTGTAATAAAATCTTCATAATTTGTTGTTCCTGAGGTACCTATCCAGATGTATCAAAGACGTCGCAAGACTACAACTCCCTCTATGGCCCCTCCCTCAACCAATGCTTCATCTTCGTCGACATATTGCGACGATACTCAGGTATAATCTGACTTGGATACTTCGATTCACATAAGAAAAGGGGTGTGCTCTTGTACTTTCCATCCTATCAGCAATTTTTGTTTTCATGCTAATCTTGGTTCAAGTTTTGCAAACTTTACTGCTTCCCTTTCGACTATCTATTTTCCTAAAATTGTGACTGAGGCTCTCACACATCCTGCCTGGCGTCGTGCCATCGAAGTGAAGATGGAAGTTGTAACGCCCGGGCCCACTGCCCTAGGCTCTAGTAGAGTTTCAGGAATGACGACTGGCCCCACAGACCACCACTAGCCTTAACTGCGCACTTTGTCCTCACTGACGCGCAAGCCAGGATCAACTTCCCGACCGGTCACCCATCCTAGTACTACTCCAAGCTGAGCATGCTTAACTATGGAGTTCTTTAGTGATGGGCTCCCGGAAAAGGAGGTGCACCTTGGTGATATGGGTAGTCCAATCATTCCTTTTAAGATCATGTTATCCGAGGCCTCAAATCCTGGGATGTTACAGAAGCTCTACATACTCAAAAGACTTGGGATCTTTACTGTAAAGTATCAACCTAATGGCACGGTTGAACGCCTTAAAACTTATCCAGTTGGTAAGAGCTATAGTCAAACTTATGGCGTTGATTACTTTGAGACTTTCTTGCTTGTACGAGACTTATCTTTGTTCGGGATCTTATTTCTGTTATTGTCAATAAAAGTTTGCCTTTATTTCGGTTGGATGTTAAAAATGTTTTCTTATATGGTGATCTGCTTGAGGAAGTGTATATGGAGCAACCTCCTAGATTTGTTGCTCAGGGGGAGTATTCTAAAGTTTGTCGTCTTAAGAAAGCAATTTGTTGCTCAGGGACTTGTTATTCTGATTGTGTATGTGGATGATATCATCCCTTCTGGGAGTAACCAACATGGTATTCAAGATACCAAGGAATATTTACGAAAACACTTCATTACTAAGGATCTAGGAAAACTACGTTGTTTGTTTGAGGATTGAAGTATCTCATTCTTCTTTTGGAGTATGTCTATCTTAACGCGAGTATGTACTTGATCTTCTACATGAGACTAGCATGTTGGGTGCCAAGCCATAGCACAACTCTAGATCCTAATATTAACTGGGATGATGATTCCTCTCCTTACCCTGACAGCAAGTAGAATAGAAGATGTGTGGGCAAGCTCATTCATCTGATGGTTACACGAGCAGATATCACGTCAGATAATGGACTAGTCAGTATATATCTTGATAAACCTCAACAATGCCATTGGGATGCTGCAAATACTTAAAAAGCTCACTTGGAAACGGTCTTCTATATAGGAACAATGGGCACTACAAGATTTTCGGTTTCTTTGACTCAAACTAAGCTAGTAGTAGCGCTGATCGTATATCTACTTCAGGTTACTGCACCTTTGTAGATGGTAACCTTGTCACTTGGAGAAGCAAGAAGCAAGTTGTTGTGGCTAGATCCAATGTTGAAACTGAGTATATTGCCATGGCACATACCACTTGTGAGCTGATGTGGGTTCAAGGACTATTAAAGGATTTTGGAGTATGCCATTTGTCTCAGGAGAATATGTATTGTGATAACAAAGCAGCAACCTTCATTTCATGTAATCCCAAATTCCATGAGCGCACCAGACATATTGAAGTAAACTGTCACTTTGTTAGAGTCTATTTTATCCAGGAACATAGCTACTCCATACATCAAGACCGAGGATCAGCTCATTGACATCTTTACAAAATCACTGCCAAAGACAAGATTCCATTCTTTGGTGGACAAGATGGGCATGCATGATATCCATGCTCCAGCTTGAGGGGGAGTGTTAATATATTTATTTTATTTATTTACTTCGTTCTCTCTTTAGTATCTTGTCTTTTGTCCCGTATTGGTGAACTCTATGTTTATTGACTCCTCGCATCCTATATAAGGAGGGGCTCTATGCTTGTACTTATTATCTCAATAATACAATAATATTCCATTCACACAATCATTGAAAGAAATCTATCTTTTTTCGGAATGTTTTTTATAATATCGCCATCGATCTAAACCTAAACTCAAACCATATTGGGGTTGGCCATATGGGTCATTATTCCTTTCCATTTGGCTCTGTTATGGGTCATGTTTGCATCAAGATGTCAAGATTCACAATCTCTCCTTATAAGCCCATCCCAAGTTTATTTGTGTCAGCCTCTTCTTATTAATATTGTTCTCAACTCAATAGAATTGCTTGATATAGGTGTACTTCTTGTCTGTTTTACACATGTCCATATGATCTCAAGCGACCTTCATGTAGTTTGTCCTAGATACTCACCACCCCATTTTGTACCTTATATAGTCATTTCTCAAACGATTTTTCCTTTTCTTCAAACGCATTTATCTCAACATACACATTTTGGCCAAATCAATCTTGTTGACACCTTGTTTCTTCACCACTGTAATATTTACTTCCATATACCATGGTTAATCATATAATTGTTCTAATATAATTTATTTTTTAGTGTGAGAGGGATCTTTTGGTACAACTGATCCAGTAGCACTCCATTTCAACCATCATGTTGTAATTTTGTGCCAGCATCATCATGAACATAGCCATTCGTTTGTCTAATAGAATCCAAGTAACGAAACTTATCACACTTTGTATATCCACTCCATTGACTAGGCCCCGCCCATTCAAAATTCTAAAGTGGATAAATTGCAATTGAATATACTCTATTTTGTTTCTACTAATCTAAATACATTAGACTCTTAAGTCTTAACTATTTTTCAAAGTTTAACACATTATCATTGAATTTTTCTTTCATTTCATGTTAGCACATTATCATCAACAAACAACATACACCAATGGATTCATCCTAGACATGCTTTGTCAACAGATTCATAACAAGAACGATTCATATGGGCCTATTGTTGATCATTGACTTACCCAAGTTTGTTATTGGGAATATTGGTGTTTCTCCTCTAGGAGTCCTAACATTAGCAATAAAAATTTCATACATCTCTATAATTGGTTTCATGTATTGGATTGGCTCACGTTTTTTCTCCATAACCCATCACAACACTTTGTAGGCAGTCAATCGCATGCCTTTTCCGAATCAACAGAAACCATATGAAGTTCTCTTTTATTTTCTCTACACCTCCAAGCCTGCTTATTAGAAAATTAGCATTTTGTAATCTACCGAGCATGATTTTTTCTACCATCTGTAATGTATTTGTAGTTATTGCCATGTATAAGAAATTAACTATAGATACATTCTTATTGATAGGTCAGCCTAATTATAAGGTAGGGGGCATGGCAAGTCCAAAACAAAGTTGGATATGGAATTACACCAAAGAGAAAATTGCATTCACTTAATCAACTAGAAAAAGATAAATAAGACTATCCTAGTCTTACATTATTATATTATTCAGATATTACTTCATTCAAAAAAGTTCATTAAATTTTATCAAATTCACTCCTAACTTGTAATTGCCAAAAACAAAGGATTAAAATAAAATTCTTGGTCAAGAGGCATTCATTACTCATAAGAAGAAGTTCAAGTTCATTTAAGATGAAGGTTGATTCTAGATTAGCTCCAATCAAGTGGGTAGCGAACAAACCTGAGATAGCAAGGACTTGTCCAACATCTTCTGATGAAAAGCTTAATCCTCCATATTTTTTATCACTAATAGCCCATAGAGAAAATATCTGAAAATATTAACATTAAAAAGGAGAAACTTATCAACCAGTGGGTTAGCCAAGAGAATGGGAATAAGGATCATAGGAGATCAAATACATCTAGAATAGCCTCATAATTTCTTAAGAGAATGTAATCATGTTTTTCAGCTCTACTGTAAATATATCAACCAAGTAAACAAAAATATCATGTAATGAAAAGAAATATACACCTAGCAAATGGAATTAGAATCGATGCATTTTTTGTATTTCAAACACAAGATACACACAATTTATGGTTGGATCATCCAATTATGGATATTTACCAAATATAGAACACTACCGGGATTGTTTAACATTTTCATTCTTCAATTTGAAATTATTCATGAAAATATGCTCTAATATGAAAGAGAACTATAGGGGGAAATGAACAAAAAATTTAGAGAAAGAAAGTGACAATGCAATCTTATCATGATTAGAGCTATTACATACACATCATTTTTAATTGTCTTCAAATAAAAAAACGATTCATATTACTGTCTCCCATATACACTTACCCTAGTGAGGTAATCGAGTATGCGCCCACTTAGAGCCCATTAATATGAATTGACCGATTGGTCAAGCTCAATCATCCCACTAGGTCCTAGCAGATTAAAAGGCCTTTAGGATCCCTAGTATTGGGATATGGCCAAAGACACTAGAAACACTAAAATCAAGTCAAATATAAACATGTCAAGTTCCTAAATGATTTATCATAATACAAGAGTCAAATCAATTCCAACCCATATTAGCCGCCACCCACTTCCAACAACACGTACCTGACCCTCAGAGTCTGAGAATAACTAATCTAAACAATAAGTCAATTATAAACATGTCAAGTTCCCAAATGATTCATTGTGATACAAGAGTCTAATCAATTGCAATCCGACTTATCGTCAGTCATTTCAAGTAACCTACATGACCCTTAGACTCCAAAATTAAATAACCTAAACCACACAATGACCCTTCCATATAACCATACCCTGAAAACAAGTTGAGAAGGGCCTCTAGATAGCTAATATCATGGTGCAGGACTTCGACTATGTCGAATTCGCCACGTGTGGAAGTGGAAGTCTGTGGAAACTTCGAGGAAGTTTAGACACAAACTTCGTGCCAATTTTTGAAGAAAATGATGTGAATTTGAAGTAAACTTGGATTGAAAACTTCTAATTATGTTATACCTCTATCTTATAAATGTTAATTTAACACAAAAACACGATTCATGACTCTCTAGCCCTAGGTAGGTTGATAGTACAATGTGTTGCTTGCAATGGTCAAACGTGCAATACACATACAAATACAGTTCAAGTGTTGAACATATGTATTATATACAATATACAACCAAATAGTGCTTACAAGGAAAGAGTGGCAACAACAAACATAGGAGTTGATATTAGAAGTTGTGAAGAGGGATAGAGGTGACACGTATGCCTTATATGGTCGTTAGGGCACTAGTTAGGATTAATGTCTTGGGTCGTCTCAACTTCGCCCCAACTTCACCAACTTCGAGGAAACTTCGACAACTTCAGAGAAGTTGGGATAAAAATACACAAAAAAATCAACTTTGACAAAAATAGGGAAACTTCACCCGGAAGTTTGGACGAGGCTGAAGTACTAGGGATTCGACCGCCCATGGTCAAAGTTTGAAGTTTCGGCGAAACTTCGCCCAACTTCACCAAAGTTTAGTTCCATGGTTAATATAGTCTTAACATGCAGTGGCTATCCCAACAACCTCAAACTACAATTTATTCACAAAACATTCCACATCATAGAAGTAGATCTTAACCAATGAAGTTTTTAGGCCATATGATATGTTTTAATAAGGAGGATATGACTTAGTGGGTCAAATCAAGGGTCATCAAAGAAGTAATCGGGGTTCGATCCCTGGTGTAACCATCGATGATTACCTCCCAGCCACTCATCCTGGGTTAGACGGCCTAAGGGGTGGCAGGAGGTCACTACCCTTCTGCCATCCTCTCTTTTTTTTACATCCTCAAAAAAAATATGTTTTTCCTTTCTGCTACCCCAATCATGTGTGCTCATGAAGATCTCAGCTACATCAAAATGGGATAGATGTTAATGAATCTTTTACTATCTAAATACTTCAATCTGTTTTTCACTCTTCTACTATTTAAGCAAAATTTATCGAGTGCAACTATATGAGCACTATTTCACTCAAGAGGTCCCTTTTCAAGCATGCTACCTTCATGTTTTCCTATTATATGTACATTTACACCAAAACACTTTTAAAAATTCAGATAATGCTAACTAATCTACACCCCTTCTCTATTTTTACATATTGTGTTGTATTGATCTAGCATATTAAACATTATTAAATTTGAATATACATCCCTAAAGGGGGCTATAGAATAAGATACTTGTTGTGTATGAAACAATTACAAGACACTCTCTTTTATAGGATAAGACAGTAAGTGAGAACTAGAAGCATGCAATATGGGATAAAATAAAAGATAAAGACAAAGACAAGCCTAAAGCATAAAGAAAACATAAAGCATATAAAATATATATACAAATACTCCCCCTCAAGCTGGAGCATAGACGTCAAACATGCCCAACTTGTCGACCAGTGTAGCAAAGAGAGTCTTGGGAAGTATTTGATTTGGGCGTCTGCCTGGCCCGACTGGGTGGCTGGGTGAGCCGCGACTAAGTCGGGCGGCCGCTTTTTTGCAACCCGGCTACTAAATTCTATATTTTTATTTAATTTTTGTTTAACTTAATAAACCGAACTCTCCCGCCACCATTGGACTTCTTACCCCTTCACCTCGACGCCCACCCTCCCTATTTGCGTGAACCGCAAACCGCACGACGCAAGGAGCCGCACGGAAAGCGTCTAGCGCCGACGGACGACTTGTCTCCGGTGGTCCTCCCTCTCCACTTCCGGTGATCAATCAAGGAGGCTTCTCGATTTTCCTTCTTCCTTGTTATCTCCTTCTCCAAAAGTAAGAACCCATGTTCATTGCTTCTCCAATTCTCCCGTTCCACGTCTACGTCTACATCGGCATCAACCGTCAAGTCTTCGTAATGGAAGGAGATGGTGAACCTGTGACACTTGTTGGAGAGTTTCTACCACAGTTCCTCGACTTGGTGAATGATCCATCAAGAAAGGCTAAATCCAAAGACCCCGGGTGGAAATATATATTTTGGCCTAATCCGGTGGACAAGAACAAGTTGCAATGTGGATTTTGTGGACACGTTAGCAATGGTGGGATTTTACAGATTGAACCAACACATCATTGGCGGCTTTCCTGACACTGTGAAATGTTCTAGAACTACTCAAGCAATCTGTTAGATAATATACTTTTGTTATGTTTTTCCTTTATTTGAATATTGACCCAGTGTCGATACTATCGACACTGGTGCAGATACAGCATTGTATTTCTCGCTACCTGACCTAGTGTCGATACTATCAACATATTGTCGATAGTATCGACGCTGGTACAGTGACGGGATTGTTCTGTCTATAATAGAAGGGTGCACTCATAGTGCAACCCTAAGAACTCTTTTTTCTTCATCATTCTTCTCATGGTATCATGGCAGGAACGTTAGCTGCCTTCTTTTCCCCTCCCTCCCTCCTCCCCCACCTTCCTCCCCCCCCAGCGTCGGCCGCCGTCGGCCGTTTCCCGCCGCGTCGCGGCAGGCTGCTGTTGCAGCCGTCGGCTGGTCGACTAGCCGCCGCAGTCGTGCTTCTCTCCAGGCAATGGTGACGTATCTTTGGTTGATCGTGGCCAGATCTGTTTGATCTCTTCTTTCGTGCACGTACTGGCCGGTTGATAGTCTTCGGCGAATCGTTGATTTACTTCTATCTGGGGAGTTGACGGGCTTCCGTGCTTCTCCCTTTCTATCTGCCCGTTCGGCTCTTGAGCCGTCGGGTTCTTTGCTGCGTCTAGGCGTAGCTCTTATGTAGGTTGATCCTTCTGTGGATCTCTGCTCTGTCTGCTACCGACTAGTTGGCGGATCTAGATGGTCTCATGCTGCTGTTGTTTTCTGCTTCTTGTTTGGACCCAACTCTCTGCTGCTCGGATGGTTTCTTCACATGAGGACTACCGCCGTCAGGTGACCACCGTGAAACTCGACGGCCGCAACTATCAACACTGGGTGTGCTCCATGGAGATTTTTGCAAAATCCTAGGAAAAGCACTCCCATCTGACCGAGAATCCGCCACCTGCTCCGCCTGCCACTGCCGAGTCCAAAGATAAAAAGATCTATGATGATTGGGTCAAGGATGACTCTACTGTGATGACCTGGATTCTGAACATCAGCGAGACTCGCATCAGTGTTACTCTCCTACGCCTTCCGACGGCGAAAGAGATGTGGGACCAGCTTGCGAGCACCTACTCTCACAGCAGGAATCCAAAGAAGGTGTTTGATCTAAACAAACAACTCGCTCGCCTGCAGTTTACTGGATCAGACATTGCAGACTATTTTTCCACATTTAAAGGCATTTGGGCTGAACTTGAGACATTACATCCTTTGTCCACGGACTTGGCCACCATGCAGTGCCAGAGACAGGAACTTCAGGTGGTCTAGTTCCTTTGTGGTCTTCCTGACTCCTATGCTGGAGTGGTTGACCAGATCCTTGCCGGCGACCCACTGCCCACGTTGGAGAGTGTGTTTCAGCGCCTTCAACGCCTTTCGGCCTCTTCTACTGACATGTCTACTGATACAGCTGACCCCACTGCTCTTGCTGCCATGGGTGGCAGGGGTCGTGGTCGCGGTCGCGGCCGCCCTCCTACTGCTCTTGGTCGGGGTCGAGGATCTTCTGGTCGCGGTACTTTTGGTCGTGGCTCGTCTACCGATTCATCTGCTGGAGCCGCTCCTCAGCGGTACTGTGATTTCTGTGGCCGTAACAATCACACTGAAGACAAATGTTGGAAGAAACACGACACTCCTGCATGGGTCAACGCTGATACAGAGGGCACTACTCCGACTGCTCCTACTGCCTCTTCGACTGAAGCCACTACTGACTTTATACTCTGGTTGTGACTCTGCCTTTCTGAGTGCCACTTCTTCTACTGGTAATACAAAATGGGTGATCGACTCTGGCGCCTCGTCTCATATTTCTGGCAACTGTTCTCTTTTTTCTAATCTGCTTAAACCCCGCTCTAAGTCTACTATGATGCTTGCTGATGGGTCCAAGATTGCGATCTCTAGCATTGGGGATGTCTTTGCCCACATCCTTCTACATTCTGCTTTATATGTGCCAAATTTTCCTTTAAATATGTTATCTGTCAGCAAACTTGTTCGTGGCCTTAACTGCAGTCTGACATTTGCTCCGGGTGAATGTGTTTTTCAGGACCTTCGCACGAGGACAAAGATTGGTGGGGGGCATGAAGGACCAGATGGACTATTACCTGGATGATCTGCGACTGCTCAGCAATTATGTTTCTGCTTTGGCTTTATCAACATCCGCTTCTGCATTACAGTGGCATTTTCGACTTGGACACCCGTCAGCAGCAAAGTTAAAACATGTGTTACCTGGTGGTCGTATGCCTTTATTTAATTGTGAAGCTTGTCAATTGGGCAAGCAAACTAGATCTGTTTTCCCTAAAAAATCTCAGATTGCTAGTACTGTTGTGTTTGATTTAGTACATGCTGATGTGTGGGGACCATGTCACATTCCTAGTTTATCTGGCTATAAATATTTTATTCTGTTTATTGATGACTATTCTCGGGCTACATGGTTATTTCTGTTAAAAAAACGATCTGAAGTAGTGCCTACAATTAAATTCTTCTTTGCTGAAATTAAAACACAGTACTCGATGCTTATTAAAATTTTCAAAACTGATAATGCATTAGAATTTGTTCAAAGCTTTGTTGAGGTGTTTTGTAAAACTGTGGGGATGATTCATCAAACCTCTTGTGCGTATACCCCCCAACAGAATGGTGTGGCTGAAAGGAAAAATAGGCATCTTCTTGAGGTTGCCAAGACTATTATGCTTCATTCTAATGTTCCCAAACATTTCTGGCCGGAAGCTACTCTTACTACATGTTTCTTAATAAACCGCATGCTGTCTTCTGTCATTGGTGATAAAATACATGTACAGGTTCTTCAACCAAGTCTTCCACTTTTCTCTGTTCCTCCGCGGATTTTTGGGTCTACGTGTTTCGTGTGGTTGCTTGGTCCTAATCAAAATAAATTAATCCCTAGAGTTGCGAAATGTGTTTTTCTGGGGTACTCACGGACTCAGAAGGGATATCGTTGTTATCATCCGGAGACAAGAAAATGGTTTCTGAGTAGTGATGTGGTGTTTTTTGAAGATACTCCATACTATTCCTCTAAGGGGACACATATGAGCTCGGATTTGATTTCTGCACCTCTGCCTGTGACTTGACTCTGATAACAATACTGAACAGCCTGAGACAAATACTACTCCTTTACGTGTATATCAACACAGAAATTGTGTTGTACAACCTACTCCTGCTAAAGACCCCCCCCACACACCAATCTTCTCCTTCTGAAGGTCCTGCGCCCACAGAGGTATTTTCTGATCTAGATTTACCTATTGCTCTCCGAAAAGGCACTAGATCTTGTACATCTCATAATATAGCTAATCATGTTTCTACTGACCATCTGAGTATTCATGTTAGCAATTTTGTTACTGCTTTATCTGCCATTTCTGTACCCAAAAATGTTGGGGATGCTCTACAAAGTCAGGCATGGACTCAAGCCATGACAGAGGAGATGGCCGCTCTCACTGACAGGGGTACCTGGGATCTTGTTGATCCTCCTTCTGACTGTAAACCAGTTGGCTGCCGCTGGGTTTACACTGTTAAATATCATCCAGATGGAAATGTAGAACGCTCGAAAGCTCGTCTTGTGGCGAAAGGTTACACTCAAACTTATGGCTTTGATTATTTTGAAACCTTCTCTCCTGTTGCTCGGCTGAATTCCGTGTGAATTCTTCTGTCTGTGGTTGTTAATCTAGACTGGCCTCTCATTCAACTTGATGTCAAGAATGCATTTCTGTATGGTGATCTTCAGGAGGAAGTGCATATGGAGCAACCACCTGGGTTTGTTGCTCAGGGGGAGTCACATAAAGTCTGTCGCCTCAAAAAATCTATCTATGGACTGAAGCAAAGCCCTCGTGCCTGGTTTGATAAACTGAGCACCACTTTGTCTACTTGTGGGTTTCTCAGATCTCATGTTGATCATTCTGTGTTTGTTAAGAAGACATCTGTTGGTATTGTTGTTCTTATTGTATATGTTGATGACATTATTATGTCTGGCAGTGATTTTTCTGAAATTAATGCAACCAAAGCCTATCTCTGTAAACATTTTGTTACTAAAGATTTAGGAAAATTGCGATATTTTCTGAGAATTGAGGTTTCAAGGACCTCTAATGCTCTTGTTCTGTCACAGCGGAAGTATGTCCTTGATCTTCTACAGGAAACAGGTATGCTTGGAGCTCGACCTGCTGACACACCGCTTGACCCCAATGTGAATTGGGATGATGCTGATTCACCTTTGTACCCAGGCAGTAAAAGATATAGACGTCTGGTTGGGAACCTGATTTATCTCACTATTACTAGAGCTGACATTTCTACGACAGTTGGTCTAGTTAGCCACTATCTTGATAAGCCTAAACAATGTCATTGGGAAGCTTTATGTCATATTCTAAGATATTTGAAGAATTGTCCTGGTATGTACTTGATGAGGCAATAGGTAAAACTGGGACTGAAAATGTGGTAAAAGTCATTACAAACAATGCCACTAATTTTGTGAGTGCAGGCAAGGAGTTAATGAATAAGCACAAACATTTGTTTTGGACCCCTTGTGTTGTGCACTATGTAGATTTGATGCTTGAAGACATTGGGAAGATGAAGAAGTTTGCCCCAATAATCACAAAGGCAAGGAAGGTGACTGCTTACATCTACCAGCATACACGCCTCCATGATGCGTTTATCAAGAAAAGCAAAGGGAATACAGAGATCATGCGTCTTGGGACAACCCGTTTTTCTACTTCATTTTTGACTCATTGTTTGATTTGTTCAATTCTACTGCATGGGAGCAAAGCAGTTGGGCGAAGACCAGTCAAGGGAAAAAAGTCGCACCTATTGTACATTCTAGACCATTTTGAAACTGTGTACAAGACTTACTTAGGGCTTCTCAACCCCTAATGCAAATTTTAAGGCTTGTAGATGTTGATGAGAAGCCTCCTATGGGATACATTGCAGCTAGTATTGAGAAGGAAAAAGAAGAAATCATGTTGAATTTTGCCAATAGAGAAAGAGAGTACAAGCCTATAATTGACATAGTGGAGAAGAGATGGGCAATTTAGATGAGCTGCCCCCTATACGGTGCAGGGTTCTTGTTAAATCCATCTTTGTACTATGAAGCTAGAGCTCAGCAGGACCCAAACCTTGGGAGTTATGATTCTGACTTTGTTGATTGTCTTGAGAAGATGGTTGATGGCACCCCACAACAAGACAAAGTGTCTATCTGGATTGGTACAAGGAGAGTCATGGGATGTTTGGCAAAGACATTGCAATTCGCCGTAGGACAGTGAAAACACCATGTTAGTTATGTACTTTATTATTTTTAAAATTATACTTGCTTACTTGAGCTTTAGTTTGTTACTGATTACATTGTATTTTCTTGTAGTTGCTTGGTGGGATTCCTATGAGGGGCAAACACAATCACTTTAAAAGATTGCTAAGCGTATCCTTGGCTTGTGTTGTACCTCTTCTGCGGCGGAGAGGGCATGGAGTACATTTGACTTTGTAAGAAGAACTAAGACATTAGGAATTTGCACTTGATATTTGACACTTAAATTTATATATGTATACTTCAAATTACTCACATAGTTATTTTGATTATGTAGATTCACACAAAGAGGAGGAACATGCTAGAGGTCAAGAGAATGGACAAACTTGTCTATATTCAGTATAACCCACAACTTCATGAAAGGTTCAAGAGTAGACGGATTCAGAACCTAGAGAAGAGCTACGATCCTATAGCTCTAGATGAATTAAACTGGAATAGTGAATGGATGACAGGTGTGCCAGAAGATCATGCTGTTGCTGAAGGTGTTAGATTGAGCCAATTAGATGTTGCAATGGGTGCTACTGAGTATCAAGTTAGGCCTAGCAGACCAAGAAGATCAACCAACACTAAAAGAGCTCCAATGGAACTCAGTGATGATGATGTTTAGGAAGAGGACGAAGAAATAGTTGATGATGTAGGACTAGAGGATGATGAAGGTGGTGATGGAGAGAAGGATGCAGAAGACAATGATGAAGATCCGTTTGAGTTTTAAAATCATTTTTTAATTTGTTTTGCATTTTAGACTTAAGATATTTTCATTTCGTCGTTGTTATCATGCTACTTCATATGTTGTTTAAACTTGCTTGGAACTATGGAATATTTTGCAACTTCTCTTATTCATCAATGTCTCATTACTTTTTGAATTTATAATGTTTGTATTGTGTGTTGTCTTTTTTTCTTTTAATTCAATTCAGTGGTGCAGGCTTGCAGCAATGAGTTTGAGGTATAGAATGCCTCAATTCTCAAATATTTACTATTTTTCTGTCATTTTAATAAATATAAGAAGGCTGGATAAGTTTACATACATATATGCATAGTTATATACATAAGATAGTATATAAATAATATATATAAGTATATTTATGTATATATATAACATTTTAAGGAGGGGAAAACCCACTGCCTGGGCGACCTAGGCGTCCACCTGAGGAAGGTCACCACCTGGCCGCCTGAAAAACTATGGGTAGTGCCATTATAGGCCAGTTATTGAAGAAGATATCAGAGCAGCAGCAAATCGCGACACATCTAGGTAGTACATTCCATCTGATCCCTCATGGCCCTAACCAATCTTCGTCTTCGTGCAGAGATCCTGAAACACACAACCCTGAAGATTGGAAGTGATTAAGCACTGAAGGCTCTTAACAGTTTCATTGGCGTATAAAAGATTGAGAGGAAATCTTGGAATATATAGACATTTTAATGGCAAGTTATGGGAGAGAGATATAGTGTCGATGCATTGCACCGATGACTGAGTTCCATCCTCCACAGTAACTAGTGGAACTCTGGTTGTTTTTAGATAAAGTAGAAAATAGTTCAGATCAGCTAGAGATATGAGCAGAAGCACATGAGCCAATAACCCATTTATTTTTACCATAAGATGCAAGAGAAACAAGCAAAGTAGAAGGACCTCCATCTTGAGCAGGTGCTTGCGAGGACAGACGAGCCCAAAGGATTTTCTCAAACTCCGAGCAGATCCACTCAACGGTGGGTTGGGTAGAACGGGATGCAGTGACAAAGGAGCCTTCAAAAGCATCATAGGCGATCTGGTTTGCCCGTACAGGTGCACTATATTTTTCCAATAGCAGCCCTCATTGTGGTTTGTGCACCCACAGAAGTTGCAAAAGCAATTGGCAATAGGAGGTTGTCCTCGCCCAGACCCAGGAGGAGGACCACGTCTAGGAGCACCAGAAGTACAACCACTACGACCGCGACCACAACCACGTCCACGTCCTCGACTAGAGTCATTGGAGCGGACCGCAAGGACCAAGTGCTCAGAATAAGTGGAGGGTACGGAAGACATATAAGGAAGTTGTTGTACACGCTTGAGAAGATCCCTTAGTGTCAATAAGGGATCACTGTATAAGATCCGGTCCACAACACTAGAAAAGGAATGAGGAAGTCCAGCCAAGAACTGAACCAATTGAAGTTCATTGCATTGTCATTGAACTTCTTTGATATCAGAGGATAGAGGATGATATACTTCATATTCATCCCTGAGTGTCAAGCATTGGTTGTAGTAGTCTTTGATAGATCCATCAGTCGAACACTCCTTTGCCAGATTCTTAAAGATCTCAAAGACCTTCTTGATAGTTGATCCCACATGGCTTTGGCATTCTGAAGGCGGAGGAGAGACTGACTGATCTTCGGTTCGACAATGTTCACCATCCATGTCATTACTTTGGAATCATTATTGGACCATTGAGTGTAGGCTTGCTTGGCTTTGTCATCATCCAAGCCATTACGAGGGACTTTTGCAGTACTACAGATATGTGAATAGCGCCCTTGAGCTTTGACATAGAGTTCAAATGATGTCGACCAAAGATGATAGTTCGATCCGTCAAGCTTCACGGTCGTAACACACAAAGATCGAGGAGGATCTGTAGTCGCCATAGGAAGCGGAACTTATGGCGTGCACAGAGGAGTAGCACCACCAATAGTAGCAGATCTGAGAAACCCACATAAGGGCAGTAGAGAGTAGCAGTAGATCTAAGAAACCTGCATATGGTAGTAAAGAGCAGTACCAGATATGGATCAGCAGATCTGAGAAACCCACATAGGGGTAGCAGAAAGAAAAGGAAAGACCTACGCCACCACAGTATGAGATTTACTCCATATTGCGTAGGTAGAAAAAAAGGCAGTACTTTTAGGTCGTCAACATGCTATTTTTTGACGGATTTAAGAGGAGCAAGATGAATAGATGGTGGGTGGAAGGCGTGTGGGTGGTGGTTGAAGGTGTGGTGGATGGGGTAGGCCAGCGGTTGGTGGAAAGGGGAATGGTAGCGGGAGAGGGGGTTGCTACAGCAACAGGTAGATCGGTTGGGCTAGCAATTGGGGGGGGGGGGGGTTGGACGATAGATTAGGGTGTCAACTAGGGGGGGATCAGATCGGTCAATTGGAGGAGCGGGTCGTTTAGTAGGGGATCGGTCGATTCAGGGGGGGGGGGGGTTGTTTAGTAGGTGGATCGGTCGATTGGGGTTGGATTGGCCGACTGGGTTGGCTGTGGCAGCAGGAGTAGAGGGCAGCGGCAAGGAGGACAGGGGTGGGGGCAGTGGTGGCAGGAAGGGAAGAGAAGGCAGGGAGAGGGGGGGCGGCTTAGAAAGGGCACTTGGGAAGCATCAGGGTTAAGGCGGATCAAACACGTCTGATACCATATAGAATAAGAGAAGTCTTTCTTTATTGTGTCCAAAACAATTACAAGACACTCTCTTTTATAAGATAAGAGAGTGAGTGAGAAATAGAAGCAGGCAATATGGGATAAAAGAAAAGCTAAAGACAGAGAATTTAAAGCATAAATAAAACATAAAGCATAAAGCATATATACTGATAGGGGCATTTCTTTACTCCATTTCTCTTTCTTAACCATACACTAGACTTTTCATTTTATCATCGATGACTCAATATTGTATGTAAAAGAGAAGACACTACCGTCTTTGAAAGGCAAATTAGGTGCACTCCACCTTATAGGATTTTATCATCATATGTTACTCATATTTCATGTTCATGGATTGTTTTCAGGTCAACTTTTGGAATATGTGCTTTTTACCACACAAAAAATGTTGGTACGAGGCTTGTAAATGGATTTTTCAAAAGCCAAGATTCAATCTACATTCTTATTGAAAATTAAAAGCAAAGATAAGACGAATTCAGATCAGATAAAAGATTTAAGATAAGGATGTTTTGGCGTAGATGTTAGAAATTATTATATCGAACAAATTGGACTACATTTATATATTACTAAAATACATCATTTATATACCAATATATAAAAATAACATATTATGTTATATGGATTCAATATAATAATTACTAACACACGTATCAATCTTATATGTATCATTTTCAAATGAATAAATACCTGAATTTGGATAGTATTTGATTGTATGAATTTGGATGTTACATTATGATATCAGTCAAATTTTTTATTGCATTTTGAATGTAAAAAAATTGGTAAGATTCAAAAATTGCACTATTCAGGTCGAATTTGATTCGTTTTGACAACTTTACATAATTGGGTTTTCATCAAGGAATTAAAGCATCCGATTTTGATGTGTATCTTATGGCCCAGAAATATAAATTTCGACCGAAATTTCAACATTTACGGTCGTAATGATTTCGACGCTCAAATAAGAGAATTAAATCATGAAAAATTACCAGGATGATCTAAACACCATGATCTACTCAAATATGCAATAATATTTCATACTGGGATTGTGGGGGGGGCTTCCACATGTGTAAGTGAAGGAAGCTAAATAATTTCAACATAATTTGAAAGGAAATTTTGATGAGAAAATGAAGGAATTACGTTATTAAACTTTGTAAACAGAATGTTTAGACATAAACACACTAGACTATATAATAATTTATATGTTTTGACATCGAGGTGAGATCCATGTCTTGATGAGTGAGTGCACAAATGAACAAAAATGTCAAGTCTGTTAGACACTTACAAACTTCAAGTTACAACTTAGAATTTAAAACTTACAGTTACAAGTTATAAACTTACGAACTAAAATATGTATAACTCTAGTGTTAGTATTTAACTAGGTTACATAGGATATTTATACATAGATCCAAGAAAGAACTTTGTTATTTTCGGAGTATTTTTCTAGATATCCATAGAGTTAGTGTAGAAATTGAAGAAAGTAATGTATGGGTAGTCTAAGGATAGGAAAACATGCTTTAGAATTAAGAAAAATAGCCTCTAGAAGCAAGAGATTCAAAACAAATGGCAAAAAACCCAAGATGTAGTAGTAGAAGCACTAGGAACAAATTTCTAAAAATTTAAGTTTTATTTTTGTGCCATTGCTTTTTGTTGTGAAATTTTCCCTTGTTTGGCAAAATTTCGCACCTAGGGGCAAAATTCTTGTGAAATTACGTCTCATTCCCTACATGTGGGCGTTTCAAAGTCCAATTGTAAGTTTCAATATCCGATGGCCCAAAAAAACAAGATTTTGACCAAAATTTTGCAATTTCGATTGAAATTTCATTCCATAGTTCTCATTATGAACATTTTCAAGGTTTTCGGCGTCTAAAAAGGACTTGATTCATATTTTACTTGTAGATGTGTTTATTTGAATCCAAATACATGACTCTTTCTTTTTCCATCCATAGTAATTTGTTTGTAATTCACGACATGAAAATTGTTAATCTTATGACATCTCAACCTGATGTATTATAGTTTTTGGCTGCTGCACTTGAGAATAATTACAAAAATAAGCATAGGGTGGTAAAATGAAACTTCATATTTGGTTTGACTTCCGATCTAAATGTATGTCCTTTCTTGAACTACCTCTTTTTCTCTCATTGTGTGTGTATTTGTTTTAAATGCTAGAACAAAAATTATTAGAGAGTTTGGTTCATTTAGTTATTAAGTAATTTGAGTCTATTTGTATATGCGCCCAAGTGTGTCTTGACCCATTAGAGTATAGTCTATAGTTTGTACCTTCAATTATATATAGGAGGGGGATTCCTCTTATCAAAGAGATCGTATAGCCGTTTTTTACTTTATAACATGATATCATAGAAGTGATCCAACCCTAATCATAGAGGAGACAAAAATATTTTGTTTCACCTACGGGCGGAAGCCGCCCTTCTTGGCCTGGCCGCCTGTGGACATCCATCCAGCCTTTGTAGCTTGGCTTCCCTTTTAACAAGCCATCCATGTTTCTCGGTCTTCTTACCAATTGCCATATTATTTTCAAGAAAGTTCTTCACCAAGCTATTGCCCCTGCCCCCGGCGGCCAGTCGTCTCCCTACCTACTGCTTGTGCCCCTACGCCGTTATCTACCTTTGTTCATGTTGTCGCCACCTCCTTATCTATGTAACCCTGTGTCCACACTTCCGCCATCCACTATTTCTATTCCTAGCCACTCTATTCCCGCGCGCTACCCAATAGCCCTCCCGGCCACTGCTACTTACTACCTTGCCACTGCCTACGAACGGCGCCTAGGCGGTCACCTGGCCTCCAAAACTTGGGCGCCCAGCCTAACTAGGCTGTTGGGGAGCATGGTGGTCGCCTAGGCGTAGGCTCCTACTGGGCCTAAACTCTGGGTTATTTTTTTTCTTTTTTTTTTCTTTTGATACTTATTCTTCCTCCTCAATCTTTTCTCATGTTTTTTCTTTTCCTTTATAGCTCCATCAAGCAGCAAGGTTGATGCAATGTTACTGCATTACTCTTTATTTTTAGTTTCTTATTTTTGCATTACCAAGCAGCAAATTGCTGATATGTTATGGAGTTATTGCTGTTGCACTATTATGATATTATCCATTTACTGCTGCTCCACTTACCAGTTTACTATATACTACAATAATATTTTTCTTCTTCATGGTTCCATTTCTACAATCCGTTTATACATCTCTTGTATGTATGCACTCACATTCATAAAATGCTAATTTCTTGCTTGTATTATCAGTTTCTACTCTAGCGTTTCTATATTAGATTCAATTATTCATATCTATACATATAGTCACTATATTGTTTCTAATCTTTTTGACCTCCTTTCTACTTTCATTTTATATTTGTTCACCTTTCTCTACCAATCTTCTTCTGCTTTATTTTTTTCTCTCCATGGTTTCACTATACATAAGGTTCCTGCTGCATGATGCTCTACTTTCTTTTTCTTTTTTTTCCTTTCTTTTTCGTCATCTTCCCTTTTCACAATTTGATATTCTTTCTCAAGTAGACCAATGTTCTTTTTTCCTTTTCTGTCCTCTTAGGAATTCATATTGATTCATATATAGCTCATAGGTTAATATATATCTTTTTTTTTATCGGGAGAACCGGCCCCGGAGACGAGCCACTTTGTGACTCCCCCAGACAGGGTAAAACTCTTCAACCCCGGGCACCCCACACACCCAAGTACCGGTTAAAGCGCACATTTGGTGGGCCTGCACAACGGGTACCATTTCGGAGGCGGACGCTGGGTTTCAAACACGGGTCCCTTCATGAGGGGACACCATGCCAAACAACGTGAGCCACTCCTCCCCGGCGGTTAATATAGATCTCTCTATTTATATGTATGTATATGTATGTCTATATAAGTATATATGTAAAATATAAAAAAAGCCTATGAACGCCTAGGCCTCCGCTTAGTCTCCTAGGCTGTCTGGGCGTCCCTAGGCAACGCCTAGTCACCAGGCTGCCTAGACAACTTAGTGCCAGTCAACTCCACTCCCTAATTATACCCCCCTCTGCAACTCTGGCTCGATCACCACAATAGTCCTCCATCTCAACTTGTAGTCGACCAGAACCCACCTTCTTACATCTCCTCGATAGAATATGCTTGCTCGACAACTCGCAAGGAAACTAATCGATGAACTCTTCCACAGCGTGCCTCATGCAGGAGCTTGATCATCACGATCACGACAACCTCCACATGACGTGTGGTCGATCAGTCCAACACCCAGCCAAGAGACGGTCAATGCGCTGCCTCATCCATCAATATTGACAATCAACCAAATCAGTTATGCCTTGCTGCTCGACAGCAATCCACCATCAAAACCACTGTGATGAGCGACTGAGATGATGGTGTGTTGGCAAGATCCAGTCTCTAACGCGGGTCGTTCCCTTCCAGTTGCTTCTTTGAGTCACATGCCCTTGAACCCACAACAAATCGTCAACGACCATCTAAACCTTCTACGGAAACAAGAATTTTTGTGCCAAGAATGGTTGTCTAGAAATGTGAAGTTAAACTCACGACTACACTGCCTGGTGGAATCTCTTTATCAATACTTCTAGCAAATCCGTTGTCGTCATCATTGACTAATATGCTCTCTCTCCATATATGCCCCTAAAGGTGATCCTTATTGTTCAAGGAATTCCTTACTGCCCCCAAATACACAATATGTATAATTTCTAGTATTGAGATTTGATTTTTGATCTAATCTATACTGCGGGGGCGAATCCCCCCCACCCCCTAGATTTGTCAGTCAAACGACCGGAAAAATCTCCTTTTTCAGGTTACATTAAGATCCATAATGTTTCTACCCAGATTTGTCTAATCGGGTACTCGAGTTATCAGTTGACGTCCTCCACATTTATTTTCTCTATTGTTATATCTGACTTGTCCACCCCAACCACTCTTGGTTCTTTTCGTGGTTGTTGTGAGAGGGAGAAATAGAGGAGAGATGGGAGGACAGGAAGATTATATTCTATCGTTCTATAAACGTGTGGATCTTTATGCACTTCTTGAAGAGCTTGTGGACTTCTACTATTGATATTTGCATCTGAAAGTCTTCGACTGTTACATGCTTCTTAGAGAGCTTACTATCTGGAGCTTCATGTCTACTGCTTTCTTATTTAAGTTGATGGTCTTCTATCTGGATGCACCGACTCTACTCTCTATTTTTTGTTTGTTCTTTATTTGCACGTTTACATTGTATGTGCCTTGCGCACCTTGACTTTTCTACTAAGAACTAGCACTCTATGGACTTTTCTACTGTGAACCAGCACTCTCTAGAGTTTTCTACTGTGAACCAGCACTCTCTGGACTTTTCTATAGTGAAGTGGTACTCTCTGAACTTTTCTACTGTGAACCAGGATTCTCTGGACTTTTCTACTGTGAACCAACACTGTGAACTTTTCTATTGTGAACTAACACTCTCTGGACTTTTGTACTGTGAACCAAAATTTTCTCGACTTGTTTATTTGCAAGTTGACTTGGGATTCTCCCAAGCTTCAGCTTGAGAGAGGGTATTAGAGAGTCTGATTAATTTAGTTAATTAAGTCATTTGAGTATATTTGTATATGGGCCCAAGTGTGTCTAGGACCATTAGGGTTTAGTCTAAAGTTTGTACGCTTCCCCCTTCTATATATAGGAAGGCGATTCCTCTTACAAAGAGATCGTATAGCTGTCTTTTACTTTACAACAAAAGTCATGTTGCATTTCTAAAAATCTCCAAATCAGCCTGATCCTGATTTCTTCTCAATAAACATCTATCCCAACAAGCGATCTTCACCAAGATTTAGTCTGGAGTAGAGCTTCCATCCCTAGTTGAAGCCTATTCCAGGGTTTTGCGTGCTTTTGTCAAGTATGATGCTTCAGCATTGAGGACTACTAATGATAAGTTTTCCACGGTTGCTCTAGTTTTGACTTCTTAGCACGTGCTCGTGGATGCGAAGAATGCAATAGAGGCGGAGAAATAGGTTGTGGTTGTCGTGTGACACATCAACGTCCAAAGTGCATTCATTATGGAGTAAGAAAACCTTCTATGGCACGCATGGTTTTCCAACAAAGTCTGATAATGTGGAATCTACTACAAATGGTACACAGGATGAATCTATACATCATATTTTAGTCATGTTCTGCCCTACGTTCCAAGGGATATTTTGGCACAAATTTCACTCAATTCTTATATTCTCGGGGCATTATTTATCAGTCATTTTGTCCACATACAGCCCAACAAAGTGGAGTTGCATAGAGAGAAAATTGGCCTATCATTGAGACTCCATACATATTTCTCTACTATGTGTGACAAAGGGTTTTGTGGAGATACAGTACTTACTGCCACTTATCTCATTGATTGCATGGCATCAATCATTCTCCAGAATTAGATCCCTATTCATATTCTTCATCCTCAAGAGCAATTGTATTATGCTCCACCCAAAGTGTTTGTTTGTTCATCATTAGGTGTTGTCAAGATTAAGTTCTAGGTCTCTCAAGTGAGTCTTCTTGGGATATTGTCGAGTTCTGAGAGAATACATGTGCTATGGTCCGCCTTTGCTTTGTTACATGGTCTCTGCAAATATGACTTCTTTGAGAGCACACCATATATTAGTGATTATATCTTCACGTCGAAAGTAGATATAGAGGGGTACATACATCCCTTTGTCTTCCTTGAATCTAGTTCAATGTCTAACATTAAAGATCTTGCTAGTATATGACCTAGTCATCCTCCTATTACTCAGGTTCACTCTTATTGCATGCCGACTCTAGCTGCATGGATGTACAACAAAGGACATTGCAGGTGTCCACCCTTCACCAATTGCTTTTGCACCAGATAGTCCAATAGATAACCCGAAATTGTTGTTTCTACTAATGATTTGCTCATTGCACCTACGCAAAGAAAAAGAGATATTGCACCTCCGTACGATTAACTATTTGTTTATTATGCTAATATTGCACCATCATATTATGGTTTTGTATCTTCCTTATTTTTTTATCCTACTCCTCAGTTGGCTTCAAAACATTAAGTCACTCAAGGCTGCTACGATGGAGATGTCTACTCTGAAGCACAATCAAACATGGTCTCTTGTTATATATACGTCAAGGAAATCAGATGTTAGTTGCAGATGGGTGTGTACGGTGAATGTTTGTCTCGAGGGTTTTGTTGATAGACTCAAATCATAGTGAGTAGCTAAGGAATACACGCGGGTTTCTGGTGAAGATTACTTGGGCACATTCTCTTCAAAAGCTAAGGTGGCATTTGTGCGCATATTTTTGTCTCTTCTTGCTACTCATTCATGGCATTTTTACCACTTGATATCGAAAATTCTTTTTTGTGCAAAAACCTCACGGAGGAATTATATATATATATATATATATATATATATATATATATATATATATATATATATATATATATATATATATAGAGAGAGAGAGAGAGAGAGCAACCACTTGCTCAAAGGGAGTTATCTTGTCAGTTGCACAAATCTATATATAGCACAAAACAATCTCCCATGGCCTAATTTGGGAGATTTAGCCATGCTTTGATTGAATTTGGTTTTCAAAGGAGGTGTATGGATCACTCTATCTTCAATAGGCACACTTCTTATGGTTGTATACTTATGTAAATTGTGTTCCCGTTTCACCAACATTGTTGTCCACTACAGATTCAACATTTGTGGGCATAATGTCTCCTTTCCCTCCAAGCAGAGGAAATTGTATCCTTTGACTATGACTCAGAACAAGTATTTAAAGTTGAAATGTTAAATACAGTTAAATGCATCCAAATTGCTCCCATGAACTTGGACTATCACAATATTTGCATCATAGGTTTATATTGGAAGAAAAATCATAATTGGGTACATTAGTGGAAGCATTGAGAGAGCTGGATAACAAAGTAATGAAGCTATATGAGACCTAGCTGCAAAGCATGACATGAGTTAAACCTAGTGTAGTTGGTGTAAGTCGCAAGAACTTGGTACAATTTTGGAGCAATTTACTCATTCTATGTGACTAACTCTTGAGGAGATGCATGATGACAAACAGGGTGTCATCTGCATATTAGTCGTGAGATCAATAAACTCACGTTCAATAGATGTGACTTCCTACTTTATTCATTTAAGAAAAGTTAGAACAATTGTAGTATGGTGGTACAACATTCCATATGATTAGGGGACTCTCTGTCATGAGAAGAGGTTCATAAATATGAAAATTAGAAAATGGCCTTTCATATTGGCAATGTAGTCTGTAAATAACTTTTGAACAAATTTTATAGGATTGGATTAGTTTCCATCATCCAAATGTGCAAATCACAAGCTCTTAAATGAAAAGGCAGAAGGACAGTGATCGATATAAACTTCCTTGGTCAAGACAATTAAATATACTAAAGAAGTTTGCGTGTGGAACTCCTATAGTTCATCACTCTACTGTCAAAAGTCCCAAGAAATGACAATACTAGCCAAACATGTAACCACTGTGGACAGGAAAATTATGGAAGTGGTGCTTGCTAAGTTTAACTCCTATGAAAACCAACACATTTTTTCTTCTCAGAAATGTTGTGGTGGGAGTTATATTGTACCAGAACATGTTTTGTCACAATCACTAATGCATCTGTTCAGCATCCTACCCAATCTCTAGTTCAGCTCATGGCACCATTACTTCAGCCAGCTCCACTCAATTTCCCCTATTATCCATGTCAGTTTGTTCTTCAACAAGTTTACCTATCCTCATGGTTGTCCCTGGTGTTGCAAAGTTGTTGATATGTTGTGGTTGTTTCTCTGAAGTCATTCAGGAGTACCCACAGTGGTGGAACCAGGAAATAATTCAGATGAGGGACACCATCTAGTTTAGCAGCTCAACCGTAAACACCTAATCAAGGGGGCATCAAAGGAGTTTGTATTCTAAATACATCACCAATCTAATGTACTAGATGTATTGTAAAAAATTAAGGTAGGGCACAGGCCCCCCCTTGCCTACACGTGGCTATGTTGCTACGTAACCATATGTATATAATTTATTGTATGCAGTAAGAGATCTCTACCAGACATGAATCTCCTTGATAGTTATCCGTCAACAGTAGAACCTAGCCATCAACTGATACATTTCTGTCTACTGCATTCCAGCAGAACGTCTCTTGCATTTCTTATCTATCAATTTAGAGGTGATGCTCCATGTTCGCACTAATTGCTATTTATCTAATGCTAGAAAGAGTAATGAATATGGATACTTAGGCTTAAGAATATTGTGATAATTACTGCAATTTCATTATAAACTCAATTTGCATGACGATATCTATTTTGAGTGAATGATGAGAGGAAGCGGCCTATATTATCTTGCTTCTATCTATTCTGAGTTTGTGAAGCTATAATGTTGTGTTAGATGACGTTGGGTTTACTAGTTTCAAGCTGATAACGTTTATCTGAAATCTCCCATTTGAGGGCAGTACCAGAGAGAAATTATAATGAGAATCAAAGCATACTACTAGGCATTGGCCGACTAGTTCTGGCAGTGTATATATTCCTGACCTTATATTCATGTATCTAAGAGGTTAGACTTATGTAGTACATGCACAAGAAATCATCATCTCTCCTGCCCTTTATTTTCACAATTAAATTCTACCCCACATATTCTTGATATGATGTTTCTTGCAATCCAAACACTTGATAAGACTGCCATTTTTTCATATTATAAAGATAAATGCCTTATGATTATGAGGCAGATCAATATACATACCTCAGTATATGCCATGTCGTGAAGAGAGAATACACAATAGACAATAATTGAAGACATTAATGGCCAATTTCTTAAAAGACTGTCCTTTGACCTAATTGTTTTGTCTTCAATCTTGCTTTCACTAGAATTTGAATCTTCATAAGAAAAATGAGTTCCATTAGTTTCAGTATGTCTTTTATCTCCATGATAGTGTAATGATTCCTGAAAAGGATTCAACAAATTTAAGTTCAAGGTTCCTATCATAAATTAAATCATCATTTTTATTGAATAGGGCTTCAGCTACAGAAAAAACTAATATTTATAGCATTGTAAAAAATTCCATATATGGGCATTTTTTGAGGGAAATAAAATATGAGCATATCGTAATGCATAATCGAGAAGCATTATGAATGAAAAGAGCAACATTTTAATCCAACAATCCTTACATAACATTTTCAAAATTGTAATATTTTCATATATGAGCATTTATAGAAAAAAAATATGAGCATATAGTAATGCATAATCAAGAATTATTATAAACAAAAAAAACAGCATTTTAATCAGACAATCCATACAAAACATCTTCAAAATTTCATAGCCTTTTCAGTTTGAAAGCTATTGTGTTGATAGAATTGTGATGGCAGATGGTTCTTTTGCTACTGTTGCTGGGAAAGATGATATCAATATTAGGAAAAATCTGGTTTTACCTAATTCTTTATATGTTTCTGACCTATCTTTGAGTCTACTATCTGTTAGTAAAATCACCAAAGCACTTGATTATAGTCTTAAATTCTTCTATGATCGATGTGTTCTACAAGATCTAGGTTCGGGGAGGAAGATTGGGATTGGTTTGGAGTCTGGAGGTCTTTACAAGGTACCAGGTAGAGTTATATTTGCACTTCAGGTAGCCGCTTCAGAGCAAGAAACATGAGGTTCAGTTATGCCACTGTCGCTTGGGGCATCTAAGTTTTTCCTCTTTGAAGAAGCTATTTCCAGATATATTTTTGTCAGTTGATATGAGTCAGTTAAAATGTGATGTATGTGGCTATCCAAGCAACGTCGTACTATATATGAGCATTCTGAAAATAATACGAATATCGATTTTTGAGTTGGTTCATTCTGATGTATGCGGTCCAGCACCAATTGTATCCAATGAAGGCTTCAAGTACTTTGTACCCTTTATTGATGATTATTCCCGATGCACATTTTTATATCTTAAGAAAAAACGATCTGAGATTCCACAGTTAGTTGAACAATTTGTAACAATGGTGGAAACACAATTTGAATCACTGTAAAGAAATTTAGATCTGATAATGCAAAGGAGTATTTAGAAAAAGGGGTCATGTCCATGTTCAATAAGAAAGGTATTATTCAAAGGTGTGATGTACTTTTGGCAGAGAGGAAAAATAGACACCTTTTGGAGGTCACAAGAAGTCACAGCTACACACCACAAGAGAATGGTGTGGCGGAAAGAAAAAATAGACACCTTTTGGAGGTCACAAGAGCTCTCTTGATTCAAAGGAATGTTCCCCAAAAGTTTTGGTGTGATGCACTTTTGCTAGCTACCTACTTTATTAATAGGATGCCTAATAGAAAATTGAAGAGAGGATTCTAATGAAAATTGTCTGGAAACAACAATCTTATTCATCTAGCTCCAAAAGTTTTAGGTTGTACTTGATATGTCCACAACTTGCAACCTGGGAGATCAAAATTTGACCCACAGGCTATTAGAGTCGATTTTCTTGGGTATTCAGTGACAAAGAAAGGATACAAGTTTTTCTCCGTGTCAAATGGAAAATATTATATTTTCAAAGATGTCACAGTTCATGAGAATGTACCTTTCTTTGTGGGTATTGTTCCTCCACAGGGGGAGTCGGTAATAACATGTCTGGTAGAGTAACCGATATGCTTTCCTAATACTATTGAAGGTATATTTGAAAAGACTCATGAAGGACGGAGGTTTGGACAAGTGTATGAAAAAAGAACCGGAAATCCAGTCGTCACTGAGAATGTTGATACTGATACCAATTCCAATCTTCCTGAACCAGGTCCAGAAGTCAATTTGGTTGACAATGTTGATCTGCCAATTGCTCTTAGGAAAGGAACAAGAGAATGTACAAAGAATCCTATTCAGAAATATGTGCCATATTCACAGTTAAGCTCCAATTATAGATTTTTTTATTTGCTCTTGATATTTCCTTTGTTCCCAGGACAGATGATGAAACCTTAAAAGACCCTAAGTGGGCTCATGCTATGAACGAAGAAATGTCTGCTCTAATAAAGAATCAGACATGGGATATTGTGAACACTCCTAAAGGAGCTCATCTGGTTGGATCCAAGTGGGTTTATACAATTAAGCACAATGTTGATGGGACTGCCGACAGATACAAGGCTAGGTTGGTTGCCAGAGGTTTTTCTCAAAAGTATGGCATCAACTAGTTTGAGACTTTCTCTTGTGGCAAAGATGAACTCAGTCAAAATCATCATTGTTGTTTTTGTTCACTTCTCCTAGAAAATGCATCAACTTGATGTTAAGTACGCTTTTCTTAATGGTGACCTGAATGAACAAGTCTTCATGAAATTACCACCTGGCTATGATCATCATCATCATCATCATCATCTAAGCCTCAATCCCAACTATGTTGGGGTCGGCTACATGGATCCTTCGTTTCCATTCAGCTCTATCATGGGTCATATTCTGATTGAGATGTAGAGATTCAAAATCTCTCTTTATAAGCTCATCCCATGTTAATTTAGGCCTTCCTCTTCTTCTATTTATAGTGTTTGGCTCAATAGCATTGCTTCGTATAGGCGCACTAGTAGGTCTGCGTTGCACATGTCCATACCATCTGAGTCGGCCCTCACGCAACTTGTCCTCAATGCTCGCCACCCCCACTTTATTCCTGATATAGTCATTTCTCAAACGATCTTTTCTTGTCTTCCCACACATCCATCTCAGCATACGCATTTCGGCCACGTTCATCTTGTTGAGACCTTGTTTCTTCACCGCCCAACATTCACTCCCATAGAGCATGGATGGTCGTATAGCTGTTCTATAAAACTTACTTTTTAACCTGAGAGGGATCTTCTGATCGCATAAAACTCCAGTTGCACTCCTCCATTTCAACCATCCTGCAGTGATCCGGTGACAAACATCATTTTGGACATCCCCGTCTATTTGAATAATAGAACCTAAGTAACGAAATTTGTCACATTTTGGTATATCTACTCCGTCCAACTTGGCTCCATCATTCACACTGCGAGATTGGCTGAAATTGCAATGCATATACTCAGTTTTGCTCCTGCTAATCATCAATCCATTTGATTCCAATGCCTTTCTCCAACATTCAACTTTATCATTCAATCCATCTTTTGTTTCGTCAATCAAAACAATATCATCAGCAAATAACATACACCAAGGAATATCATCCTGAACATTCTTTGTTAACTCATCCATAACCAGAACGAATAGATATGGGCTGAGTGTGGATCCTTGGTGTACCCCAACTGAAATAGGAAAAGTTGGTGTCTCTCCTCCAGGAGTCTTGACACTTGCAGTAGAGCTATCATACATGTCTTTGATCAAGTCAATGTATTGGATAGGCACACCCTTTTTCTCCAAAACCATCCATAACACTTCTCTGGGTACTCGATCATAAGCCTTCTCTAGATCGATAAACACCATATGAAGATCTCTTTTGCTTTGTCTATACTTCTCCATAAGCCTCCTTATCAGAAAAATAGCCTCTGTTGTTGATCTTCCAGGCATGAAACCAAATTGGTTGTTTGATACCTGTGTTATAGATCTTAACCTTTGCTCAATAATCCTCTCCCAAAGCTTCATCGTGTGACTCATCAGCTTGATACCTCTATAGTTTGTACAACTCTGAACGTCACCTTTGTTCTTGTAGATTGGGACTATAATACTATTTCTCCACTCATCCGGCATCTTCTTGGTCTTCATAATCTTGTTAAAGAAATTTGTTAACCATGTAACTCCCTCATCTCCCATACTCTTCCATACATCAATGGGAATATTGTCTGGTCCGCATGTCTTTCTCATTTTCATCTTTTTTAAAGCATGCTTGACCTCAAATGGTGAAACTCGTCGTGTGTAAATGATATCTCTCGTATTCATGTCACACGAGTCACTAACATTATATGCAGTATCTCCATTGAAAAGCTTATGGAAGTAATTTCTCCACTGGTTTTTGATATCATCGTCCTTCACCAATACTCTACCATCTTCATTCTTTATGCATTTTACTTGACTCAAGTCTCTTCCTTTCCTTTCTCTTATACGAGCCATTTTATATATATCTTTTTCCCCTTCTCTAGTGTCCAGCTTCTTATACATATCATCAAAGTATCTAGACCTTGCCTCCCGAACCACCTTTTTAGCTTCTTTCTTTGCTTGCTTGTATCTTTGGAACGTTGCATCATCTCCAGATTTGGGCAAGCTCCTATAGATCTCCCTTTTCAGTTTAATAGCCTTTTGTACTTCATCATTCCACCACCAAGTCTCCTTCTGTGGAGGTCCACAACCTTTAGACTCTCCCAAAACCTCTTTGGAAATTTTTGTTATGCAGGAGCTCATGTTATGCCACATAGTGTTAACATCAGACTCCAAGTTCCAAGTTACCTCCTTGATGAGTTTATCATGAAAAGTCAATTTCTTTTCTCCTTTAAGATTCCACCACTTGATCCTGCTATCTTGGTTTCCGTTATGTTTGCCTTTATTGATCTTCATGTTAATATCCAAAACTACCAACCTATGTTGGATCGTGAGTTCTTCGCCAGGAATCACTTTACAATCCTTGCATATGTTACGATCCACCCGCCTTGTAAGGAGGTAATCAATTTGGCTACAGTTGTGCCCACTCTTGAAAGTAATCTTATGAGATTCTCTTTTCTTGAAATGGGTGTTTGCCAAAATCATATCATATGCAACTGCAAAATCTAATATCATCTCTCCTTCTCCGTTCCTGTTGCCATATCCAAAACCACCATGAACTCTCTCAAATCCAGCATTACCACCTGGCTATGATCAAACAGGAAAATGTTGCAGTTCAAAGAAAGCTTTGTATGGATTAATACAATCTCCGAGGGCTTGGTTCGAAAGACTTAGAATCCTCATGAAACAGTTAGGCTTCCAACAAGGAAATGGAGATCATACATTGTTTGTTCAGGAGACCTCAAAAAGCACCACTATGATGTTGTGTATGTAGATGACATGATTATTACTAGATGTGACAATGAAGAAATACAACTCCTGAAGACAAGGTTGGCGAAGGAACTTGTGATAAAAGATCTAGGTGAACTAAAGTATTTCTTGGATATAGAGATTGCAAAACCAGTAAAAGAAGTGAATATTTGTTAAAGAAAATATATCTTGGATATTCTCAAAGAAACAGGACTACAAGGATGCAAACCTGCAGGGACTCCTATAGAGGATAATCACAAGTTAAGCTTGCACGTTGGGATTCTTATGAATGATGAAGATAAAAACATGTATCAAAGATTGGTTGGAAAACTCATATACCTCACCTTGACTAGAATTGACATTACTTATGATGTGAATACTGTGAGCCAATTTATGTATGCACCTACGAACATACATCTAAAACCTACTTATCGAATTCTAGCATATCTAAAAGGAAATCTAGGGAAGGGACTTTTATTGACAAGAAGCAATGACTTAAAGATTGAATGCTTCGTTGATGTTGATTGGGCATGATCCCAAGATGGCAGAAGATCAACTCCAGGCTACTGTGTCTTCTTAGGTGGGAATCTTATAATATGGAGAAGTAAGAAACAAAATGTGGTTGCTAGATCAAGCGCTGAAGTTGAATAACAAGTTGTGGCTCAAGGGTCACTGAAATTTTGTTGTAAAGATTCTCTTAAAAGACATGGGGATATGCCCTACAGGTCCTATGATGTTATGTAGTGATAACAAATAAGCTATTAATCTAGCAAACAATCCCGTTCTTCATGATCGAATGAAGCATGTAGAGCTTGATTGATACTTTATCAGAGAGAAGATCAATTCTGGAGAATTGTGTCAACCTTATCTTAAAATAGGAGAACAAGTGGCAGATATCGTTACAAAGGGGGTCAACAAGTCTATTTTTTTGAGTGTTGTAAGCAAGTTGGGCTGTTTGGTCTGTATGCCCAACTTGAGGGGGAGTGTTAAGCTTTATGTTTTTATGTTTTTGGTGCTAAATGGATCTTGGATCCATATAGCCTTGTAACTCTATATAATGCAACAAGTCCACCTTGTAAGTTGTAAGTGATATCAAGAAAGTAGCAACAACACTGGGCATGTGTGACAGCTAGGGCTTTCCGGTGGGCTTTTACCTCCACCTTGGAGGGTTTTCCACGTTACATTGTGCCTTCTCTATTTCTATAAACTTGTAAGTGATATCAAGAAAGTAGCAACAACTCTGGGGCGGTATGACGGCTAGGGCTTTCCCGTGGGCTTTTACCTCCACCTTGGAGGGTTTTCCACGTTACATCTTGCCTTCTCTATTTCTAAAAACTATACTTATAAGTAATTTCTTGTAATATATGCATGAATGCAATACTCAAAGTTTTTTGACATACAACTTATTATCTTAATATACAAAGATTTGCTTTCGTATTGCAAGATTAGATGGTTTCATCATTCTTCCTATACAATGTTTAATTTCCCACTTTAAACATATTGTAAATTCATCACTTTTCATAATGTAATAATTTATCATTATTTTGTGCTTTTTCAATAAATTTCTATGTTATGACTTACCATTTTAGATCTTCGTGTTTGCGTCATCTAATCGATGTGTGTGTATGTGTGTGTTCGTGTATACACGTAGTTATTGTTTCTGGCATCATGTTTGTGTCCTCATTTTTTGTAAATACATTGTGTCTTCCATCCATATACATGCCCACCACACTCGATGCTTCCTAGTTGAAAGCTAACAAAGTTTTTGTAGTCTCGTAGAGGCAGATAGATATCTCATTTGTTGTGTCTCCTCCAAGTTCTACATGAAGCATCCTCACACCGCACATCAGTAGTTTCCATGAAGATTTTGTATTCTTCGGAGATACCACCAAAAGGAGGTATTTTGTACAATGATAATGTCTTAAGAGAACCCAATGCAGAACAAGTTCAATATGGTAGAAGAACACAAGTATAGTGTACAACAATAATAAGGATCTTGAGGTACTATTGTTTTATATCCCCATTATGCTTGTTGTAAAATCGATACAAATGCCATGTCCAGCTATTGTGTTTTGGTTTATAGCATAATAAAGCAAAAATAGAGCACAGTAGTTTTTGAACAAGTGTTCATTCATAGACAAAATAATAGCCATCCATGTTTTAACTTCTCAGGGGCGTGCAATTATTTGAGGAACCTTATTTTTTAAACAAGGTAATGAATTCAGTGTGAGAGAATCAAGGTGAAGTCCACATTGCTTCTTCTCCAAATTTTGATAAATGTATCAATTTACTAGGAGAAGCTTACTAGCATTGCTCGGTATAATCTGAATATCAGTAATAGCCAGTCATATTTTAAACAGAGCGTAGTAGTTTTTGAACAAGTGTTTGGTCATACAATGTAATAGCCAGCCATGTTTTAACTTCTCAGTGCTTGCAATTAATTGAGGAACTGTATTATCTGAACAAGGCAATGGATTCAGTGTGAGAGAATCAAGGTGAAGTCCACATTGCTTCTGCTCCAAATACTCATAAATGTATCAATTTACTAGGAGAAGCTTACTATCATTGTTCGGTAATCTGAAGATCAGCAGCAAACCTATTCATACACGTAACTAGCGTGGGAGGAGCTTATGATACATATTGTTAGAATATAGAGTCTTATTCTTACTCTTATTCTTATATTTTGTTATTTCTTATTTCTTTTTATCTTGGGTTTCTTATGTAGGTGTTTCATTCCTCTTCCCTATATAAGAAACGACGATCCGCTATTGCAGGTTATGGCTATGTTCTATGCATTTTACATGGTATCATAGCAAATATCATTAAGGGCATACAACCCTAAGCCTTTGTCCACACCTCCTTCAGTCTTTCTTCTTCGGGCGTCACAATTGTCATGCGTCGACACTGCCACCGTAGTTAGGCTCAGTCGCCTCTTCTCCCTTAAAGAGTGTCGTCGTCAATGCTTCTCTCCTCTCCCTATGCACTGCCATTGCTAGGGAATCCACCATGGTTGTGCTTTGATGAAGAGTAGGGGGAGTACGCTATCTTTGGGGACAAATAGTCGTCCTCGTCAGTCTTCTTCCTCTCCACATACTCCCCAGGTGTGGATGAATGCCTTCATCTCTAGGGGTTGTTGATGCATTAGGATCACATTTGCCTCTTAAACCTATGACGCCGCTTCTTCTCGTCACCGCCTGAAGCTTCTACCCAATGCTTTGCATCCATTCCTGTGATATCACATCTTCTCGTCCGACGCGCCTGCAACCTTTCGACATGATGTGTCGTTTGCTAGACATAGCACGTCGTGGCACAAACACCAGGGCTTTCCAGCCTTCAAGAAACTTGTACTTGGATACGACGTGCCTACTTCTTTGCACAGCGTGTCTTCCTCTAGATGGATCATCTTCACCTTCGGCCTTCAGATCAAGCGTATCAATCTAAAGACACGGTGTGTTACTCAACAAGAATTGTGCCAGACTTGAAAACGACATATTGAAACTAGTGACACGCCATGCCCCGATCCTTTAGTTCTATCGGTATTAGATATGTCGTGTCTATTCAAGACATGGTGTGTCTCACATCAACAGGAAGCAATTTCTTGGTGACTATGTAGTGATTCTTCACGGTTCTTACCATGGCAAAAGAGAAGATTGAAACTAGATCTACTAAACCATCCAGGATTGTGTACAATGATCAATCCCAGATCACATGTCAAGCTGAAGTCACAATATTATCTACTTTGGATGAATGTGATCTACATTGTCCCGGAGTCTAAGAAAAATTACTATAATTGACTTAGATCTCTGGTTGAGAATGATAAAGACTATGCTACATGGCGAAAACACAATAGACTTGTTCAATCTTGGTTATGGAACAACATCGAACCTCATTTTACCTCGAGGTTCATGTTTTATGCTACATCAAAATAGATCCAGGATGTTGTAAAGAAGCACTTCACGCACGAGAAAAATGTCATTCGCCTCTATACAGTATATGATCGCTTGTTTGCTAAGCGACATGGAAGTGCTCTCTCGAGGACTATTTTGGAGCAATACATTCAATCTCTCAGGAGCACACTTTCTATCAACCATTAAAGATGTATAACCAGATGAAAGACAAGGATGATCTAGTGACCATAAGATTTTTATCTGAGTTAAACTTGGTCTATGCCCCTACCAGGAGAGTCATCCTTGCCACTGATAAGCTACCCAATTTGGAAGAAGCTTCTGTCAGAATTCAACAATTTTCCTTAGAGCCCTTTTATACTACTTTTGGTGCTTAGAGATCTGAAACTTATGTGTCCCTTGCCGGTGCAACAAGGGCCAATAGACAAGGTGTTGGTAGAGGGCAAGGTAACTGTTATAAAGTTAAAGAAGGCTACTTGATATCTTTGCTAACAGGAATCTCTCTCCTTTATGTAGGAGACGGGGGAAACATACAAACTTTAGACTAAACCCTAATGAGCCAATACACACTTGGGCCCATATACAATTAGACACAAATTACATAACTAACTAAATTAACCAGACTCTCTAATACTCCCCCTCAAGTTGAAGCTTGTGAGAATCCCAAGTCAGCTTGCAAATAGACAGACGAACTAAAAAGAAAGAAACTGAATAAAAAGATAAAGCAAGCCCTTACAAGAATTTCTCTCCCTCAAGATAACAATAAAACATTGATCCCTCAAATACTCCCCCTCAAGTAGATAAGCCAAAGCAAGTATGCAAGAAAGTCAAATTTGAAGCATGTTGCAAGTCACAAGTGCAGGTCACAAATAGGTAGCAGAAGCTTCTTGATAAAAAAGGATGTAGAATTTGTAGTAGTAGTAAACAGCAGCAAGAAGGCTTTAGTGTCTTCATCACAGTCGTTATCATCACAGTTCAAAGAGTGTTGGTTCACAGTAGAAAAGTCCAGAGAGTGTTGGATCACAGTAGAAGAAACTCAACAAGCACACAAAGCATGGACAAGTAGAGAGTCAGCGTGCGCAAAGCACAGACAAGCCAGAGACTGTTGGCGTGCAGGTGGTCAAAGTCCCAAAGAGTGTTGGGTCACAAAAGTCAACGTGCAAAGAAAGCACGGACAAGTAAAGAGTCAACATGTACAAGGCATGGATAAGTCAGGGAGTGTTGGCACACAGAAGTTGAAAGTCAACATGCGCAAGGCCAAGGAGAATAACAATTTGTTGTGGAATCTCAAGTTCCTTATGTAAACACATAACTCATTGTTTTAGTAGAACGCCTTGAGTTTGAAAGATTATGATATCTTATAACTCAAGGAGGTAAGTTGATCATAGTGATGAGTCAACTACATACCTAGAAACCATTGAGGAACTAGATTCTGAAAGAATGGCTTGAGGCCATGAGATCTATGATGGACTCCATGTAAACCAACAAGGTATGACCTTGTTGGATCCACCTAAAGGGGTAAAACCCATAGGGTTCATTTGGGCCTTTGTAAGAAGACCAACATGGAAGGGTAGATTGGTTGCAAAGGGTTTCAAAATAGTTCAAATTGTTGAACGTGATGAAGCCTTTTACTGGTTACCATCAACATGCGGAAAGCGTGGACAATGTCAACGTGCAAATAAAGCGCGGACAAAAAATAAAAAAGTAGCGTCAACGTAGCCAGATAGAAGACCATCAACTTAAAAAGCAAGCAGTAGACATGAAGCTCCAGATAGTAAGTTCTCCAAGAAGCATATAATCAGCAAAATATTTTTCAGATGCAAATATCAATAGTAGAAGTCAATGAACTCTTCAAGAAGTGCATAAAGATCCACAAATACATTGAGCTGCAGAAAGTAAACTCCTCTCCTCCATCTCATCTCTCCTCTATTTCTCCGCCTCACACCAATCACAAAAAGAACTAAGAGTGGTTGGGATGGACAATGATAAAGAACCGCCCTAGAAAAATAAACCGTAGCACTGTCGGGGGGTTTAGGGGGCGCGGCCCCTAAAAAATGTCGAAAAAGGTTTTTAAAGGAAAATTGGTCACAAATCTTTATTGAGACCATTGAATAGATGAAGTAGATTGAAGAAAAAAATGTCAAAACAGCAGGCTAGCTTGATGTAGCGACCTCCTCGATCTCGTCTTGCACACCATGATAACAGAGAGATTCTTACCATCCAAAAATCTACAGGCTCTTTGATAGATCGATAATTCCTAGGGAGGAAGTGTTCGTTAGTATATGCTTGTTTTGTTTCATTTTTGAACTTGCACACCAGTATAGACATCAGGGTATTGTAGACAATCGTGGTCGGCTTGATCTTGTATTTTACCATCCGATTATAGCAATCCAAGACCTAGACGGGCATGCCAGAGAGCTCATAGACACCTAACAGAAACTCAAATGCATACGTTGATATGGGTATGCCGACCTCTATAAGTAGTGAAAGACACTCCCACGAAGACTCCAACGTTGTAGGGTCCTCTCGCATCCTGGACACAACGAGGTGGTAAGTCTTACGGCTCCAAAACTCGAGGGGTGCTTCAATGTCGTGCTCAGTTGAGAGGACGCTGAGGAAGTCCTCGACGAGTCAGAATTCTGACTCAAAGTTAGTGTGGGACTGGGAGACGTACGGATGCGACGCCAACAATTCCTCGGATGTAGCCACCTCCACCGCAACATCGGCGAGAGGGAATTAATAGAAGATCCTCGAAAGAATTGGTCAGAAGAAATGTTTACAGAGCAAGGGCTCGATCTTAGCAGCCACAGTTTTCATGGGTAGAAAAATGGGGAAGCGGCAGGTGTGGCGGCGCGGTGCGGCTGTGAAGAAATTACGCTTATTATTTCTATATTTTAGCGGTGGTGCATACTTAGCAGTAGGTAGCCGGCGGTGCGGTGAGGCGTAAGGGTTGTGGGCAGCAGATGTTGTGGATAGCAAGGTATACAAGGGGCAAAAGTTGCAGCAGCGAGTAGTCAGGGGGGAGTTTGCAGAAGGTAGCGGTTGGGATGGATTAGCCAGGGAGGACGGAAGGTGGAGGCAGAGTAGATGCCCGACGGGCGGCCAAGCCAAGAAGGAAGGATGCCGCCTCCAAGCGAAAGAAACATTTTTGTCTAGGTTTAGGGTTAGATCACTGCTTTGATACCATGTGATAAAGTAAAAGAAGGCTATTCAATATCTTTGATAAAAGGAATCCCCATCATTTATATAGGAGAAGGGAGAAGCATACAGACTTTAGAATAAACCTTAATGGGCCAATACACACTTGGACCCATATACAATTAGACACAAATTACTTAATTAACTAAATTAACCAGACTCTCTGATAGTAACCAACCCCGTGACAAATGTACCTTCTGTCGTAGACTTGGACGTACTATCGACCGATGCTATCAAAAGCATGGTTGGCCTCCTATAGGGAACTCCTCTATTGGTGTTGCTCACTACAATGCTATTACTTTTGCGAACTCTACATCAGGGGGCTCTACTTTGACATCAGAGATTACCTTGCCATGGATGAGTATGACCAACTGCTTCGGACTACAAAATAGGTTGCTCTTAGTTCCTTGGCCAACTTGGTCTTCGATGCAAGTAACCAACGGACGTCTCTCATTGCTCCTCACTCATCATTTACATGGGTGGTCAATTATGGGGCTTCTCAACACATTACAGGTATATCGTCCATGCTTTCCTCTTCTGATTCATATATCCCCCATTATTTTGTATCCTTAGTTGATGCCTCTATGAGACCAGTCTAAGCATGTCACTATAGGTGTGTCCTTCCCTGAATTTAAAATCTATGCATTATATGTGTTGAGAGAGTGTCTTAAACTCTCTAGAAAAGCTTCCTTGATAAATCAGACGTCTACACCAAGCCTCGTCATCTTTGGGATGCATTTTGGGCACCTAAAGGTGTATTCAGACTATATATGGTTTGCCTAGACTGTATTTCTATTTACGGTCAAGATGGACCATGTACAATCCAGCCATGGACTGTAAATGTTGCTGAAATGAATATACAGTCTGTGTTACAGACCGTAAACGCGGCCAGAAAACAACCTAATCACTTCAGAACTTTGGATGTGGGTCTTATTCTTATAAATAGAGACCCCCACAACTCGTCCCAATCATGGAGAGCAACGAAGAGACATCAAGAGATGTCATTTTCCGAAGACCTAAAGCCACGGACGGACCTAGGGCTTTCCTTAGGGTTTCACGCCTCCACGAGCTCCTCTCCAAGCAACTGTCTTCTTCCACAATTGGCTTTCGGGTGTAGAAGGGGATTGGGTTCTTCTTCTCTCTTCCGTAATCATCATCTATGTAATTTCTCTATCAATAATATCATCTCCTCCAGTGGATGTAGGCTCCCACATTGGGAATTTGCCTAACCACTATAAATCCCGTCTTTGTGGTTGCTTGCTTGTTCGTTGTTGATCTTCATCGTACATATTCGGTTTGGATTGCTCGATCTCACGCTTCTGCATCTCTGCAACAAGCTCGTTGGGCCTTGTTGTTGGGGTCTCTCATCACCGCCATAAAGGGGCATGTGTGAGAGACATTGTAACATCTTAGGATTTCATACATCAAATAAAATGATCTTAAAAGGAATGATTAGACTACCCATATCACCAAGGCGCACCTCCTATTCAGGGAACCCATCACTAAGAACTTTATGGTTAAGAATTCTCAACCCAATGTAGTATTAGGATGGATGTGTTGTTATGTATGCCCAGAGAGCCAATCAAATGATGATTGTAATGGCATATCTTGTCAATTATTTGATTAACAATAAAGGCAAACTTCTATTTTATTCTGTTTTAATTAGTTATGAGACAATGATGTAACATAATAAATGTCTAAAGAATGATATTACTCAATGACATATGTCTTCGGGTTGACGACTTGAATAATGAGATCATACGGATGTTAAGAGTATATACATTCTAGTTATGTCCCTAGTAAGATGTTATTGTGGGAGGATGATAGACAGGAATGACACTAAAGACTAGAGTGTGTGTTGGTTGATGACAGAATCTCATTAAGTCATGATATGTGTACCACTACTGAGTCTATTGAGCCTCCTGCTTCGTGTTCTGGTCCTTCTGGCATTACACTCACCAAGGAGGAATATGATAGATTTATTCTGGCTACTCAGCATCCGAGTTTGGGATCATCATCTTCAGCCAACTTGGCGTCCACCACTGGTAATCAGGCTACCTCTTTATTGGCTTCTGGTTCTACTTCATCATGGGTCGTTGACTCTGGAGCGTCACAGCATATGACTGGTATGAGGAGACTTCTTCATTCCATTGACTCACATATTCCTCACAAATCTGTAGCAATAGCAGATGGTTCAGTGAGGAGAGTGATAGCCAGTGGATCTGTTTCTCTGACTCCTGGAATTGATCTTAAATCCGTACATTATGTGCCTGCTTTTCCTTTTAATCTTCTGTCTGTTGCTAAGTGGATTGATACTGTGAAATGTACGGTAACTTTTGGATGTTTGGGGTCCATGTAAAAGACCATAGTTATAATGGTTTTCGTTATTTTATCTCTTTTGTGGATGACTTCTCGCGTATGACTTGGATTTATTTGTTGAAAAGTTGAGTATGTGCTATCTGATAAAAGTTGAGAGTATGTGCTATCTGATAAAAGACCATAGTCAAACATTTTCATCAAGAAATAAAAGTTCAATTTGATTGCAATATTAAAGTTCTTCAATCTGATAATGCCTTGGAGTATGTTCAAAATGCTATGGCTGATTTTTGTAGTTCAGTTGGGATGATATATCGTACATCTTGTCCTCACACCCCTTAACAGAATGGGTAGCAGAGAGGAAAAATCGTCATCTCCTTGATATTAGCAGGACAATCATGTTTTAATCTAATGTTCCTAAGCATTTTTGGTCTGACGCCCTTCTTACTTCTTGTTTTCTTATCAACAGGCAACCTTCTTCTGTGCTTCAAGGACGTACTCCTTTCTCTGTCCTACGTCCCAAGGATCAACCTTTCCTTGTTCCTCTTAAAGTGTTTGGTTGTACTTCTTTTGTCCACAATTTTGATCCTAAGGCTGATAAGTTATCTCCTAGGTCAATTAGGACTCTCTTTCTTGGGTACTCCAACACTAGCAAAGGGTACAAGTGTTATTGTCCAAGTCTTCGTCGCATGTTTGTGTCTAGAGATGTGACTTTTCATGAATCCACTCCATATTTCTCTAGTATTTCCAATAAGGGGGAGCAATTATGTGAGAGAGTGCCACCATCAAATGCTAGTGAGAGAGTGTCACCACCACAACAGAGTGAGAGAGTGCCACCTATCATTCATGACTATACTATAATTCAGGAAGTGCAGCCAGCAGATGGTCCCCCAATTCAGCAATATTCACATGTTTATAGCAAACGAGGCAGACAAGATCCAAAGGAGGTAGCGACTCTAGTGTCTGAGCCCTCCCCATCTTCCTCTACTCAAGGGATTCCTGAAGAACCATCTGACCTTGATGTTCCCATTGCTGCTCGCAAAGGTACCCGTTCATGTACTATTCGGCATCCTATTACAAATGTGTGTTAATTGTCCAAGTTATCTCAGCAGGCTCGCTCATTTGCTCTTGGGATTGATTTTTTAGTCATTCCAAGAAATCATCTTGATGCTATGAAGGATATTGGTTGGAAACATGCTATGCATGTTGAAATGTCTGCTCTGTTACAGAACAACACCTGGGAACTTGTTGACTTACCTCCAGATAAAAATGTTGTGGGATGCATATGGGTATTTACAGTAAAACATAATCCAGATGGTTTTGTGGAGAGATTGAAAGCTAAACGGGTGGCAAACGGGTACACTCAGACATATGGGGTTGATTTCTTTGAGACTTTTCACCAGTGGCTCGTCTGAATTCTGTGTGTATTCTTATTTCTCTCGCTACTACATTTGACTGGCCTCTATTTCAGCTCGATGTCAAGAATGCCTTTCTTCATGGTGATCTACAAGAGGTGTACATGGAGCAACCACCTGGTTTTGTTGCTCAGGGGGAGTGTCAGAAGGTGTGTAGACTGAAGAAAGCCATGTATGGATTGAAACAATCTCCTAGAGCTTGGTTTGACAAGTCCAGTGATGTTGTGCTAAAGATGGGTTTTTCTCGTTCTGTTACTGATCACTCTTTATTTTATTCTACTTCTTCTGGTGGATCTATTATTATTGTTGTGTATGTTGATGATATTGTTATCACTGGTAGTGATTCCACAGGCATATCTCATGTGAAAGCGGGCTTGCAGGGACACTTTCACACAAAGGATCTGGGAAAACTGAGATATTTTTTGGGCATTGAAGTACTTAGATCTCATGTAGGTACCAATTTGTCTCAAAGAAAATATGTGCTGGATTTACAATAGGAAACTGGTATGAGTGAGTCCAAGCCTGTGTCTACTCCTATGGACTATCATGTGAAGGAGATGACTGATGATACTGATTATCCAAATCCAGGATATTACAGGAAAATTGCGCGAAAATTGATATATTTGACAGTCACACGTCCTGACATTTCTTTTGTTGTAGGAGTGGTGAGTCAGCATATGAGCTCTCTAAAACAATCTCATTGGACATCTGTCTGTCGTATTCTGAGATATCTGAAAGTTGCACCTGGTAAGGGAATCACCTATTATAGGTCGAAGACTCTTGTATCCACACTGTCTCTTACTGGTTATGCAGATGCAGATTAGGCTGGTAATCTGAATGACAGGAGGTCTACGTCTGTATATTGCACATTTCTGGGGAATCATCTTATTACCTAGAAAAGAAAAATGTTGTGGCAAGATCTAGCACGGAAGCTGAGTATAGAGCAATGGCACATGCATGTTGTGAGTTGCAGTGGGTTCAATCTATACTTTCTGAATTAAAGATTCATGTTTTGTCTCCTATAGAACTCAGATGTGACAATCAAGCGGCCATCTACATTGCTAAGAATCCAATCTTCCATGAACGTACCAAGCACATTGAAGTTGACTGCCACTTTATCAGAGACCAGATCATGAATGGAACTGTTGTGACTCCACATGTCAAGTCTGAAGATCAACTTGTAGATGTTCTTACGAAGCCATTGAGTCCAACCTCCAGAGTTTTTGCAACAAGATGGGTTTACACAATGTGTACACTCCAGCTTGAGGGGGAGTGTTAATATATTTCATATTTATTCTATTTTGTAATTTCTATATCCTGCTGGATCTCTATGTAAATTATCTAGTTTCTCTTATTAATAAAACGGGAGAAGGCCAATGGCCTCTCTCAACGTTGCATTGCACGTTGCATTGTGGCACCACATTTCACAAAGTGCATGTCTTCAGTATTTGCGTATACCATTAGCGTTTGGCTACATGATTTTCAAGCTAGGCTACACTATGTGTATGCTCCAGCTTAAGGAGTGTTAGAATATAGAGCCTTATTCTTATTCTTATTGTGTTATATATTATTTTTATTTATCTTGGATTTTCTTATGTAATTGTGCCATTCCTCTCCTCTATATAATAAAGGACAATCCGCCATTGGGGTTTGGATTTGCATTAACCCTTTTACAGACATCTTCCAACTTAACAAGGAGTGTTAGATACTTTTGATGCATATGCATTAATGTGAATAAGAATTATACTCAAGCATAAGGATACCATTGTAATTATATATATTACCTAAATACATGTGTTAATTTATATTCTTTATTGCTTTATTTTTTATTTACTTTCGTACCATATCCTTTGTCTTTGTTGTTAACCTCTCTATTACCTCTTATATAAAGAGAGATTTGCAATCCTTTTTAACTCAAGTAATTATCATTTTACTGTCTCTACATTGTATCCAGCAATTAAGATCCACCTTAACCCTATGCTTCCCCACCCATCCCCTGCCCCTGATCCACCACCACCACCCTTGCCCCTGTAACCGCCGCCGCACCCAACCCCTAATCCTTCCTCCCTTAGCCCCAGCCACCTTCTCCTTTCTTAATTGCCGCTGCTTGTACCTCCCTCCCTGCCCGCCGCCTTACCCATCTCTCCATCTCCAACCCTCATATGTCCCTCCATTCCTAGCCATCATCGTTGCAACCACCTCCTCCATCAGCAACCCTTGCCTATTCCATCAACAACACTCTTTGCCACCCTTCCCATAATAACCCCTCCACCACTCCTCAACAATCCATGTCCCTTATTCACTTTCCATTTCTTGATCCCCTAAACACCCTAATTCCCTAAACACCATGGTTCCCTTCAAACCACTCTCTCCCCTTCAAATTTTTTTTTTGTGTGTGTGGGGGGGGGGGGGTCATCCCCCCTATTCTGCCTACGCCACATGGTGAACTAATTATCAAAGTTGTGTAGGTTCTTCTTGGTCTATTACTTTTTCCCATGTGTTGCGTCTGTATGATCTCTTTTTGATAATCATCTGTTGTTGCAGCTACTACACGAGTTTACCTGCATCTCTTCTTCCTGCTATGATGGCATCTTTCGATGGCTTTCGCTCCCTGTGTTACGATAGTTGAACTTGATGGGTCCAACTACTACACATGGTCTGCTTTGTTTGAGCTATATGTCAAAGCTAAAGGAAAATACACCCACCTTAATACTAATGCCCCGCCTACTCCTACAGAGACTGCTGACGATAAAACTAAGCAAACTTATGCTCTTTGGTTCAAAGATGACTTTGACGTAATGACATGCTAGTCAACGGTGCTGAAACTAAGATTAGCCAATCTTAGCTTCAACTCTGGACCGCCAAGGCCATGTGGGAGAAACTATCACATGTCTAATCTCATCAGCAAAACACAAAAAAATGAAATCTTTAAAATTCTGGTAGAGAAGGAATATTCAAATGATGACTATATTGAGGACTACTACAACCAATGATGTGCTCTTTAGGATGAGTTTGATGTTTTTCATCCTCTATGTTGACATTAAAGAATTCCAACACCAAGAAATGAGCTACAAGTTGTCCAATTTCTTGTTGGCCTGCCTACTTCCTTCTCTAGAGTTGTGGACCAAATTCTATCTAGTGATCCCCTTCCCACTCTCAGAGATGTTCTCAAACACGTCTTACTTATTTGAATTGTAACTTAAGTGCCTGTCATAGCTCCTGATACCTCTACCCTTGGTACTCACTTTGAAGATCAAGGATGTTGGTGAGAACAAGGTCATGGTTGTTGTTGAGTCCTTGGTCGTGGTCGCTCTTCCGACCACTCTGGTCGTAGACAACAGCCCCATGGACAACAACACTATAATTTTAGTGGACACACCAATCATACTACAGACCGTCGTCGGGCCAAGCATGGTGAACCTCACTGGGCTAATCAAGTCTCTATTGAGGGTGCTAAATTTGAGACACCTATTGTTGCCTCTACGTCTGTCTACACCAACTAGATCTGCACCTAGGAAGCACGGAAACTTCCCGGAGGCTTTCGTGTTTGTGTCCAACCCGGACACGCCATGGATATGCGTGGACACGTGGAGGACACTCCTATGGCGTGTCCAATTTCATATTTTTTATATTTGCAAGTTGGACACAGCGTGGACACGTCTGAGACACAGCCAACCTAACCCACATAAGACGCATAATAAAGAAAAGAGAAAATAAAACCCAATCCATAGACTCCTTGACCAAACCTCAACTCCTCACCAAAACCCTGATCCCTTCCCTCGAGAGGTCACCAACAAACCTCCCCCTCTAATTGTTATTGTCCTCGTAGAGAAAGGATGCAACCGCCTCTTGCAGCACTTGCTGCAAGAAGCAACCACTATAAGGAGACAAAACTGCTACAAACAGCTTTTGCAGAAACAACTACGCAATAAGCTGTCGTCATTTGCGATAGCCATTTGCAGCAGGAGCCGCCAACACCTAGAGCAGCAATTAGAAGCAACTTCCTTCCCTTTTAGGAACTCCTTCCCTCTTCTTCCTCTTGATTTTCTCTATTTCCTTTTCTCCTCTTCTTTCTACTTTGTTGGTTCTTTTATGTATCCACTCCTCCACCCACCTCTTCTTCCTACTCACAAAGCCCAACCCCCATCTTTTCTTCCTACTAACATGCAGTCATGTTTCACTTTTGTCTCTTCTACCCTCCACTCATACATGACTACTGAACGCGTAATCCTCTTCTTGCATCACCGCCATCAGCACCACCCATACACATCTCCCCTCTATCACTACTACTTTCCATCCTCTTCCCTATACTCCAAACCTCCATTGGTATTATAACCGTTAAGTCGTTGTATGTGATTAATTTCTAATGATTTTCTTGTAGTCCATCATTCTTGGATATTATAATAATATAATTGTTACATTATATATTTCCTGTTTTACATAGCCTGTTATTTGTTTTGTTATTTCTCTTTTATATATGGACCTCTCTGTAATTCCTTCAGTATTATATATATGAGGGTGCACACATTGTGCACCCCTGAGCTTTCTGAAAACCATGACTCTGTCACATGGTATCAGAGCAGGTCGAAACCTAGTCGTCTTTCCCCTCCCTCCCTTACCTCTCTCTCTATCTCCTTCCTCTCCCCCCACCCCGTCGTCGCGCCGCGCCGCAGCCCCTCCCTCCTGCCGGCCCGCGCACGTGCGTGTGGCGCAGCAGCAGCCGCCGGCTGCACTAGCCGCCGTCGCCGCCTAGCACCGCCGGGGCAGCAAGTGTCGCCGCCGGCAGGGCCGTCCACATAGGGGCTGCCAGCCGCTCATTCGTCGCTCGTGGTTCCGTCTAGCCTCCTGGCCTGGTGTGCCACTAGTGCTTGAGCAACATCACCAAAAAAAAATTTCGTTGTTCGCACAGCAGGTGCACTGTCGGGTGGCCGTCTTCTACGGGACCACTGAGCCGCCTGTAGATCTGGACTAGCTTCGTCTTCGGGGGGAGATCGGCGAGTTGTTCGTCTGAGGGACAGCTTTCAGTTCGTGTTCGTCGGTGCCTGCCTTCCCGTGTAGGCTTCGACCTCCGGGTTTCCTGCTACGCTTCGACGTAGTTTGTATTTGAGAGGTCTGTGGTAATTTTGTGCTTGCGTCTGCCTGTCTGACGGCTTAGTCCGTCTTCTGCCTGTACCTGCCTGCCTGTGCCTGCCTTCCGGCCTGTCCTCATGGCGTCTTCTAGAGATGACCTCTGGCGAGACTTGGGCCGTCAAGTTACCATTGTTAAACTTGACGGGCGCAACTACCAGCTTTGGGTGTGCTCCTTTGTGATATATGTCAAATCACAAGGGAAGTACTCTCATCTGATTCGCACTGGTCCGCCTCATCCTGCAGAGCATGTGGATGCCAAGGACGTCCAAGTGTTTGATGATTGGGTCCGCGAGGACTCGACTGTGATGACATGGATTCTCAACAGCGTTGTTGAGAAGATCAGTGTCACTTTACTTCGGCTACCTACGGCGAAGTAGATGTGGGATCAGCTCGTCGGTATCTACTCTCACAGTCAGAATCCCAAGAAGGTCTTCGACATAACCAAGCAACTGGGGCGACTCCAATTCACGGGATCTGACATCTCAGACTACTTCTCCACCTTCACTGGCCTGTGGGGTGAGTTGGAGACTTATCACCCGTTGTCTACTGATCTGGCGACAATGCAGAAACAGCGGGCGGAACTACAGCTGATACAGTTTCTGAGTGGCTTGCCAGAGTCCTATACAGGTGTTGTGGATCAGATATTGGCGAGTGATCCGCTCCCTACTCTGCAGGGTGCCTACCAGCGTCTCCAGCGCCTTTCTTCATCGACACCGCCTCCTCCTACTGAGACTGGAGATTCGACTGCCCTGGCTGTTTGGGCCGGGCGTGGCTGTGGTCGTGGCCGTTCCACGGATGGTCGTCCTCCCCTTGGTGTAGGACGGGGACGTGGACCTGGTGCTGAACGAGAAGCCCTTTCGGCTGCCCCCTCTTCTGTTGTTGTGCGTCCTCAGCAAGGACAGCGCGTGTGTACCTTTTGTGGCCGGTCTAACCATATTGAAGAAAAGAGCTGGGAAAAGTATGGTAAACCGGCTTGGGCCAATGCTGCTGCGGATTCATCGTCTACTGCTTCTGAGGCTGTTACTCCGACGCCTGAGCCAGAGACTGCGGGAGCGACCGCAGATTACATTCGTACTAAGGCGGAACGCCTCCTTGAGCATGCTGGCTCTTCGACTGCTGCCTGTACTAGTGGAGCACATGCTGCATACTCTGGTTATGATACTGCATTCCTGAGTTCCTCCTCACCTTCTACTTCTGGTAATACCAAATGGGTGATAGATTCTGGTGCCTCTGCACATATATCTGGCAATAGATCTCTATTTAAAACTCTATCTAAACCTGCATGTAACTCTTCTGTTATGCTTGCTGATGGCTCAAAGTCTTCGGTCTTTGGAGTCAGTGATATTGCTTCTCAGTTTTGGCTCAAGTCTGCCTTATATGTGCCTAGATTTCCACTGAACTTATTATCTGTCAGCAAAATTTTACGAAGTTTGAACTGTAGCCTGACATTTGTTCCTGGTTCATGTGCTTTTCAGGACCTTCGCACGAGGACGAAGATTGGTGGGGGTATGAAGGTGCTGATGGACTCTATTATTTGGACCAGTTACCGCGATCAGAGAAAGTTGTTGTGGTATCTGCTTTATCGGCTTCTGTTTCTGCACTGCAGTGGGACTACAGGTTGGGACATCCATCGTCAGAGAAGTTGCGTCATTTTGTTTCTGATATTGGTAGTTGTAATTTTCAGTGTGAATCTTGTCAGCTGGGAAAACAAACTCGTATTGCGTATCCTAGACGTAGTACTGTGAGCAGTAAAAACATTTTTGATTTAGTTCACTCTGATGTATGGGGTCCGTACCATGTACCGAGTTTGTCTGGTTACAAGTATTTCATTCTATTTATTGATGACTTTTCTAGGACTACTTGGTTGTTTCTATTAAAAAGTAGGTCTGAAGTGCTGTCTACTATCAAATTCTTTTTTGCTGAAATAAAAACGCAGTTTGGGTTGCCTGTTAAAGTTTTCCGCACCGATAATGCTTTAGAATTTGTTAAGCAAGAAGTTGTGGTTTTCTGTAAATCTGTTGGTACGCTCCACCAGACTTCATGTGCCTATACCCCACAACAAAATGGTGTTGCTGAGCGGAAAAATAGACACTTATTAGACGTTACCAGGACTATCATGATGCATTCTCATGCGCCCCGCTCCTATTGGCTTGAGGCTATTTTGACTGCGTGTTTTCTGATTAATAGGATGCCATCGTCTGTTATTGGAAATAAGATTCCTATTCAGGTTCTGCAACCTGAGACTTCTTTGTTTGTTGTGCCTCCTAGAATTTTTGGGTGTACCTGCTTTGTCAGATTACTTGGACCTACTTCTAATAAGTTGTCTCCTCGAGCTGCTAAATGCATTTTTCTGGGCTATTCTAGAACTCAGAAGGGTTACAGGTGTTATAATCCCAGTACAAGGAAATGGTTTACTAGTAGTGATGTTGTCTTTTTTGAAGATACACTGTATTATTCTTCAACAGGAGATAGTTTGCAGACAGACATTCTTGCCCCTCCTTTGCCTGTTATTCCTGACTGTGTGCCTGACAGTACTGACACTGTGACGACTGAAAATCAGGATCCTTTTATTGTTTATCAGCGCAGGAATAGAGCACCTTCTACACAAGTACCCCCCCCAAGGCAACCAATCTTCTCCTCCAGAAGGTTCTGCTGCACCTGAGGTACACTCTGACCTTGACATACCTATTGCACTCAGAAAGGGTACTCGTTCCTGCACTTCTCATAGCATTTCTCAGTTTGTATCTATTGCTCATCTGAATACTCGTTCTAGCAATTTTGTATATGCTTTATCTGCTGTGACTGTACCTAAGAATGTTCAGGATGCATTGAAAAGTACTGCTTGGACTTCTGCTATGAAAGAAGAAATGATTGCTCTTACTGACAGAGACACTTGCGAGCTGGTGGATCCACCTCCTCAGTGTAAGATTGTGGGTTGCAGGTGGGTATATGTCGTAAAATATCAACCTGATGGTACGGTTGAGAGGTTGAAAGCACAGTTAGTTGCAAAGGGTTATACTCAGACATATGGCATTGACTACTTTGAGACTTTTTCTCCTGTTGCTCGCCTTAACTATGTCAGGATTCTCCTATCTGTTGTTGTGAATCTGAACTGGCCTCTTCTGTAGCTTGACGTGAAAAATGCTTTTATGTATGGTGACTTGCAGGAAGAGGTGTATATGGAGCAACCTCCTGGGTTTGTTGCTCAGGGGGAGTCTCACAAAGTATGCAGGCTTAAGAAGTCTATCTATGGGCTCAAGCAGAGTCCTCGTGCCTGGTTTGATAAGTTGAGCAGAATCATGATTGATTTTGGTTTTCTGAGGTCACAGGTTGACCACTCTGTGTTCACAAAAAAGACTTCAGTAGGTATTACTGTTCTGATTGTATATGTTGATGATATTATTATTTCTGGTAGCGACTCTCTTGGTATTCAGGCTACCAAAGATCATCTGGGCAACACTGCTACAAAAGATTTGGGCAGACTTCGGTATTTTCTTGGCATAGAGGTCTCTAGAAACTCTAATGCCCTGGTGCTTTCTCAGAGAAAGTATGTTCTTGATATTCTGCAGGAGACTGGTATGCTTGGAGCAAGACCTGCGGATACTCCTCTAGATCCCAATGTGAATTGGGATGATGATTCCTCTTCTGTGTTTGTTGATCATAAAAAATTCAGGAGGTTGATTGGTAAATTGATTTATTTGACTGTTACTCGTCCTGATATTGCTATTGTAGTGGGTCTTCTTAGCAGGTACCTCGACAAACCCAAACAATGCCATTGGGATGATGTATGTCAAGTTCTGAGATACTTAAAAAAGTCACCTGGCAAAGGACTTCATTATAAAAAGAATGGGCACTGTGTTCTTGAAGGGTATTCTGATTCTGATTATGCAGGCAGCAAATTTGATAGAAAATCTACCTCCGGTTATTTTACTTTTGTAGGAGGCAATCTTGTTACCTGGAGGAGCAAGAAACAGAATGTCGTTGCCAGATCTAGTACTGAAGTTGAGTACAGGGCCATGGCCCATACTGCCTGTGAGTTACTGTGGGTGCGTTCTCTTCTGAAAGAGTTTGGGATTGAGTCTTCTTCGGCCATTCCTATGCATTGTGATAACAGAGCTGCCATCTTCATTGCAAATAATCATGTCTATCATGAGCGCACCAAACACATTGAAGTTGACTGCCACTTCATCAGAGAATCTATTCTTGCTGGCAAGATATGCACTCGCATTCACGAGATCAGAAGATCAAGTTGTTGATATCTTCACCAAGCTGCTGGCGAAGAAACAGTTTTGCACACTGATGGACAAGTTGGGCATGATTGACATATATGCTCCAACTTGAGGGGGAGTGTTACATTATATATTTCCTGTTTTACATAGCTTGTTATTTGTTTTGTTATTTCTCTTTTATATATGAACCTCTCTGTAATTCTTTCAGTATTATATATATGAGGGTGCACACATTGTGCACCCCTGAGCTTTCTGAAAACCCTGACTCTGTCACAATAATATTTCTTTTGTATGCTAAATTTTATGTTTATCAACATATAGTTAGTTTGAATACAAATGTGGATATAAAGTGGGTAACGTGGTGATCTTTGTTTGTGCTTTTTGTTGAGAATTATGGGGGTTGTGTTTTACGAATAAAATATATACATATACATGTGTTTAACTATATACATTTATCCAAATATAAGTATATAGGTATATATATTGTCGTGTCCAATGCCATGTCCGTGTCCTATATTTTTTAAAATCGTCGTGTATTGTGTTCGAGTCCGTGTCCATATTCGTATCCATGTCCGTGTCAGTGTCCGTGTCCATGCTTCTTAGATCCGCACTAAGGTTGAAAAGCTTCTTTGGGAGCGCTTACCTACGCAGGCTGCAATGGCTCGCCCACACTGAGGTTCTACTTTTTTAGCTTCCCATGCTTACTACAATAAACAACGATGGGTGATCGACTTTGGTGTTTCATCCCATATCTCCAAGGAATTCATCATTGTTTTTAATTTGGCCAAAACCTTTGCTATCACATCTATAAAGGTGGTTGATGGTTCTCTTTCTCAGATTCTTGGTATCATAAAATATTCAAACACCGACCAATCTTTGCTAACATATGCCCTTTATGTCCTAAAAAATCCTTTCAATCTATTATTTGTTGTTTTTGAGCAAGACTATAAAGCAACTTCGTTGCTTGATTACTTTTGACCCTGATGGCTGTTTTTTCAAGTTCCTTCACAAAGATGAAGGTTGGAAACCATGAGGAACCAAATTGGTTATATCATCTGGATACACCACAGTCTACTCATATTGCTTTACTGTGATCTACGGTTTTGAGGTTATAGTGGCACTACCGATTGGGCCACCCGTCTGTTGCAAAACTGAAAGATTTGTTACCTGCTCTTCCTGATTCTATCTTTCAAAGTGAAGCTTGTCAACTTGGCAAGCAAACCCATTCTGTATCTCCTAGCAAAAAGAATATTACTTCTATATCTGATGTGGTATGTGTTATATATGGAGACCATGCTCTGTAACTAGTATCACCCTTTTGCTAATTTATTAATTTTATTGATGACTATTCTAGAGTGAATTGGTTATTCTTGGTTAAATACCAAGGACCATATGTTGGACGATATTAAAACCTTTTTTTCTGAGATCCACACGTGATTCTCCAAACCATTACAAATTCTTCATACTAATAATGCTTTGGAATTCATGCAACTCTCTGTTAGTGATTTTTGCAAGCAGTTGGGCACTCTCATCACACTAGTTGTCCTTATACCCTTCAACAAAATGGGGTAGCTGAGCGGAAGAACTGTCATGTCCTTTACCCGCACAATTATGTTTCACTATTACGTGCCTAAGAAGTTTTGGTCTGAAGTCGTAGCAACTCAGTGTTTTTTGAAAAATCAAATGTCCACTTCTATTATAGGCAACCAAGTCCCATATATTATTCTATACCCAAAGGCATCATTGTTCTTTGTTCCTCCTCGCATTTTGGTAGTACATGTTTTTCTCAGAATCTTCACTCTAACATAACCAAACTTGATCCCCGATCTACTAAGTCCTTTTTATGAGCTATTCCAGAACTCCGAAGGGTATAAGTGCAATGACCATGTTGCCCAACAATGGTTTCTCAATGTTGATGTTGATTTTTTTGAGAACTCTCCATACTCTCCAAGGTTGGCACTTCTCTTACTACACACCTTCAAACAAATCCATAATTACCTAAAATAGTCGAGAACAAACCATCGGACAGATCTGCACAACAGTCCAAGCCTCTTCTGGTATGCCAGCGCCGACATAAAAATGCAACTCCCTTCATGGCCCAACCCTCAACCAATGCTTCATCTTCATCAGCAGATCAACACACTACTTGGGTAATTTCTGACCTGAATGCAAAGGGGTTCGGTCAATGACCTTACACCCTATTAGTAATTATTGTTCTATTCCTAATCTTGGCATTAGTCTTGGTCATTTTACATCTTCTCTTTCTGCAATATTTGTTCCTAAAACTGCTACATAGACTTTAGCGCATCCTAGCGCCAGGCCATGGAAGTCGAATTGAACGCTCTACTCGAACAACAAACAAGGAATCTTTTTTATCCACCTGCGGACTGCTCTCCTATTGGATGTTTCAAGATATTTATTGTTAAATATCAAACCAATGGGACTGTTTAACGCTTAAAGGCTCGCCTTGTGGACAAAGGCTACACAGACTTATGGGGTTGTCTATTTTGAACCTTCTCTCCGGTTGCCCGCCTAAATTTTGTTTGTGTACTTATATCTGTTGTGGTAAGCCATGACTTGTCTCTATTTCAGTTGGATGTGAAAAATCCATTTTTATATGGTGATCTACAGGAGAAACTTTATATGGAGCAACCTCCTGAGTTTGTTGCTCAAGGGGAGTGTTCTAATTTTTTTCGTTCACAGGGCGTTCTATGGTCTAAAACAGAGCCTAAGAGCTTGGTTTGATCAACTAAGTCAGATTTCCTAAGGCTTGATTTTAGACGCTCTCCTTCTGACCGTTTTGTGTTTATCAAAAAAAATGTTTATGGACTTCTGTTCCTCATTGTGTACGTTAGGGACATTATAGTATGTAGTAGTGACCTTGCTGGTATTCAAGCTACCAAGGACTATCTGGGAAATCATTTTATTATGAAAGACCTAGGCAAACTTCATTACTTCCTGGGGATTGGAGTTGCTAGCTCTTCTTCTAATATATGTCTGTCACAACGAAAATATGTTCTTGATTTCCTATAAGAAACAGGTATGTTGGGAGCAAACCAGTTAGCACTCCTCTTGATCCTAATACAAATTAGGATGATGACTCTTCTCCACCTTATTAAATATGAAGCAATATAGAAATTGGTGGGAAAATGGATATATTTAATTAGTAGAGCTGATGTTACATTCGCAATTGGGCTGGTTAGCAAATATTTGAACATATTGAGGTTATGTCCCTGGGAAACACTTAGTCATATCCTGAAGTACCTAAAAAATTCTCCTAGGAAAGGCCTTCTTTATAAGAAACACGGGCACTATAATCTTGTTGGATACTCTGATTCTAACTATGCAAGAAGCGGATTAATCGAAAATTCACCTCTGGATATTGTACTTTTGTTGGTGGAAATCTTGTTACCTAGCGTAGTAAAAAGCAGACTATGGTTGCTCGATAAAGTGCTAAGGCAGAATATAAAGCCGCCCGTACCACCTACGAGCTTATGTGGGTTCAAGACCTTCTGAAAGAATTTGTAATATACAACTTTGTTCCTATTCCTATGTTTTGTGACAACAAGGCAGCCATCTCTATTGCTAGCAATCCAACCTTCTATAAACACACCAAATACTTTGAGGTGGATTGTCACTTTGTATCGGAATCTATTATCGCGGGAAGTATCTCTACTCCTTACACAAGAACTGAAGATCAACTTGCAGACATCTTTACAAAGTCGCTGCCAAAAGCAAGATCTATCACTATGCGAGGCAAGTTGGGCATGCGAGGCATCTATGCTCCAACTTGAGAGGGAATGTTAACTTATATTCTTTACTGTGTTTCTTATCTATTTACTTTTGTCCAATATCCCTTGTTGTTATTAACCTCTCTATTGCCTCTTATATAAAGAGAAGCCCGTAATCCTTTTTAATTCAAGTAATTATCATTTTACTGTAGAGCTTACTGTCTCCACAACATGAATAACTAGAGACTTACTAGTAAGAACATTCATTCTCCCGAATTACAAATCAAACTTGGTGTCTCCCCGATTTTGAGAGAGAATGGTAGGACAAAGACTTTTGCAAACCTTGAGATTTTTTACAAGATTTCATGTCAGCCAACTTCTCTGTTTTTAGTTTCCTTGTGTGACAGTATATCTTCCATATTAACAATAAGGTGTACAGCCTAATATAGTAAATAGAACTCCCAAGACGACTATAAACATATACAGAATATTCAAGAAAGCAATAATACAAAATTTGAATGTAGAGGGTTGATATGCTCCAGGAAACAAACAAAATTAGCTTTTGGAGGAACAATGTGGAAATTGTTTATATCTTACCGGAAGCCAACAGCAAGCTATTAACACAAATGCTGCAAATACTGATATGCAAAGGCAAGGCAGGAAATAGGGAAACCTGTGCCATGATAGAATTGTTAGGATAATAGCATAAAACTAAAATTAAATGAGGACTCCAAGAAAAAATGTTTCCAAGAGGGTACCTAGCAAAAAGTGATTCGTTGGAGAATATGCTTGGATATTTCTCTGCAGGCTAGCACATTAAGAATAGATTATTGAGTTTTGCTTAATGTCCATTACAAAATCAGCAAAAAGCTTTAAAGGTACTTTCCCTGATAACAGAGAGTGAATATGAAACTAGGAAACCAGGCACATTAGAGGCATGCTAGAACCCTGCATAGTCAAGTCCAGATATTTTATCTTATTTTCTTTTCTTGAATCCTCACACAAGAAAGCAACTATATTGAGTTTGATTTCCCGCATTATGTTGCTCTTGATTGGTCAACTCTTTGAGGATATAAATCAAGGTCAGGTATCTCTGAGATCTGCTAATGAGAACTATTATGTTGTTCTGTAAAGCATAAGATAGGGACTAGAAGCTATAATTAAAGTACCTGTGCCAAATAACCTCCAATTGCTGGACCGATAATTAAACCTGTACCCCATGCTGTGCTGACCTAGAAGTGGAAGGGCATCAGACTACATGTTACATATCAAAAGGCAAGAAAAAATATACCTTCCGTACTAAATTCGCTAGGACAAGGGAAAATATGGCAGTTAGTCATAGCCCATAATTTATATAACTAGGTGATCGCTACAGGAAAAACTAGCAGCACATGTTTGGAAGAAGGTAAATCTTGGAAGCAGGTGATCAACAAAGGTACACTTTCAAAGGAAGATGATTAGTCTTTAATAAGTGAAACAACCACCTAGTAGCTAAGATTCATCAATCCCAATAATTCCAAGAATATTCTGGTATAATTAGGTAACATAACAGTTTAGTTTAATTGAGAAGCAAGTGACCAACAAAGGTACACCTTTAGAAGGAAAATTGCCGGCCTCTATCAAGCGAAACAACCATTTGGCACTTGATGTGAGATTTATTGCACTTGCAAATTTACTAGGGATGAAATACCTATCTTTGTGTAAACCAGGCGTACGAAAAACCCACCTGCAAGCGAACGAGTCGTATCATAGTATAGTTGAGGGTTGAATCCCAAGTGACATCTATTTTAATAACCTTGCTAATCTAATATTGTTCAAGTCTAATATTTAAAACCAAAGGGTGCTTCTTTGATTATACTAATTGCAGTTGACTAGAAATCAAAATTAAAGAAGTATAATAAAATGATGGAAGAAACTGAGGTGAAATTGGTTTTCACTACCACTACCCGCATTCGCTCATTCACATCGCATTTCATACTCATATGGATATTAGATTGAGGTCAATCATTTCCGATCCTTACGGCTCAAGGAAATTGCTAGGATAAATTTCCCCGTAGGCTCGTTGTGTTACCTATGGATCATGAACCGATCGCCCCGGAAAAGGCCCTTAGAAGTCCTCGTTCGGGCTTCAACAACCATTAATCGATATTTTAATCCTAGGGTTCAAAGTTCTCGTTCGGGCTTCAACAACAACTAATCGATATTTTAATCCTAGTGATAAAAGTTCTCTAAGTATCGGATTGTAATAGACATGTAAAACATATGACCGATCCATTGAACATGAAATACACACTAAAATGAAAATCTACCATCCCATACAAGCAGAGAATAGTAATTGATATCACAAAGTACGGGTAGCAAGGATAATCCCCCACCCCAGCGAGAGAACTACTCGCTCATGCTAGGAAAGTAAACACAAGTGCGAGAGAAAGAGGTAGAGAACATCTTCACAGTGATGAGGGGGACAATCGTCGTGATGTCTAGCTATCTGCCTGCACTCGTTGACAAAGTGATCAAGACGTAGCCATAGAGGTCATGTCACTTCTTGCTTCTTCTCTCACCCCAAGACAGTGCAAGCTTGAGTTCTCCAATGGAACATTTAATGCTCAAGAATTAGGTTGAAAATCCTTATATAATCTGTAGTCAAGCCAAATAATTCATTGCTTAAGTGGATCAGCGGCTTGGCTATTTGCGCTAGAAGAAAAACAAATCCAATCAAAATTGGATTCGGCTAGTCACCCAGTCGATTGACTGAGTGAAGAAGTTGATGGTTGGGGGCAATTCTACCTGAGTTTCTCACTAAGCCTTTCTTACTCCCCTTGTCTCCACTCCAATTTGGTAGAAAAGAAGTGACTGAAAATACACATACATCCTTCCCCTTCCCCTATCTGCCCTCCCTTCCTCATCACTTTGTCTAACCAAATAGTTTTAGCTTTTTCCCTTACCCTCCCTTCCCAGTCATTCCTCCTACCAAATAGACCCTTAGGGCGTCTCACCCCGCCAGCATATTTTGAGAACTGTAAATGGTGATGAGAAGCTCTCCATGGGATCCATCAGTGCAGGTAAGAAAGTTTTTCAGTTGTTGTCCATTCTAAATTATAGATAAATGAAGGCTTGTTTATTGAGTGAGTAAAACAGTGTACAATGCAGTCTCTTATATAACAGAAGAGATTAGAGACTAAAGCAGAGATGAGCAATATGGGACTAAACTACAGAAGTAAACAGCATAAGTGAGGCACATGCTATGCATATGACACTCAACAAGACATAACAGAAAACAACATATCTCTATACTCCCCCTCAAGCTGGAGCGTAGATGTCGAGCATGCCCAGCATGTCAATCAGAGTTAGAAAGCGAGCTTTGGGAAGTATCTTTGTGAAGATGTCTACAACTTGCTTGTCGGTACTGAGATATGGCGTGCAAATTTTGCCAGTGAGAACTGCTTCTCGAATAAAGTGACAGTCGACCTCGATATGTTTCGTCCTTTCGTGAAATGTGGGGTTGCTCGCAATAAAAATGGAGGCCTTATTGTCACAAAACATAGGAATAGGGCTAGAATAAGATATGTCAAACTCCTGAAGGAGACTCTAAACCCATAACAGTTCGCAAGCAGTATGAGTCATTGCTCGGTATTCCGCCGCTACACTGGATCTGGCGACAACAGTCCGCTTTTTGCTTCGCCAGGTGACAAGGTTTCCACCTACAAAAGTACAGTAGCCTGAAGTTGACTTCCGATCAGAACGGCTTCCCACATAGTCTGAATCAGAGAACCCGGATAGGTTGCAGTGGCCATGCTTTTTTATACATCAAGCCTTTTCCTGGAAAGCTTTTAAGATATCTCAGAATATGGCATACAGCATCCCAATGACATTGTCGGGGTTTGTCAAGATACCGGCTGATGAATCCGACAACAGCATTAAGATCAACTCATGTGACAGTCAAGTAAATAAGCTTGCCTACCAACCTCCTGAACTGGTGATGATCAGCATAGGGAGGAGAGTTTGCATCATCCCAGTCCATGTTTGGATCAAGTTGAGTGTTAGCCGGTTTGCAACCAAGCATGCCAGTTTCCTGCAACATATCAAGTACATATTTCCTCTGAGAAAGACACAGTCCTGCAGATGATCTGGAGACTTCAATGCCTAGAAAATATCGAAGTTTTCCCAGATCTTTAGTGACAAAATGCTTCTCTAAGTAAGTTTTAGTTTCCTGTATGCCCACTGTGTCACTGCCAGATAATATTATGTCATCCACATAAACAATCAAAATCACAAGTTCGGCTACTGTCTTTCGAATGAAAGACGAAATGGTCAGAATGAGAACGACGAAAGCCAAATGTGACTAAAATTTGACTAAGCTTGTCAAACCAGGCTTGTGGACTTTGCTTGAGACCATAGATAGCCTTATGCAGCTTACATACTTTGGAGGCAGACTCCCCCTGAGCAACGAATCCAGGTGGTTGATCCATGTATACTTCTTCCTGTAAATATCCATAAAGAAATGCATTTTTCACATCAAGCTGATAGAGAGATCAATCTTTATTCACAGCTACAGACATCAGAATGCGAACAGAGTTTAACTGTGCAACAGGAGAGAAAGTCTCAAAATAATCAACACCGTAGGTCTGTGTGTAGCCCTTAGCAACAAGACGAGCTTTGAGACATTCAATAGTACCATCCGGCTGATATTTAATAGTAAAGATCCAACGACAGCCCACTGTAGGGCAAGAAGTCAGACGATCCACAAGCTCCCATGTCTTGCGATCACATAGTGCCTACATTTCCTGGTCCATTGCCTTCTTCCATGCTGGAATAGTAAGAGCCTCTATAGCATTTTCGGAATACTGACAGCAGATAGTGCAGTAGTAAAGCTGGCAAAGTTGTTATGCAGATTATCAGAAGTGCAGAAATGACTGATAGGACGCTTAGTAATGGGTCGTACACCTTTCCTTAAACTGATAGGAAGGTGCAGATCAGAGTTTACCTCAGTGTTTATTTGATCATCTGCAGACGCAGGAATTGGTTGAGGAGGGGCCATGGAAGGAGTGCTCGTCTTCGGTCGGCGTTTGTACACTTCCAGTGGACGTTCTTCAGGCTGGTCAGATACAGACAGATTTTCAACAATGTCCGGTAGAGGTGGACATTGTTGAAAATTTGTTTGTATCTGACCAGCCTGAAGAACGTCCATTGCAAGTGTACAAACGCCGACCGAAGACCAGCACTCCTTCCATGGCCCCTCCTCAACCAATTCATGCGTCTGTGGATGATCAAATAAACACTGAGGTAAACTCTGATCTGCACCTTCCTATCAGCTTAAGGAAAGGTGTACGCTCCTGTACTAAGCATCCTATCAGTCATTTCTGCACTTCTGATAATCTGCATAACAACTTTGCCTGCTTTACTACTGCACTATCTGATGTCAGTATTCTGAAAAATGCTACAGAGGCTATTACTATTTCAGCATGGAAGAAGGCAATGGACCGGGAAATGCAGGCACTATGTGATCTCAAGACATGGGAGCTTGTGGATCGTTTGGCTTCTTGCCCTACGGTGGGCTGTCGTTGGATCTTTACTATTAAATATCAGTCGGATGGTACTATTGAACGTCTCAAAGCCATTCTTGTTGCTAAGGGCTACACACAGACCTACGGTGTTGATTATTTTGAGACTTTCAATCTTGTTGCACGATTAAACTCTGTTCGCATTCTCATTTCTGTAGTTGTGAATAAAGATTGGTCACTCTATCAGCTTGATGTGAAAAATGCATTTCTTTATGGAGATTTACAGGAAGAAGTATACATGGAGCAACCACCTGGATTCGTTGCTCAGGGGGAGTCTGCCTCCAAAGTATGTAAGTTGCATAAGGCTATCTATGGTCTCAAGCAAAGTCCACGAGCCAGGTTTGACAAGCTTAGTCAAATTTTAGTCACCTTTGGCTTTCGTCGTTCTCATTTTGACCATTTCATCTTCATTCGAAAGACAGTAGCCGAACTTGTGATTTTGATTGTTTATGTGGATGACATAATATTATCTGGCAGTGACACAGTGGGCATACAGGAAAATAAACTTACTTAGAGAAGCATTTTGTCACTAAAGATCTGGGAAAACTTCGATATTTTCTAGGCATTGAAGTCTCCAGATCATCTGCAGGACTGTGTCTTTCTCAGAGGAAATATGTACTTGATCTGTTGCAGGAAACTGGCATGCTTGCAAACCGGCTACACCACTTGATCCAAACATGGACTGGGATGATGCAAACTCTCCTCCCTATGCTGATCATCACCAGTTCAGGAGGCTGGTAGGCAAGCTTATTTACTTGACTGTCACAAGAGTTGATCTTAATGCTGTTGTCGGATTCATCAGTCGGTATCTTGACAAACCCTGGCAATGTCATTGGGATGTTGTATACCATATTCTGAGATATCTTAAAAGCTCTCCAGGAAAAGGCTTGATGTATAAAAAAGCATGGCCACTGCATCCTATCTGGGTTCTCTGATTCAGACTATAAAGGAAGTCGTTCTGATCGGAAGTCAACTTCAGGCTACTGTACTTTTGTAGGTGGAAAGTGGAAACCTTGTCACCTGGCGAAGCAAAAAGCAGACTACTGTCGCCAGATCCAGTGCAGAGGCGGAATACCGAACAATGGCTCATACTGCTTGTGAACTGTTATGGGTTCAGAGTCTCCTTCAGGAGTTTGACATATCTTATCCTAGCCCTATTCCTATGTTTTGTGACATTAAGGCCTCCATTTTTATTGCGAGCAACCCCGCATTTCACAAAAGGACGAAACATATCGAGGTCGATTGTCACTTTATTCGAGAAGCAGTTCTCACTGGCAAAATTTGCACGCCATATCTCAGTACCGACAAGCAAGTTGTAGACATCTTCACAAAGATACTTCCCAAAGCTCGCTTTCTAACTCTGATTGACAAGATGGGCATGTTCGACATCTACGCTCCAGCTTGAGGGGGAGTATAGAGATATATTGTTTTCTGTTATGTCTTGTTGAGTGTCATGTGCATAGCATATGCCTCACTTATGTTGTTTACTTCTGTAGTTTAGTCCCATATTGCTCATCTCTGCTTTAGTCTCTACTCTCTTCTGTTACATAAGAGACTGCATTGTACACTGTTTTACTCACTCAATAAACAAGCCTTCATTTATCTATAGTTGCCAGTAAGGGGGAGCAATTATGTGAGAGAGTGCCACCATCAGATGCTAGTGAGAGAGTGCCACCACCACATCAGAGTGAGAGAGTGCCACCTATCATTCCTGACTAAACTATAACTCGAGAAGAGCAACCAGCAGATGGTCCACCAATTCAGCAATATTCACATGTTTATAGCAGACGAGGCAGACAAGATCCAAAGGAGGTAGTGACTCCAGTGTCTGAGCTGAGCCCTCCCCATCCTCCTCTACTCAAGGGATTCCTGAAGAACCATCTGGCCTTGATGTTCCCATTGTTGTTCGCAAAGGTACCCGTTCCTGTACTATTCGGCATCCTATTACAAATGTGTATTGTTTGTCCAAGTTATCTCAGTAGGCTCACTCATTTGCTCTTGGGATTGATTCTTTGGTCATTCCAAGAAATCATCTTGATGCTATAAAGGATATTGGTTGGAAACAGGATATGCATGTTGAAATGTCTGCTCTGTTACAGAACAACACCTGGGAACTTGTTGACTTACCTCTAGATAAAAATGTTGTGGGATGCAGATGGGTATTTACAGTAAAACATAATCCATATGGTTCTGTGGAGAGATTGAAAGCTAGACTGGTGGCAAACGGGTACACTCAGACATATGGGGTTGATTTCTTTGAAACCTTTTCACCAGTGGCTCGTCTGAATTCTGTGTGTATTCTTATTTCTCTGGCTACTACATTTGACTGGCCTCTATTTCAGCTCGATGTCAAGAATGCCTTTCTTCATGGTGATCTACAAGTGGAGGTGTACATGGAGCAACCACCTGGTTTTGTTGCTCAGGGGGAGTGTCAGAAGGTGTGTAGACTGAAGAAAGCCATCTATGGATTGAAACAATCTCCTAGAGCTTGGTTTGACAAATTCAGTGATGTTGTGCTAAAGATGGGTTTTTTTCGTTTTGTTACTGATCACTCTTTATTTTATTCTAATTCTGGTGGATCTATTATTATTGATGTGTATGTTGATGATATTGTTATCACTTGTAGTGATTCCACAGGCATATCTCGTGTGAAAGAAGGCTTGCAGGGGCACTTTCACACAAAGGATCTGGGAAAACTGAGATATTTTCTGGGCATTGAAGTATTTAGATCTCATGCAGGTACCAATTTGTCTCAGAGAAAATATGTGTTGGATTTACTATAGGAAACTGGTATGAGTGAGTCCAAGCATGTGTCTACTCCTATGGACTATCATGTGAAGGAGATGACTGATGATACTGATTATCCAGATCCAGGATATTACAGGAAAATTGTAGGAAAATTGATATATTTGACAGTTACGTGCCCTGACATTTCTTTTGTTGTAGGAGTGGTGAGTCAGCATATGAGCTCTCCAAAACAGTCTCATTGGACATCTGTCTGTCGTATTCTGAGATATCTGAAAGGTGCACCTTGTAAGGGAATCACCTATTATAGGTCGAAGACTCCTGTATCCACACTGTCTCTTACTGGTTATGCAGATGCAGATTGGGCTGGTAATCTGAATGATAGGAAGTCTACGTCTGGATATTGCAAATTTTTGGGGAATCATCTTATTACCTGGAAAAGCAAAAAGCAAAATGTTGTGGCAAGATCTAGCACGGAAGCTGAGTATAGAGCAATGGCACATGCATGTTGTGAGTTGCAGTGGGTTCAATTTGTACTTCCAGAATTAAAGATTCTTGTTTTGTCTCCTATAGAACTCAGATGTGACAATCAAGCGGCCATATACATTGCTAAGAATCCAGTCTTCCATTAACGTACTAAGCACATTGAAGTTGACTGCCACTTTATCAGAGACCAGATCAAGAATGGAACTGTTGTGACTCCACATGTCAAGTCTGAAGATCAACTTGCAGATGTTCTTACGAAGCCATTGAGTCCAACAGCTTTCCAGAGTTTTTGCAACAAGCTGGGTCTACACGATGTGTAAACTCCAGCTTGAGGGGGAGTGTTAATATATTTC